>SJYW01018246.1:1159477-1175911 GCA_006410735.1 Raphicerus campestris
ATACCCCCCCCCCCCCCCGCCCCGCCAAATTCTGTGTAAAATTAAATGATGTTATGAGACTTCCCTGGTGGTTCAGTGGCTGAGGCTCCATGCTCCCAATGCAGGGAGCCCAAGTTCCATCTCTGATTGAGGAACTATATCCCACAAGCCGCTACTAAGAGTTTGCATGTTGTACTTAAAGATTCTGCATGTTGCAACTAGAACCTGGCACAGCCAAATAAAAAAATTAAATGTTTCTAAGTGTTAGAAAGTTAAATGATGCTGTGCAAGTCACTTCTGTGTTTCTTTATTCAGCAACTTGTGTCATTGGAAGAGGGTGTTTGCTATGACCAGTGTGTTATCTTGGCAAAACTCTGTTAGCCTTTGCCCTGCTTCATTTTGTACGCCAAGGCCAAATTTGCCTGTGACTCCAGGTATCTCTTGAATTCCTACTTTCGCATTCCAGTCCCCTATGATGAAGAAGACATCTTTTTTCGGTGTTAATTCTAGGTCTTGAAGGTCTTCACAGAACCATTCAGCTTTAACTTCCTCGGCATTAGTGGCTGTGGTATAGACTTGGATTGTTTTGACATTTTATGGTTTGCCTTGGAAATGAGATTTCCAGAGTTTGCCGAGATCATTCTGTCGCTTCTGAGACTGATCCAAGAACTTCATTTAGGACTCTTTTTGTTGACTATGAGGGCTACTCCATTTCTTCTGAGGGATTCTTGCCCACAGTAGTAGATACAGTGGTCATATGAATTAAATTCACCCATTCCAGTCCATGTGAGTTCACTGATTTCCTAAAATATCAATGTTTACTCTTACCATCTCCTGTTTGACCACTTTCACTTTGCCTTGATTCATGGACCTAACATTCCACATTCCTATGCAATATTGTTCTTTACAGCATCAGACTTTACTTTCACCATCAGATACCTCTGATGCAAAGAGCCATTTCATTGGAAAAGACCCTGATGCTGGGAAAGATTGAGGGCAGGAGGAGAAGAGGATGATAGAGGATGAGATGGTTGGACGGCATCACCGACTCAATGGACAGGAGTTTGAGCAAGCTCCAGGAGATGGTGAAGGAGAGGGAAGCCTGGCATGCTGCAGTCCATGGGGTTGCACAGTTGGACATGACTGAGTGACTAAACAACAATTCAGCAACTTTGTCAAAACATAGGAATATTCTATCTCTTAGTTTGGTAGTATAATCTACCTACTTCGTCAAATGTTAAGATTGCTGAAAAAGGTCACATGATTCTCTCAGTGTTAATTTATATCTCTCCTACGCGTCTGTTTTCTTTGTTTCTTTGCGCGTTTATCTTTCAGTTTCTTTAGTTTCCATAACTGCACTTTCTTCTCAGAAAAGAGTACTTACTATTTTCAGCTTATTCCTAGTTTCCTGTTCGTCCCTTCCTCTTCCTATGTCTCACCTGCCCTCCTCTTCCAAAGACCGAAAAGGTGGAGAGGAAGCAAGTCAAAAGGAAACAAGGAGCTGTATTGTGGTAAGAAATGATTTCTATCTTTCTTCACACTTGGAATTTGGACCTACNGCAAAGAGTTGGACATGACTGAGTGACTGAACTGAACTGAACATCATGTGAGTTTAAAGTATGCAACACGTTAATTTGATACATTTCTGCATTGCAATATGATTGCCTTTATAGCGTTAGTGAACATCTGCACTCACCCAATAATGGTCGTTTCTGTCTTGCAGTGGGAGCAGTCAGCACCCAGTCCCTTCCTGAGTTTGATGTTTATAATACGCTGTTGTGGGCTGAGGTCATGGTGCTGTGTGCCGTGTCTCCAGGACCTGGTTATCTACCGGTTGTCAGGACTTCTTTCTCAAGTGTCCACACACACTCCTCTCTTCAGAAAATGTTCCTACTCTTTTCTCCATTCTTACTTTGTTCCACTTATGTGTCAAATAAAATGACTGTGGTCACAACTGTCAAGCACAAGTGCAGCATTCACGGCATCACTAAATCAGGGAAAAGAAAGTCATGTATTTAGACAAGAAATAGGGTGTAACAAGGGACCAGCACCTCAACCACTGAGCTTTAAAACACCCACAAAGACTTCTCTCTAACTGAAGGTCATATGTTCTGGTTTGACCAATTTCTCTAGTGCTGATGCTCAATTAAATTCAAAACTATTTCTTACCTATTTTTAAGTTTTTAGCTTTGTGTTTTGTCACTATAGCTGATGGCTTTCCTGCCCTCTCTCTTTTTTTAATTGCAAATATATAGTGACTACTGATAAGGTTTTGCAAGCTTTCAAATTATTTCCATCACACCTGGGATCTTTTTCCTATCGATAGGCTCGACTAAGATCCCAAAGTCTGCCTAGATTGTGACCCATGGTGGCTTGATGGCTATGTGGGTCAGTGTTTTTCCCACAGACAAATCTCAACTATTTGATGCTGTATCTAAGCCCAAGTTCATTTGGGGTCTAGATTTCCTGCTCTCCAAATGGAAAAAGTTACAAATCTCAAAGATTCAGAATTCCCTAAACCCTTTTCAGTTTATTTTCTCTTTTTGTCACCATACAGGCAAACCAAACGCTCTAAGTCTACTTAAAAGGTATTACTTCATCAGAAATCTTTGGATTTATGGAGAAAGGAGGTAGAGTCAGTCGGTGAACGTAAAATTTCCCAGTTTATAGCACATGTCTCTGTTCAGCATTTTCCTTATTCACTATCCACTTCTTCGTTTTCCTTCCTGCTAGGCAGTGAGCACCATGAGAGCATGGGTCGTGTGTCTCTTATTTTCCTGGGTGTCCCAGCACCTAGAACCAGCATGAAGAGGACGTTCAACAAATAATTGTTGAACAAATAGAATATTTAATTAATCAGTTAATGATTTTGATGAGTTAAGTTCTGGTTGGCTTTGTGTCTGCTTATCCATCATTTTGGAGAAGGCCATGGCAATCCACTCCAGTACTCTTGCCTGGAGAATCCCATGGATGGAGGAGCCTGGTAAGCTACAGTCCATGGGGTTGCGAAGAGTCAGACACGACTAAGCCACTTCACTTTCACTTTTCACTTTCATGCATTGGAGAAGGAAATGGCCACCCACTCCAGTGTTCTTGCCTGGAGAATCCCAGGGATGGCCGAGCCTGGTGGGCTGCCATCTATGTGGTCACACAGAGTCGGGCATGACTAAAGTGACTTAACAGCAGCAAAAGCATTCATCATTTTAAAAAGAAAAAACTGAGTATGTGTATGGTAGACTTAGAATTAGAAATCAGAGATGAAAGAGATTTTAGAAATTATGGTAATGTATTAATTTCATAGCCGAGGAAACTAGCTTCCAATAAGCTGGATAATATGATGCCCAAGGTCCGTCAGAGCTGGATAATGGCCAAGTTGCTGTTCTAACTCTTAAATTACTGATGTCTCATAGAATTAGGCCTCCTTGGGGAAGACAGCTTTCCTTCCCATGTAAGGATCTATTTGGGAGATCCTTGGTATGATCTTGTTGGCTCATCATAACATATGCATATTTCTATTTATAAAACAAAACAAAAAAATGAAATAAGGGATTGTGCAACAGAAGCAGAATATTATCTGTATTATTTTCATTTTGCCAACAAGCTTTTATGACCAAGCATAGCAGCTTGTGGGAAAAACACAAGCTAGGTTTACTAGCCTTGACTGGGTCTAGGTCTCAGACATATCTGAACGTGGCAGAGAGCTTGGAGCCCCCACGTATGTATAGTACATGCCAGCAGCAAAGCATTGTCATGGTCAATATCTCACTTCATTTTCTACAACCACCCTGCACGATATCAAGGAAAATATGCTACGTTTACAAATGAGAAATCCGAAGGTGAAAGTAAAGTGTTCAAAATCCCACAGGTAGTGGATGAGAAAAGCCCAGATTAAGCCCTCCTCCCTGGTGACAGTTCAGTGTGCTCTTTTTACCACTCAAGGATGCATGTACTTTCTTGGTCCCAACTTCTTTTATTTTTCCTGAATCAGTGGGATTTAAACCTACCTTCTATCAATACCTACATATCCCTCCTGTCCCCAGATCAGCATCTGAGCTCTTGACTACGAGCTTTACATGTTAATTCTTCACTTTTTTATCTGAAAAAAAAAATAATTTGTTCTCCTTAGTGCTCTTCAAAGAGAATGCATTTTTCTTTTTATGGGTCTTCAAATGGTTAATTGACAAATATCATAAACCCTAGAAGAATATGTGGAGAAGGCAATGGCACCCCACTCCAGTACTCTTGCCTGGAAAATCCCATGGATGGAGGAGCCTGGTGGGCTGCAGTCCATGGGGTCGCTGAGAGTCAGACATGACTGAGCGACTTCACTTTCACTTTTCCCTTTCACGCATCAGAGAAGGAAATGGCAACCCACTCCAGTATTCTTGCCTGGAGAATCCCAGGGACGGGGGAGCCTGGTGGGCTGCCATCTATGGGGTCGCACAGAGTCGGACACGACTGAAGTGACTTAGTAGTAGTAGTAGAAGAAGAATATGTAGCCTCAATAGTCTGTGGTTTCAAGGTATCCATTGCTAAATATACACAGTGCTTTCTTCCCCCTTCCTCTTCCTTCTGCTCCCCACAGTAGGACTACACCACACTCCCCTCCCACCTGAAAATTTCACCACTGCAAACCATGGATTAGACCAAGGCAAAGATAATAGAAGCTGCTGTGAGGCCAAAGTGGAAGATCAGTGGGAGTGATACTGTGAGGAAAAACCTGTATGGATGGTGATGGGATGAGGGGAAGTACAGTGGCTGGACCGTGGAGTGAGACTCTGCCAGTGAAGTCATATATCTGCAAATAGGGGAGCCATAGGAAACGCGAAAATAGGAACCAAGCTGCTGAGACCAGAAGGACGGTCAAATAAACAGATTACCCCTATGGCTTCTGATCATCGCAGCAGTAAAATTTCAAGTGGGCGCTTCAGTTGCCCAAGAAAACAACTGGAGAAAATTGATGCGAAGGCACAGTGTGCCTTCAGGGTTACCCAGGGTGCAGACAGCTCAACTCCGCAACGGTTATGGCCATGGCTGGCTGCAGCTGCTTGGCAGGGCCTGAGGGGCCTGGGCACACCACAAATAGAGACTGCCTACACGTGTGGCCAGCCTCGATTCTCCCCCTGTCCTCCTGGACCCGGTTGCATCCTCATGTCTAAACTCCATTCACCCACCACGTGCAGTCTCCCTCCATAAACAGCCACCCACCATCTATCCCTTAGATTTACAGATACGTACACTCACAGTCCACTCCTGTGAGAACACACTGTGACCCTAAAAACCAGCTCACGGGTTTAAGCAGGAATTTGGGGGTTCCGCTTCCCAGAGCATAGTCTGGAACAGGAGTCTAGCACTGAATGGGCACATGTCCACAACCATCTCCCTGAAACAGACAAACAAACAAACAAATTCTGGCCAAGATTTGGAGCAAGAGAAACACTCCTCTGTTGCTTGTGGGAACACAAAGTGGTACAGCCATGTTGGAATGTAGTTTTTCAGCCTCTGATAAAAGTAATCATACTCTCAGTGCAATCCAGCAATCACACCCCTTGGTATGAAAGGAGTGAAAAACTCCTGTCCCCAGGAAGAGCAGACAGCAGATGGTCATGAGCCTGTGTGGGGCCGAGGCAGGACACCGGCTGCTTGGGTCTAAGGGTAACATTAGAGCTTGGAGCCATGGACACTAAGAAGCCGGTAGGAAGTTTCACAGGTCCAGAGGACGAAGTCATCTTCACAAAACTAGGCCTTACGGCTGCAGGATTTCTGACTCTACCCAGCTTCCTACTGATGCAATGAGAAGAAAACACCATCGAAAGTATGCAGGATGTAAGTAAGCTATGAACTGAGACATGGAACAAGGTGCGAATATTCCCAAAATTAAAATGGGGTTTTAGACCATCATAGTCTGAACTAAATAATCTCCCCAACTTTATTATCTTGGGCTTCTACTTTATATTGAAGAGAAACTTTCAACTTTGCATTATAGAACAATTATATGGACAATAAGTGCTTTCCCCCAGAGATAAAGGCATAAAGGTGTAACTAAAAATTCTATTTAATGTGTTTGTTGGTAGAAGACGTTAATGAATCTAGTTTGGGGAATGCTGGATAATATCTACATTCCATTGCTTGTACATGATGCTGTCCAATTAATTCCTCCCAAAGACTTTTATACAAGACTATTCATCCTAAAACTTCTGGCTTCAAACTTTTCAAGGTCTTTGGGGTGACCATTAGAGAATATGCTTAAGAAACTATCACCTTCTTTTCTTCTTTCATCCTGGCAGGAAGCTGTGCTCTTCTCAAAGGTTAACGAGGTTGCAGAACCTCGGGGAGTGCAGCCAGGACACCTATTTCAATTGCTCTCACGTGCTTCTCCTGTTTAATTCTTGCAAGCACTGTCTGGAGCCTGCATTTTGAGCTGCCTGCTGCTCAGCCCACCAGGGCTTCCTTCAGAAGCTGGCTGGACCCAGAAACAGCCAGACGCCCTGAGAATCTTTAAGCGCTTTTCTGACAGAAGGTTTGGCCATTTCTTCTCCCGGTGCTCATTTTAAAGTTAAGCACGGGAACACACATTTTTTGAATCCCAAAGACGACTTTTAATTGATTCCCTGAATATTTTAAGGTCTATTAATTTCATTGATGTTGCAAACACTGCAATTCATTCCAGCTGCTGTTCTAATCACATTCATTAACAGGCTTATTTTTACCTGCCAGCTAATATTTTACATTGCATCAATAAATCTTCAGCTTTCTAGCCAGACTGTGTACAAAATAAAATGAATCACACAGCCTCATGATTGTTCCACAGGGGTTGAGTTAGCCAGCATCCTTCCTTCTGAGGGGGCTAATCAGGCATGAAGATAAAGATGATAGACTAAAGAACACATATGCTACTCATTTGTGACATTACAAATGTAACATTGGATTATTTCAAGTACAGGTTTTTCTTGTATAGCCTATTCATTTAATTCGTATTTTACATCATATAAACTGTAAAGGGTGCATAACAGGTCACGCAGATGTAGCTGAAAGATCATATAGTCGCTTAAAATAACTCACATACCAATGTCCTTTATGGGACACAATTTTTTTTCAATAATGATGTTTAATCTGTATGTAAAGACCTATGGTATCTTTTTCCATCCTTGTGGATTGGCAATAGGCACTTCTGGAAAAAAAAATGGCCCACAATTTAAGTGTGTAGCATATGTCAGCAAAAACAGAGAACAAAAATGACCCACACGGTAAACCAATCAAGCCTCTTGGGATCGTTCGCTAATGCCCTGTGCACTAAATGAAAAGGAAGTAGAAAAACTCATTCACAGAGTTCGGAGCTAGATCTCTCCAGATGATTGGCAACTATTCAGTCATCCAGTGACAACTCAGAGGAACACAAAATTAGAATTAAGAGACCACATGGATGTGACTCAGATTTTTTTGCATATAAGCTGTGAGCTTGGGTAAATTAACTAACCTGTGTGGAATCTACATTCTTCTTATACATTGAGTATGAAATAAAATCTTACACATAAGGGACTTAATACAGTGCCTGGCACATAATAAACCCTCTAAAACTGTAAGCTAAAAAATTGCATTTTGCATTCAAATACAATTGCTTCTTCTCTTACCTTGGGTTTTATATCATAATAATAAGCCAAAATTCTGTCTATGAAAGCCCTAGTGAAATCACTTGACTCCCACCTGTTACCTGTTTATAAACACCCTCACTATCTCTCTGATAGTGGGGTATCTCACTTCTCCTCTTTCACATTCATTTAACTCCAGCCACACCAGCCTCCTCACTGACCTTGGAAGATGTCAACTACAGCTCTACCTCGGAGGCTTTCTATTTGCAGCTCTCTGTGTCTGCAAATACTCTTCTACGCATGTCTTCATGGCTTAGCCCCTCAATCCCTATAGACCTTTGCTCAAACCTCAACTGTCTGGAGTGGTCTTCCCTAATCACTTCATTTAAAATTTCAACCGTGCTGTCCAACTTTCCATGTTTTCCTTTTCTGCTTTGTTTTTCTCTGAAATATTTATCACCATCTGATGTCTGAAGGTTTTAGTTATTTACACATTTTAGTTATTTACACATTTTAATTTATTTGTATGTTGAGTCTCAAATAAGAATATAAGTTCTGTAAAGATAAGGGTTTTTCTGGTTTTGAAAGGAAAATAAGAAGAAAATAATAAAGATGAAACACAAAAAGTCAAAGGAACAGTGTATGGAATTGAGATACAACACCAAAAACAGCACAAAATTTGAGAAAAACAGCACAAAAGTGGAGTTAAAGTATTTCAAGACCATTATAATGTCATGAAAATGAATAAAAGAATCAAGCAATAATAGTCTTTGATAATTTAAAGATGTACCTTGTATTCTTCAGGATAACTACTGAAAGAATAGTAATTGTATAGCTACCAACCTGATTTTGATTGGAGGGAGGAAGGCACAGATAGGATATTAATAAAAATCTACCAGAAAACAAGGGAAGAAAGAAGGAAAATAAGAACATAAAGAAGGTTAGGTTAATTGAAAATGAATATAAAATAGGAGAATTTAAACCCAAAATATCAGTAATTATATGCTTCTATTAAAAGACAAAAGTGGTCATACTGAACTTGTAAAATTTACTATTTACTGATTGTAAGTAATACATCTCAAAATAAAAACAAAAAGAAACAAAAGGATGGAAGAGCTACAACCTGCAATCTTTTAAATTTTTTAAATTGTTTCACTGTATTACAGTTGTATCATTTATACAATTGCATATCATTTCAATGCGTCCATTGTACTTTTTAAAAATTCTTTTTCCAGTTTCCAGTGTGTGGTGTGTTGATGTCTTTGACACAGAATGGAAGGAAAAACTGGAACTGCAGGGAACGTGCTTTTTTTCATTTCCACTAACGTGTAAACAGAACTACTGGTACACCCAACCAAGGATATGCATTAACAAGCAGTGAGAAATCTGAGGAGGTGTAGGAGGAATGCTTGTTACCCCCAAAAGGACCTGGGGAGGAAGAATGGAGTATTGGCATCAAGACACATGTGGACAGGCTGCCATGAGCTGTCTGAAAGCAGCGTTCATCCACAACATTAAAAAACATCAAAATAAGAAAGGCTGTAAAGGAAAAAGAAAACACAGAAAATACTGCTCTCATAAACATCCGTTTCCCTCAGCACTGGCCCTGCAGGCAGAAATCAAAGGCATCATCCCAAGTCCGCTCGCGAGAAAGATGCTCAGATCTTAGCGGTGGACATGCACGTGTAACAGCAATTCGGGTGCAGAAGGTGGACTGCGCTTTCAGATACTGATCTTTAAAATGCAGGACTGACTGGTAGAGCTGGCTGAAGGTGTATTAGATACTTCCCCACAAAGTTAGCATTTCCATTCTCCCCACCCTCTCCCTCCCTTTATGAGACCCCATCCTTTTCCCTGTGCAATAATACCATTACTCCCGATTTGAAACAAGTTAGTCTAGGAGACAGAGGCATACACGAGGCAGACAGAGGGACCCACACAGAGAGGCAAGGGGGTGTTAGGCAGCATTGTTTCCCATGGGCTGTCCTTTACTCTCTCGCTGCTGCCGTTTGATCAGAGTTAGCTCCCAGGGTCTCGGGCGCGGAACTGGGCGCTTCTGTGCCTGCTGGAGTCTCCTAGGAGGAAGGAGGCGCCCCGGGGCTGCGGGGTTTTGAGTCTGAAGCTGGTGGGGGCCTGGGTGGGGGCCGCGGGCTCTGCCGCCTGGATCTCCAAAGCTCTGGGGGCCTCGCCCCCCACACCCAGGCCCCGAGGTGGCCGCCGGCTCCTCGCACCTCCGTCTGCTTTGGCTCTGCCGCCGGGCCGCCTTCCTCGGCCGCCTCTGTGTCTTTCTCGCCTGCCTCGTCTTCCGGCTTGTTGGCCGCATCCTGGGCTTCCTTCCTGGGCTTCCTTCCCCGGCTTCCCCTGGGGTCTCCGCAACGCCTAGATCTCTTTTTTCCTTTGGGATTCCCTCTTCTGTCCCGCAAGACATCAACTTGCCTCGCATTTTGCACTTGGGGTCCCGGTGCCCTTGCCACCCCAGGGTGGGAGGGACCCGGGCTGCTGGCATCCTCCCGCGGGGTATCTGGCCGCCTGTGGGGGCCCTCTCCCCAGCCCATCGACGGAGCCCCGCGGGAGCAGCGAGTTGGGGTGCAGCAGACTCCACCATTGCCACCGTCACTACGGCTGCACACAACCTGCCATCTTAATGATTGTTTAATACAAAAAAGGCTGATTAAGCTATACTAGTATCAAAATAACTAACTAGAGGCAAAGAGGGAAACTTTGTAAGAAAATGTCAGTCATCTTAACCCATTCCTAGTTTGTGTTTACCTGACGTCACAATCTCAAGATACAGAAATAAACAGAACTACAAGGAGAAATGGAAAAGCCAGTAAGTGCAATGAGAAACAAAATCACAATTTTCAAAGCAAAAATGATAGAAGTAGAGAAAAAAATCAGGAAATATTTGGAAGATCTGTACAACATGATTAATACACTTGTAACCGATTGACTTGTAGAAAATAGTACCCAGCAATTGCCGAATACACGTGCTTTTCAGGTACACACTACTCTGCCTTGTTAAAAATTGATCATGCTGATTCATCAAGGAAACAACAAATTTCAAAGGATTGCAATGACCAAGATATGTTCTAATAACCACAATTCTGTTAAATTTAAAAATCACTAACAGCAACAAAAAGCACTAGAAAAATCTCCATATTTATATGTGAATTAATAACCATACTTATTATTTGATTAATTTATGATAATCAAAGACTGCAGCTAGGCCCATTCTCAGAGGGAAATGTAGGGTGTTCATTACAAAAAAGAAAAGATGAAATCAAAAAGCTAGGCATCTATCTCATGAAGTTAGTAACAGAACGGTAAAGTAAACCGAAAGAAAAGAAACCAGAAAGAGGATAGAAATGGATATAATGGAAAACACATATGCAACAGAATACTCATTGGAAGGACTGATGCTGAAGCTGAAGCTCCAACACTTTGGCCACCTGATGTGAACAGCTGACTTGTTGGGAAAGACCCTGATGCTGGGAAAGATGGAAAGCAGAAGGGGAAGAGGGTGGCAGAGGATGAGATGGTTGGATGGCATCACCAATGCTACGGACATGAACTTGGGCAAACTCTGGGAGATGGTGAGGGACAGGGAAGCCTGGTGTGCTGCAGTCCTTGGGGCTGCAGAGTTGGACACCTCTTGGTGACTGAACAAACAAACATTCAGTAAAAGGACTGATAAGACCAAAAGTTGTTACATTATACGAATCCATGTATTTGATAAACCTTTCCATGATGAAGATTAAAAAAAAAGAAAGAGAGGGAGAAAACACAAATAACCAATTTAGGTTAGAAATAGGAAACATTACAAGACGTTAACAAAATGATGAGATGATATTGTAAAAAAGATCTTAACAAGATATTGTTGAAACTATAACAAACTGCTTACCAGTCCTTTTCACAGTTGTATTGGTAATTCTTGCTAATGCATTAAGTCAAGAAAATTAAGTGAAATGCATTTAGACTGAGAAGAAACACCAAAAAAAAAAAAACTGCCTTTGTTCACAAATGACATGATTGTTTATGTAAAAAAGTCTCAAAGAATTTTTTAAAAAAAATCTTCAGCAACAAATAAGCAGTTATAGCAAGATTGCAGGATACAAGGTTAATATATACAAAAGTCAACTGCTTTCCCATAAACCAACAGTGACCAAGTGGAATTTGAAATCAAAAACACAATATCCTTTATATCAGCATCCCCCCAAATGGAATCAGTTCAGTTCAGTTTAGTCGCTCAGTTGTGTCTGACTCTTTGCAACCCCATGAATCACAGCACGCCAGGCCTCCCTGTCCATCACCATCTCCCGGAGTTCACTCAGACTCATGTCCATCGAGTCGGTGATGCCATCCAGCCATCTCATCCTCTGTCATCCCCTTTGCCTCCTGCCCCCAATTCCCCCCAGCATCAGAGTCTTTTCCAATGAGTCAACTCTTCGCATGAGGTGGCTAAAGTACTGGAGTTTCAGCTTTAGCATCATTCCTTCCAAAGAACACTCAGGGCTGATCTCCTTCAGAATGGACTGGTTGGATCTCCTTGCAGTCCAAGGGTCTTCTCCAACACCACAGTTCAAAAGCATCAATTCTTCGGTGCTCAGCTTTCTTCACAGTACAACACTCACATCCATACATGACCACTGGAAAAACCATAGCCTTAACTAGACAGACCTTAGCTGGCAAAATAATGTCTCTGCTCTTCAACATGCTAAGTTGGTCAAAACTTTTCTTCCAAGGAGTCAGCGTCTTTTAATTTCATGGCTGCAATCTCCATCTGCAGTGATTTTGGAGCCCCAAAACATAAAGTCTGACAACTGTTTCCACTGTTTCTCCATCTATTTCTTATGAAGTGATGGGACCAGATGCCATGATCTTCGTTTTCTGAATGTTGAGCTTTAAGCCAACTTTTTCACTCTCCACTTTCACTTTCATCAAGAGGCTTTTTAGTTCCTCTTCACTTTCTGCCATAACAGTGGTGTCATCTGCATAGCTGAGGTTATTGACATTTCTCCCGGCAATCTTGATTCCAGCTTGTGTTTCTTCCAGCCTAGCGTTTCTCATAATATACTCTGCATAGAAGTTAAATAAGCAGGGTGACAATATACAGCCTTGACGTACTCCTTTTCCTATTTGGAACCAGTCTGTTGTTCCATGTCCAGTTCTAACTGTTGCTTCCTGACCTGCATACAAATTTCTCAAGAGGCAGGTCAAGTGGTCTGGTATTCCCATCTACTTAGGTATAAATCTAACAAAATGTGTTCAAGATTTATAGAAAAACTATAAAACTCTTATGAAATAAAGAGCTAAAGTAAATGAAGCGATATTTCATGTCATTGATAGGGTGACT
Source organism: Raphicerus campestris (assembly GCA_006410735.1). Lineage (NCBI taxonomy): Eukaryota > Metazoa > Chordata > Mammalia > Artiodactyla > Bovidae > Raphicerus > Raphicerus campestris. Next base: position 1,172,399 of record SJYW01018246.1, read on the forward strand.
CAGTAGTGTCAAAATGTTAGTTCTTCACAACCAATTCAGTGCAATCACATTCAAAATCCCAGAAAGTCCTTTTATGGTTATTGACAAACTGATTCCAAAGTTTATAGGAAGAGGCAAAAGACCCTGAATAGCCAACACAGTACTGAAGAACAAAGCTGGAAGACTCTGCTACCCAACTTCAAGGCATTATAAAACTATAATAATGAAGAGTGAGGTATTGACAAAATAATATGCAAATAGATCAATGGGACCAAATAGAGAGCCCAGAAATAGACTCCCATAAATATAATCAACAACTGATTTTTTACAAAGGGCAAAAAGATAATACAGTGGAGCAAGGATGATCTGTTCAAGAAATAAATGGTGCTGCAACAATGAGAGAGTCACACAACAACAACAAAAAGAATCTAGCCACAAACCTCTCTTTCCAAAGCTTAACTCAAAATATATCACAGGTCAAAATACAAAATGCAAACTATGAAACTCACGGAAAATAACAGAGGAGAAAAACCTAGCTGACCTTGGCTCCAGTGACACCTTTTTTTATCTAACCCCAAATGCATGGCCCATGAAAGAAATAGTTGAAAAGCTGGACTTGATTAAAATTAAAAACTTATCTGCAGAGATTGGAAGACAAGCCAAAGATTGGGAGAAAATACTTGCAAAGAAATAGAACTGATAAAGGATGTTAACCAAATACCTTGTCGACTAAAATATACAAAGAATTCTTAAAACTTAACAATAAGAAAACAAACAAGCCAGATAAAAACAATGGGCCATAGATCTTAACAAACACCTCACCAAAGGAAATATGGATGGCAAATAAATGTATAGCAAGATGTTCCATATCATATGCCATCAGGGAAACACAAATTAAGACAAAAATTAGATACTGCTATGGGACTTATCTGGTAGCTCGTAAAGTAAAGAATATGCCTGCAATATGAGAGACCTGAGTTCGATCCCTGGGTTGGGAAGATCCCCTGGGAAAGGGAATGGCTACCCACTCCAGTACTCTTGCCTGGAGAATTCCATGAACAAAAGTGCTGTTGGGCTACAGTCCATGGGGTCACAAAGAGTTGGACATAATTGAGCAACTAACACACACACATACATAAATGTTTTGGGATGGGCCGAGTCTGGAATGCTGCCAGTACCAAGTGCTGGCAAGGGCTTGGAGCAAGAGGACACTCTTGCTGTTTATGGGAATGCAAAGTGGTACAGCCACTTTGGAAGACAGCTTGGCGGTTTCTTACAAAAGTAAACATACTCTTACCACACAATCCAGCAACGATGCTCCTTGATATTTATCCAAAGAAGTGGAAAATATATGTCCACACAAAAAACCTACACATGGGTGTTTATAGTAGCTTTATTCATAATTGCCAAAATCTGGAAGCAACCAAGATGTCCTTCAATATGTGAATGGATAAACTGTGGTACATCCAGACAGTGGAATATTATTCATTGCTGAAAAGAAATGAGCTGTTAAACCATGAAAAGAAGTTGGGAAACCTTAAATGCATTTTACTTAATGAAAGAGACAAACCTGAAAAGACTACATACTGTATGATTCCAACTATATGACGTTCTGGAAAAGGTGAAACTATAGAGACTGTAAAAATATCAGTGGTTGCCAGAGAGTATGAGTGGGGGAGAAATGAGAAGGAAGAGCACAGAGTATTTTTAGGTCAGTAAAAATAATCTCTATGATACTATAACAGAGGATATATATCATCATACTTTTGTGCAAATCTATGCAGAGTATACCACGAGTGAGCCTTAAGGTAGACTGTGGACTTGGATGACTCTGATGCATCCGTGTAGGTTCATCCTGATAATCAGTGTGCCATTTTGGCGAGTGAAGGTGGGAAAGGCCATGCATGTGAGCAGGCAGAGGTATACCAGAAGTCTCCATACTTTCCTATAAATTTTGCGATGAAATTCAAACTGCTCTAAAAATAAATCTTTAAATGTATATAGCGAAAGGCACAAATCCTTAGATAAAACCCTAAGAAACAGGAAAATAAAAATAGTTCTCTAATTATCAAATTTGTTAAGTCAGTAAATAGAAATCTTCCTACCAATAAAACTCCAGATCCAAGTTGTATTGGTGAAGAAATAACTACAAATAAATCTACACAAGCCCATTTGGGAATATAAAAATAGTTCATGTTTATGAGACCAGCACAATCATGATGCCAAAACCTGAAAAAACCATTACAAGAAAGTAAAATTATAGACCAAACTTGCTCATGAGCATAGGATTCCAGTAATATAGAGAGACAGCAAGACTCAATATTACAAAAATATTGGTTCTCCATCAAATTTTCTATAGAGTCAAAGAAATCATATTTAAAATTCCAACACTCATTTCTGAGGAAACTGACATGACTTGTCTAAAATTATATGGAAAATGCAAGTGGGTAAGATAATGCAAACTGTCGTGAAGAAAAACAAGTTGCTCCACTAGATAGCAGGACTTATTATTATAAAGCTACTATCTTAAGAAGCACAATATTGGTGACAGTTTTACAAAGATCAGTGTTATCGGATAAAAAGGAAAGTCCAGAAATAGATCCACAAATATATGGTCACTAGATTTATGACAACATAACAATGCAATCAGACGTAAAAGACTAGTCTTTTCAGTAAACAGTGATGAGTCAGTTGGATATCTTCATGGGAAAAAGGAAACTTGACTTCCACCTCCGGCCAAGTGAAATACCAATTCCCGGAAGATAAAGGCAAACAATAACACTTTAGAATATAACAGAAAAATCTTCACTACATTGAACTAAGAATATATATTTTTTAAGCAATACACATGCCACCAAAAAAAAAAGGCAAAGAAAAATTACCCTAAAGGGAAATTCTTTGGATTGGACTACACTAAAACTAGGAATTGTTTTCACTGAAATACAACTTTAAGAAAGTGAAAAGGCAAACCATAGATTGGAACAAAATGTTTGTTTCGTATCCACAAAACCAACAAAAGGCAAAAGTTTATAAAATACTCTGAGAGTTCTTATAGTCCAAAAGAAAAGTGGGCAAGAGACAATCACAGTTCAGTTCAGTCACTCAGTCGTGTCCGACTCTTCTCAACCCCATGAATCACAGCACACCAGGCCTCCCAGTCCATCACCAACTCCCAGAGTTCACTCAGACTCACGTCCATTGAGTCAGTGATGCCATCCAGCCATCTCATCCTCTGTCGTCCCATTTTCCTCCTGCCCCCAATCCCTCCCAGCATCAGAGTCTTTTCCAATGAGTCAACTCTTCGCATGAGGTGGCCAAAGTACTGGAGTTTCAGCTTTAGCATCATTCCTTCCAAAGAACACCCAGGGCTGATCTTCAGAATGGACTGGTTGGATCTCCTTGCAGTCCAAGGGATGCTCAAGAGTCTTCTCCAACACCACAGTTCAAAACCATCAATTCTTAGGCGCTCAGCTTTCTTCACAGTCCAACTGTCACATCCACACATGACCACAGGAAAAACCATAGCCTTGACTA
>SJYW01018246.1:1176375-1194378 GCA_006410735.1 Raphicerus campestris
AAAAAAAAAAGGCAAAGAAAAATTACCCTAAAGGGAAATTCTTTGGATTGGACTACACTAAAACTAGGAATTGTTTTCACTGAAATACAACTTTAAGAAAGTGAAAAGGCAAACCATAGATTGGAACAAAATGTTTGTTTCGTATCCACAAAACCAACAAAAGGCAAAAGTTTATAAAATACTCTGAGAGTTCTTATAGTCCAAAAGAAAAGTGGGCAAGAGACAATCACAGTTCAGTTCAGTCACTCAGTCGTGTCCGACTCTTCTCAACCCCATGAATCACAGCACACCAGGCCTCCCAGTCCATCACCAACTCCCAGAGTTCACTCAGACTCACGTCCATTGAGTCAGTGATGCCATCCAGCCATCTCATCCTCTGTCGTCCCATTTTCCTCCTGCCCCCAATCCCTCCCAGCATCAGAGTCTTTTCCAATGAGTCAACTCTTCGCATGAGGTGGCCAAAGTACTGGAGTTTCAGCTTTAGCATCATTCCTTCCAAAGAACACCCAGGGCTGATCTTCAGAATGGACTGGTTGGATCTCCTTGCAGTCCAAGGGATGCTCAAGAGTCTTCTCCAACACCACAGTTCAAAACCATCAATTCTTAGGCGCTCAGCTTTCTTCACAGTCCAACTGTCACATCCACACATGACCACAGGAAAAACCATAGCCTTGACTATCACAGGCACTTCACAAAGAGAACTTCTATGTAAGGAGACACACTCAGCTTCTTTATAATCGGGAAAATGTGAACTAAAACCCCAGGGATATGCCACTGTGCAATTACCAGAATGCCTAAATAAGAAAAGAATGATTATTGATCAGTTGCAAGAATGTAGAGCGATGGGCATTCTTATGCATGCTGTTATGAATATAAATTTGAAAAACAGCATCTCATTATATGCTAAAGTTGAATTTATATAAAGCCCATCATCCAACAATTCCATTCCCAGAGCTTATACCTGGTAGTAGTATATGCACAGCAGCACTACTTAGCCAAATTTGAAAAGAACTCAACGTTCCCCAACAGAATGGATAAATAATTTGTAGTGTGTTCACTCAATGGTATAATACACACAAATAAAAATAACCAATCTACAGCTACACGAAACAGCAAAGACAACCCTCAAAAATATAATGAGAGAAGCCAGACACAAAAATTGCACACTTTATGTCTTAGCCTGTTTAGGCTACCATAGACCCTAGATGAGTGGCTTAAATGGAAACCATTTATTTTCCAGGTTCTAAAGGCCAGGAAGTACAAGATTAAGTTACTAGCACATTCAGAGCCAGATTCTTCTTTCCGGTCCCTAGACGGCTTTCTTCTCATTGTGTCCCCCAATGGCAGAGGAGTGAGAGAGCTCCCTCTGGCCCCGTTTATCACAGCACTGTTCCCATGCCCAGGGGCTTCATCCTTATGACCTAGTCACCTCCCAGAGGATCTGCCTCCTACACCATCACGCTGGGGATTAGGTTTCAACTTACAGATCTGGGGGGACACAAACACTGTCGCTGCTGCTGCTGCTGCTAAGTCGCTTCAGTCGTGTCCAACTCTGTGCAACCTCATAGACAGCAGCCCACCGGGCTGGGATTCTCCAGGCAAGAACACTGGAGTGGGTTGCCATTTCCTTCTCCAATGCATGAAAGCGAAAAAGTGAAGTCCCTCAGTCGTGTCTGATTCTTTGTGACCCCATGGACTGCAGCCCACCAGGCTGCTCTGTCCACGGGATTTTCCAGGCAAGAGTACTGGAGTGGGTTGTCGTTGCCACACTATATAAATCAATTACATAGAGTTCAAAACCCAGAAAGCCTATAGTATTGAGGATAAGGACGTGGAAGAGGGAACTAGGTGAGAAATGGAAGGGACCAAGAAGGGGCTTTCTGAGCTGGTGGCAACAATGTTTCTAGGCCCTGCAGTAGTGATGCAGGCTTTCCACCCAGGAAGATTTGCTGAGCTGCACATGTGTTTTGTGCCCTTTCCTTTAGTGTGATAACTTCACATAAAATGAGGTTGAAGTTTTGCAATAATAGCCTTAATTTTTTTTCTAAGAATTTTATTTGTAGGTATATATAATGCATAATCTAAGATCATGGCATCTGGTCCCATCACTTCATGGGAAATAGATGGGCAAACAGTGGAAACAGTGTCAGACTTTATTTGGGGGGGCTCCCAAATCACTGCAGCCATGAAATTAAAAGATGCTTACTCCTTGGAAGAAAAGTCATGACCAACCTAAATAGCATATTCAAAAGCAGAGACATTACTTTGCCAACAAAGGTCTAGTCAAGGCTATGGTTTTTCCAGCAGTCATGTGTGGATGTGAGAGTTGGACTGTGAAGAAGGCTGAGCGCCAAAGAATTGATGCTTTTGAACTGTGGTGTTAGAGAAGACTCTTGAGAGTCCCTTGGACTGCAAGGAGATCCAACCAATCCATTTTAAGGAGATCAGCCCTGGGTGTTCTTTGGAAGGAATGATGCTAAAGCTGAAACTCCAGTACTTTGGCCACCACATGCGAAGAGTTGACTCAATGGAAAAGACTCTGATGCTGGGAGGGATTGGGGCAGGAGGAGAAGAAAGAGGATGAGATGGCTGGATGGCATCACCGACTCGATGGACGTGAGTCTGGGAGTTGGTGATGGATAGGGAGGCCTGGTGTGCTGCGATTCATGGGGTCGCAAAGAGTCAGACACGACTGAGTGACTGAACTGAACTGATAATGCATAAGCATATTAACAATCAGGTTCAATCATTATGAAAGCAGAAAACTGAAAACAGCTGAAATGTCCATGAGTAGATGACAGGTTCAATAAATTATGATACATCCAGGAACACTGCGGACACTTGAAAAAGAATGATATGGATATGGGACTGTCTTCAACACAGACTTAAACATTAAGCAAGAGATGTAGAACCATGCACATCATTTCATTTGTGTGTAAAACTGAAGAGGAGGATACATGTATGTATGTTTTATATGCATATGTTTCTGGAAGAACAGGTGAAAAATAAAGCCCAGTAGCAGTGGTTGTCTCTGAAGTGAGGACACCAGAGGTCATGGATGAGAAGGAAACTCTCTTTTCAGTGTACCTCCTGGCATCATGTGGACACAATCGCAACTATGCTACCCTTTCAAAGTAATATGTGAAAAGGTAAGATATATTTCTAATAAGCTGAAATAATCTTGAGATCCCACTTCCCTGTTGTTGTTGCATTTGGATGGATCAAAATGCCCTTTCTTAGGAAAATTAGTCCACAGCCTGGAGTAGAGACTGGGAACGAGTGTCTATGAAGGGTAACAAGGGAGGCTGAGAGACAGGGGCCAAGCAGAGACAGGTCTGAGAAGCCAGGGCATGTGAAGAAGTTAACCTGTCTGAACAGAGCCTGCAGAGGAACGAGCCAGGCAAGGCCAGAGAAGGAGCCAGGATGCTCAGGCCAGGGAAATTAGACAACAGCAAACACGTGAGATGCAAAGGGCCCGCAGAAAGGAGACGTGCCTGGGCGGGGAAATGCCTGTGAAGTCCACGGCTCGCTCTCGTGAGCCAGGTGTTGCTGGCAGAGTGAAACGAGCCCAGGAAAAGAAAAAACCATTCTCGCACCTTCTCACTTGTATTGATCCAAAATAGGACCACCTCTGAACGAAGTCTTTGTCTACTCCACAGTACCTGTGTGTGGGGCTATGCACACAGCAGTCTTGAAAAGAAACTGTTGACTCACCCCATTTCCTAAAGAATAAACTTTCCTCCCAGTGGCTCAGCAGGTTTTCAGACCATCAGCCTGGCAGTGAGCCTGAGCTACTGACTGATGGGCAAGCGAGTTCATAAAGGATACCAGGCTTTGATTATCTTTGCCTTGTTACCCCTGACCTGATCATTCCACACTGTCTCTGTTAAGCAGATTCATCCTGTTAACAACCATCATGTCCACTTCCACCTTTAATATTTGTCGAAGGGATGTAGGTTTTGAAGAATACATTCCAGAGGATCAGATGCCATACTAAGGGCTCCGATGCATTCGTCTGTCTCCAGGACTCTACAGACTCCCACGAGCACAGAAAAGCGTGTAAGGGAAGCAAACTGAACGGAGGGATAGTGCCAAGGCCACAACAGGCAGGAGATCCATTTTCCAAGTCATATTCTAGCCAACAGGGTCCTTTTGCCATTTAACACGTCTATAGCTTTTGTATAGCGATGCCAAGTTTATTCTCGGTGCAGTTTTTCGTAAATCACATCCAAAATAAGATTTGGAAAAAAATGCACCTTCTTATGAGCCCACTGTGTACTTGAAAGACCCAGTGCACAAATCATTTGCACCTGTACCATTTTCATCCAGTTCTAAGCTAATTTTAAAAAGGCTCTGAAAGCCTGCCAACAGCACATGTGCAGAGAAGATAAAATGTAATAGCAATTAATCCAATCATCTCTGATTTAACGTTAATTTAACCCAATGGATTATGCCTTGTTTTGTGTGCAACTGTGTTGATCCTGCTACATTTCAGAGAGCCCCCAAATCAATCAAGTCACAATCCCTAATTGCAGTCAAAATGGGGAATTCCACTCAGCAGAGCCCTTCTCTAGAGTATCTGTTCCTCCCCAGGAAGAAAGGGAAGTCAAAGAAAGAGGCATCTCTAATAGCAGGCTGCTAACATTGCAGCTGATGGTGTCAGGGTAGCACCGAAGAGCAGCCTCCTGTTTGCTGGCATATTCAATTGCCACTGGGGCTTCTTGCCAGAATGAACAGGAAAGGGCCAGCGGAGAAAAGCCAATGAAGCACAGTTGCTGTTTAAACTAGAAACAAACAAAATACAACAAATTCTGGGGGTGCAATACTTCCCTTTCCCTTTATTTGCAATATGGATGGAATGACTACCACAGTTAAAGACCTGAATTAGAATGGCTATAATCGAAAACTAACACCATGCCACCCCCTGGGTCTGATTTAACTGGGTTAGAATGTAGACCCGCATTCGTAGAGCCAAGGCTGATTGTGTGGCTATTTCTATTATCATGTACAGGGAACAGAAAGTTTCAGATTGCTAATTCTTCTTGTTTGGGTTTTACTGAGAACCAAAATAACAAAAAGTGTTACCTGGGCTCAGGGGTAGCCCAGAAGTTCAATTGTAGTTCAGCCTTAGTTAAGGATTAGTTAATAGATACTTCACATAAAATGCTACCATGTTCTTTTTCATAATTTTTCTCTCCCCTCCTCCCTTCCTTTGCAGCTGAGAATAATTAACTGTTCTTTTGTGAGTGTCATTTGTTCTCAAGGAATTAAATGCCACCTTATTTCCCAGAACAAGAATTCAACTGTCATAATTATAGCTTCATTTCAGAAGCAAAAAAAAAATCATAATTTATTACAGATTGTTCAGCATGTGAGATAGGTTTAAATGTCATTGGAAGTAAATTGTGGCATGTCATGAAGGGGTTTTAGCCACCACTGTAATTGATTTATAATTTCACATTTAAAATGAACAACATTCACCCATTGTTCGCATATTATATAACTCTGACAGCAGTCCCTTGAGAAAGAGGCATTCAACTTGGTCAATACACAATAATAATAATAACAATAATAATAATAACAATGATATGCCAATTTTAAAGATAAGCAGTGAAATTAGCATAAGTGCTAAGAACATATGTGTTAAAAATGGGAGCTCAGTCTCCATAAAACAAGGTAAAAATCTATTGCAGAAGAAATGCATTTGAATATTAGCATTGAATCCCATAAAATTAAATGACTCTCTGGGGTTTTAATGAAACTCATAAAATTCAGAACCATCAGGATTAAGGTTTAAGCTATTCTCTACCCAGGGTTAAGCTATTCTCTTCCCAGGGTTAGAAGGAAAGATACAATAATTGTTAAGAAGTTGGAGATGAATTTTTCCACTTCTAATTTCAAGCAGATGAAGAATCAACTCCACTTTGAACAGTAATTTACTAGGTTTGCAGCATGAGCCTAGTCCCCTGGGATTACAGGTGACCACAGCTGGTATGGGGGAGGGACTGTCTAAATACCTGATTAGACCATTAAGTGCTGACAGGTCTGTTTCGTGCCAGATGAGTCCTGCGATGCTTCTCATACCTCAACATCACATGAATGGATTTGTGCCCCTTGGATGTGAGTGTTGAAACAAATCCAAATTCACACAATGAAAGGAACAAACTGCTGTGGTAGCCAACCCGCATGAGTCACACTTTTCTAGAGGTAAAATCAGAATATTCCGAACCTACCCCCCATCTCCTCATCAATAACCTTTTGAAATGCCTTATTTTTCCCTTCTAGGAAAGCCAATACTTTTTCTTTGTTTTCAAAAAGTCAATATGACAGTCTGGATACAGAAAAGCTTTTGAAAGGCAACATGTGGTAGGCTGAATAATGCTACCTCAAAGATGTCCTGGAACCTGTGAATGCTATTTTACATGGCAAAGAGGGGAGGACTTGAAGGATATGATTAAATATAAGGGTTTTGCCAGAGGAAAATATCCTGGATTATTGGAATGGGCCCATATATGCAATCGCAACGTCTTTATAAGAGGAGCATAGAGGCAGTTTGACTACCGTGGAAGAGAAGGTGACATGACCACAGGGGCAGAGATGAGGAGCCAAGGAATGCCAGCAGCTTCTCAAAGTGGGAGAAGTGAAGAAGATTCTCCCCTGGAGCCTTCTTGATTTTAGCAGGACCACGCCCTGCTGCCATCTTGATTTTAGCCCAATAAGACCCATTTCAGACTTTTGATCTCCACGATAGGAGAATAAAATTGTGTCATTTCAAACCACTATGTTTATGGCGATTTGTTACACTGACAACAGAAAATTAAAACAGGAAAAAGAACCTGATTTACTGAAAAGTGTGTCTGAAGATCAAGTTATCTCTGTGTTGAGATCCAACTCAGGGGCTGAGCCCCATTTTGGCTTTGAGTTGAGGCTTCCAGCTTAGTTAGGACCTAGACTCCTCTGCTGGCCCTTGACAATGAAAGTGAAGTTGCTCAGTCATGTCTGACTCTTTGCAACCCCATGGACTGTAGCCCACCAGGCCCCTCCATCCATGGGATTCTCCAGGCAAGAATACTGGAGTGGGTTTCCATTTCCTTCTCCAGGGGATCTTTCTGACCCAGGGATAGAACCCAGGTCTCCCACATTGCAGGCAGGTGCTTTAACCTCTGAGCCACCAGGGAAGCCAATTTCTATAGTTGTCCTTGTTGGGAGACAGTAATCCGAACATTTGACAATGTCAGTTTGAGAAAGGAGTGAAATTTATCTTGATTGAAAAGAGTCACTTTTTGGAGAGTTGAACGTAGTGTTCTAAAATGAGCTATGATATTATTGATGGCTTATAAAAGAGAAATTGCATTTATTTGAAAACATTAGTGCATTAACAGGGCTTCCCTGATAGCTCAGTTGGTAAAGAATCCACCTGCAATGTAGGAGACCCTGGTTTGATCCCTGGGGATCCCCTGGGGAAGGCATAGGCTACCCACTCCAGTGTTCTTGGGCTTCCTTCGTGGCTCAGCTGGTAAAGAATCTGCCTACAATGCAGGAGACTTGGGTTCAATCCCTGGGCTGGGAAGACCGCTAGAGAAGGGAAAGGCTACCCACTCCAGTATTCTGGCCTGGAGAATTCCCTGGATAGTCCATGGGATCACAAAGAGTTGGACACCACTGAGCGACTTTCATTTTTACTTTCAATGTGTTATAAGATTTCCAAAATATATAGCTTGTGATTTTTCAAACAATATTCTCTTGACCTGGTTACTGATTGCTCTGGAGTTGCCACTTACCACTTATTGATAAATGTGCAGTACATCAAGGATTTACAATGTAAATTTTTGGCCCAGTCTTTGATATAACTATTTATTCAGTCTGCCATAATGATAGGAAAAAAAAAGACACTTTTAATCAACTACTGAATAACACAAAAAAACAATGATATCTGGGTTCACTAGACAGTAATTTCTTATTGCCAACACGCTGGGAGAATATTTCACTCCACTTTCTTTGATCCTCTGCCAGGGGAATCTTCTGAGTGTTTTTGCAACTTTTCATCTCTCTCCCCACCTCTCTACCTATGGGACAGCCACCACTGGACCTTAGTTATTAAAAATCTAGGTAAACTCAGCCACAGAGCAAAGACCCAAGACTCAGTCTAGCATCATTGATTTCACAGAAAGACGAGCCTCATGGTCATTTTCCTAACACCATTTCACTCATTCATTCATTCTCTCAGCAGTTAGCTACATTGCACCTGCTCTGTGTGATGCCACTGAAGGAGATAAAAAGGTGGAGCCCAGAAATCCTATAAGTACACAGCTATATCAGATAAAGACTTCCATTTATTGAGTACTTCCTCTATGTCAAGAATGATGAAAAATCACTTCACACACATATCCAATATATTATGTTATTATTCCTACTATCTATTTACAATGAAGTAGTTAAGACTGATAGGATAAGAAATTCACCAAGTTTTGAGGAGCGGTTCAGTGGCAGACCCTCTATTTGAATTGTGCAAAGTCGATGTCCTAACCTCCTTGACAAGATAAAGCAAATTAATTGCCAAAAAGAAGACTAGAAAGAGTGTGCATATGGGTGATGAGTACATCGCCTAAGTGATCCGGGAAGACTTGGTGAGAGTCGTACTTAGCCTGTGCTGTGAAACTGAGAAGGCATTGAACATATGCTTTTGGGACCAAGTCATCCTAGGCAGAGTGAACAACCAGAGGAAAGGTGGGAGAGCATGGAACACACAGAGGGAAAGGGGCGGCTCTTTGTACCTGGACGTGGTGTGCTGTGTGTGCTCAGCCACGGCCAACTCTTTGCAACCCCAGGGACTATAGCCTGCCAGGATCCTCTCTCCATGGAATTTTCTAGGCAAGAATACTGGAGCAGGTTGCCATTTCCTTCTCCAGGGGATCTTCCCAACCCAGGGATCAAAAAACCACATCTGCATCTCCTGCATTGGCAGGCAGATTCTTGACTACCTGAGCCACAGGGGACAGATGAATAGCCAGCATTAAAGTTAGAAATGTCTCTCAGTTCCAGATCACAGGGCCTTAAGTACAAGCTGTGGGATTTGTTATGGAGGAAGTAATGGAGAACTAGCATCAAGCAACTGGTTAAGACTAGTTGGGGAAATGGGACATACCTTTGTCAATGATGTAGAATTCTATTGCAAGCAACAGATCAGCATATTCAAAGTCATGTCAATCATTTAATATTTCATTTAAAAAATAAGTCTTTTAAATAATTGGTATCACACAAACTGAAATGTAATTAATGACTAAAGGGAGAGGTATTCCAAATAAATCTTCACTATTTCTGAAGCATACCACCTCTGTTCTTTATTAAAAAAAAAAAAAAAAACCAAGTAATATGCTTTGGCAAGTTTCCAAGTTTTTAAGTCAGAGAACACAAAAGCTCCTGCCCTCCAAGAGTTTACAGTTCATTGGGAGAGTATGAAGAAGTGCATNTTTCTGAAGCATACCACCTCTGCTCTTTATTTAAAGAAAAACAACCAAGTAATATGCTTTGGCAAGTTTCCAAGTTTTTAAGTCAGAGAACACAAAAGCTCCTGCCCTCCAAGAGTTTACAGTTCATTGGGAGAGTATGAAGAAGTGCATTCCTGTTCTCAGTATCTGATGCCCCTCCTTCCCATGGTAGTATAATACATCTCCACTTACATCTTGCTTTGGCTAAGGAAATGCCGGCAAACGCAGTGCTTCCAGGCAGAAGAATTCAAGCCAGATGTGATCTCACTTGTACGTGGAATCTAAAAACAAAGCGCTACAGTGAACAAATTGGTGGGTTCCAGAGGCAGGAGATAGGGAGGATGGCTAAAAGGTACAAAATTGCAGTTTTAAAATAAATAAGCCCTGGAGATGTCATGTATAGCTTGATGACTATAGATTAATATAGTATATAGTATATACTATATAGTATATATTAATATAGTATATAGTATATAGTATAGTATATAATATAGTATATTTGAAAGTTGCTGAGAGAAAAATCCTAAAAGTTCTCATCAAAAGAAAAAAAATCTGTAAATTTGTATTTTGTAATAAGTGAGGATGGTTATTAATTAGACTGATTGCAGTGATCATTTCATAATATTGTGTATATACCAAATCATTATGTCATTTGCCTGAAACTGATGTCAATCATATTTTGATTTTTTGAAACTAGATGTGTACTTTGCTTTGATTTCCCTTTTTCCTCTACCATGAGCCCAACAATATCCCAGAGAGAAGCCAGGCTTATTCTCCACCAGCCTGGGTTCTGACAAGAAGCAGGGTCATGGCAACTCATGATGGAAACACAACACAAGCAAAACGTCGGACATCGTTGTGGTAAGCCAAGAAGGTGCTGAGGTTGTTTGTTACACAGCATAATTTAATGTAAGCTGACTGCTACAACAAACTGAGAGCATATGTAACCACAATAGAAGGTCTGGTCTGTAAGAGAAATATGGGATTTCAAAGTAAGTAGAGATCATTTAAATCATTCGAGGTCACATCAGCAGCAGCCCAGCCAAAAAACATTCACCTTTTCTTGTGGCTCGGCTGGTAAAGAATCTGTCTGCAATGCGGGGAAACCTGGGTTTGATCCCTGGGTTGGAAAGAGCCCCCTGGAGAAGGGAAAGGCTACCCACTCCAGTATTCTGGCCTAGAGAATTCCATGGACTGTGTAGTTCGTGAGGTCACAAAGAGTCAGACACGACTGAGCGACTTACACACACTTTTCTTCTAGTGGCTTTTTTGTTTTGCTTGGCTTTAGATTTGATACTGAGTAAAATAAAGACTTGACAACTAACTAATCAGTTGACCTCAGCAGATCAGCTGTCCTTCCCTCATTCTCTCCTTTACACTTGACCCTCGATCAGATCACTGCAGACTGAAGTGCCACCAGGGGGTGAATAGGACATTGATTCTCTCAACACATACTGGTTAAGCGTCTACTCTGTGTAAGTTCCATGAGCACCAGGGAATCAGAGACAGAAGCACAGGTACTGAAGCACAGGTGAAAGCTGAGACCCACGGCCCTCAGTCACAAGAGACTTCTCTGCATACTCTGGGCTACCGCAGAGTAATGGAGCAGGAGAGAAAGATGTCTGGGGGGAGTTGGCCATGGGAGGGAGGAGGAATGGTCTCAAGACACACTTCCTGGAAGAAGTGGAAACCTAACTCAGTGTTGAAGGAAGGAGCGGAGTTAATCAGACAAAGAGAAGTAAGCTACTGTCATCTACACAGAGCAGGGGGGCAGCCAGGCTTCGGGGAACTGACATGTTTGGCCAGAAGGAGTGAGCCTACAAGTGGAGCCAAAGAGAAGGGGAAGATCGAGAAAGGCCTTGTAAGCCACACTGAAAGTTTGGATTTTATCCTGAAGGCGATCAGATGCAACTGAGAGCTTTTAAGCAGGGGTGTGGCAGGATCAGATTTGCATTCTGCAAAGATCCCCTTGGCAGCTCCAGGAAGTGGGGATCCGAAAGGGGGACTGGCAGCTCTTGGATCAGGGAAGTGAATTCTAAAGCTCTCTCTGAAACCCAGGTGAGAAACTGTGAGAGTGTGAACTGAGATGGAGACTGTTCCCTACTCTAAAGTATGAAGGAAATAAAGCTTCTCAAACACATTTAAGGAGAGAATTAGCTTATAGCTAGTGAAGAGCAAAACCAGAAGGAAACACCGAAGCGTTTCTTATTCCACTCTGCCTCATTGAAGCGTTTTGAATCCTTTGCAGGAATGTTGTATCTTTTGTGATTAAGTTCCCACACTCACAACTTGATTAGTTATAAAATTATTCTCCCACTCTTTTCCTCTTCCTAGACCTCTTTCTCCATTCACACAGGCAAATAAATATGTTCCTAATAAGTGGATTTTCATTCATTCATTCATTTATCCTACAACTGTTTATTGAGTATGTATTATTGTATCATGTAGCATGCACTTGCGAGATACAAGGTACCAAAAATAGAAACACAAAACAAAATCCTTGCCTTCTGGAAGTGTCAGTCCACTGGGGAAACACATGATAAATATACAAACAAAAAAATAATTATAAAATGCAAATCTCTATGCATAAACAGCAATAGAATACTGAACTCTAGAATAGTTGCTGTGCATGTATACTNAAGTGGATTTTCATTCATTCATTCATTCATCCTACAGCTGTTTATTGAGTATGTATTACTGTATTATGTAGCATGCACTTGCGAGATACAAGGTACCAAGAATAAAAACACAAAACAAAATCCTTGCCTTCTGGAAGTGTCAAAAACACATGATAAATATACAAACAAATAAATAATTATAAAATGCAAATCTCTATGCATAAACAGCAATAGAATACTGAACTCTAGAATAGTTGCTGTGCATGTATACTCATAGAAATGTCCTAACAAGCTCACCCAAGGAGTCAATCAATTGAGATGGGAGCATTAATATGTTCGCATCTAATTTACATCAGTTTCATTCCAGAAAAGAAAAATTACTACATCTAAGCTGGTGTAATTACCCCCAAACACTAGCATTTAAAATACAAGATTGTATTTTCCTAACAGTGAGCAAGGCCTACAATTGTAGGGCCAGGGAGTTGGGGTTGGGAAATGTGGTTTCCATCTCTGGACTCCCCAGAGTTGTAACACCCAGGGAATCCCTCAGAGACAATCACTGGAGCATTGCAGTATCAACTCAGCACCTTCAGTAGGCTTGCTTGAGGCCATAGAGAGACTGGACCCAGTAGGGCTGACGCACTTAGGGCTGAGTTCTGAAGGTGCACAGTTGCAGTTCATTTTCATGAAACAGAACCAAAACCCTTTTTAATGCTTTATTTTTAAAACAGCTCCAGTTAAAGAGAAACTGAGTTCTCCATTAGCTGTAGGTTCCCCTTGTTGCTANGAGACAATCACTGGAGCATTGCAGTATCAACTCAGCACCTCCAATAGGCTTGCTTGAGGCCATGGAGAGACTGGACCCAGTAGGGCTGACGCACTTAGGGCTGAGTTCTGAAGTTGCACAGTTGCAGTTCATTTTCATGAAACAGAACCAAAACCCTCTTTAATGCTTTATTTTTAAAACAGCTCCAGTTAAAGAGAAACTGAGTTCTCCATTAGCTGTAGGTTCCCCTTGTTGCTAGTTCAGAGACTGAAATCCACAAATGGGCCATTTGTGATGGGCATTAGTGATAGGCCATTTTGAAGCAGCCTTTTCAAGAGTAACTCCCTCACCTAAAGATAAAGATCACCTGCTAGACAAGTAAGTCTAGTTCTGGCTGGGTTCGGGGCTTTTCCGAAGACTATTAGTCAGCTAACAACTAGGTGCTGTCCACCAGCTCAAGACCAGCAGGACTGTAAATCACGTTCAGCCACTGGCCAACACGGTTGGATTTAAACCACTGACCCATAAGTTAAAGGCCCTCTACCGCAACTTGGCTCTTCCACAACACCCTTTCATCTGTCACTGTTGCCCCAGGCCCAATAATTGAATGAAAAAGAGATTTGATTAAGTTTAAGATTTATGAGGTTCTACACTGAGACAAATTGTAATTCAATAGAAGCCATTCTCAAAAAAGGGCTGGATTATGAACCAAATTCTTTATTCCTTTGTCTACACCTTTACACACACATACACACGCACACACACACAGAGGCATGCCCATATACATATCCACACATACTGTTTGGCAACTCATCACTCAGAAAGACTAATGACAATTATTCACCTTGGGCACTTGGCAGATATAATGGGACACTCCTTTGGCAGTGATCAAAAATCATTTTCCTTTATAGTTCTTAATCAAAAATTTATTTCTCATTGACTAACCCCAGGAAAAGGTTATCATCTATTTCTGTCTGTACTTATTTCAGTACTAACAAGAGATTATTTTCTTTCCCATCCTCAGCAGGGCAGAATTACCATCACTCCCTAGACCTCTTTGGGTTCCTTGACCAGAAGAGGCGTTTAGCAATGTCATCCATGATGTATTGCACATTTAATTGCACTATGCAGCTATTCAAAAAGCATTCAGAAGTAATCATTTAGCATTAATATCCCAGGGCAATCCAAGGTCACAGTACATTAAAAACTAATTCACAGTGGTTCAAGAATGCATTTTTCATATATAGAGTAACATAATTCTTTTATGATAAAAATGATAGTGGTGTTACAGAATGATGAGATACAAGATATTCTGAATATCCATCATTGGGCCTACTGTACAAATGGCAAAGTAAGACCTTTGTTCTTCTCATAACTCGCCATACCACTAACCTGTATTAAATACCACTGGCTATGTTAACCTTTTATGTGAGTGACCGTGTTTCAAGGAGAAGCAGCACCTTATTCACTAACATAGACAATACAAATATTCGATATTTATTGTGATCATTTCACGCTCATGTTCTATTATCTCTTAGTTTCTATGGTTATTCTAATATTTCAAGTTCCAGCACCTCTGTGGGTAACCAAAGACTTTCTAGTGAAAAATTATACACACACATCTCTGACTGTATGTATGTATTTTATCAACTTCCTCACAGAAATGCTATGGAAGATAAAAATGTTATAGCTTTCAGTAAATCTATCATGCTAAAATAATAGTGTCCTGCAGCACCAGGCCCTCAAAGCAGTGAAGAATGGGCAGCTTCCATCCTCCAGGACCTACCCTCTCTCATACCAAAGAGCCGTGCTGCATGACAACGTGCTGCTGCTCAGCAGGCAACATGTGAAGAATTATTTCAGCAATTCAGAGGCAATACTGTTATTTGTTGAGGTGAGGTGAGGTGAGGTGAAGTCGCTCAGTCCTGTCCGACTCTTTGCGACCCCATGGACTGTAACCTACCATGCTTCTCTGTCCATGGGATTCTCCAGGCAAGAATACTGGAGTGGATTGTCATTCCCTTCTCCAGGGGATCTTCCCGACCCAGGAATCGAACCCGGGTCTCCCGCATTGGAGGCAGACGCTTTAACCTCTGAGCCACCTATGCTCAATTCTGCATTCCAAGATTTGAGTTACCTTGATGGTTGGATGGCATCACCAACTCGATGGACTTGAGTTTGAGCAAGCTCTGAGAGTTGATAACGGACAGGGAAGCCTGGCATGCTACAGTCCATGGGGTCACAAAGAGTTGGACACGACTGAGTGACAGAACTGAACTGAACTATCAATCTACTGGGGGTTTGTTCCTATTTCTTTCACAGCCCCAAACCCCTTTTCCCAGTCAGTCTGTACAGATAGGACAGAAACAGAAATTTTGTCCTAACAAGAAGGTCATTCGAAACTATTAATAAGCATTATCATAACCCATGTTTGGGCTTCCCTGGTGGCTCAGCAGTAAAGAAACTGCTTGCCCATGCAGAAAATGCAGGTTTGCTCCCGGGGTCAGGAAGATCTCCTGGAGAAGGAAATGGAAGACCACTCCAGTATCCTTGCCTGGAGAATCCATGGAGCCTGGCATGCTACAGCCCATGGGGTCTCAAACAGTCGGACAGACAGCGACAACAGCAAACCTGTGTTTACGGCACCATTCTAGGCTCTGGGCATGAGTTGAGGTTGGGCACATCTATGATGGAAACAAAATATTGAATCATAAAACACAAAGGACAACCAGATCTTATCTATTGTGTTTCACTTTATTATTACTCATAAATACTGCCTTTTGTTTTTTTCCCAAATTAAAGCCTTGTGGAACTATAAATTGAGCAAGTCTATTGGCACCTTTTTTCCCAAAGCTTTTGCTCACTTCCCATCTCTACCCCACATTTTGGTAATTCTCATAATATTTCAAACTTTTTCATTGTTATTATACATGTTATGGTGATCTGTGATGCTGAGCTTTAATGTTACTATTGTAATTATTTTAGGGCACCACAAACCACTTGCACAGATAAGACAATGAACTTGAGAAACACGGTGTAAGTTCTGACTGATCCATCGGTAGGCTATTGGCCCATCTCCCTCCCTCTCCCTGGTCTTCCTCATGCCCTGAGACACAACAGTATTGAAATTAAGCTAGTTAATAACCCTACAGTGGCCTCTAAGTGTTCAAGTGCAAGGAAGAGTCACANTCGGTAGGCTACTGGCCCATCTCCCTCCCTCTCCCTGGTCTTCCTCATGCCCTGAGACACAACAGTATTGAAATTAAGCTAGTTAATAACCCTACAGTGGCCTCTAAGTGTTCAAGTGCAAGGAAGAGTCACATGTCTCTCACTTTAAATCAAAAGCCAGAAACGGTTAAGCTTAGTGAGCAAGGCATGCAGAAAGCCATGACGGGCTGAAAGCTAGGCCTCTTGCACTAAACAACTAAGCTGTGAGTGCAAAGGCAAAGCAATTGAAGGAAGCTATAAGTGTTACTTCAGGGAACAAAACAAATAATAAGAAAGCAAAGCAGTCTTATTGCTGACATGGAGAATGTTTAACGGACTGGATAGACGATCCAGTAGCCACAACATTCCTTTAAACCAAAGGAATGTATAATTCAGAGGAAGGCCCTTTCTCCAACTCTGTGAAGGCTGAGAGACGTGAAGCCGCTCCAGAAGAAAAGTTTGAAGTAAGCAGAGGTTGGCTCATGTGGTTTAAGGAAAGAAGCCACTTCCAAAGCATGAAAGTGCCTGGTGAAGCGGCAAATGGTAATATAGAAGCTGCAGCACGTTATCCAGGAGATCTAGCTAAGATGGCAAATGAAAGTGGCCACACTACACAATGAGTTTTCAGTGGAGATGAAACCACCTGATATTCAAAGGAGACTCCATCTGTAAATTGCATAGCTAGAGAGGAGAAGTCAATGCCTGGCTTCAAAGTTTCAAAGGACAGGCTGACTTTCTTGTTAGAGATTAATTCAGCTGGTGACTTGAAGTTGAAGCCAATGTTCACTTACCACTGGGAAAATCCTAGGGCTCTTAGGAACAATGCTAAATCCACTCCACCTGAGCTCTATAAATGCATCCCCAAAGCCTAGATGAGTTCACATCTATTTACAACATAATTTACTGAGTATTTTAAGCCCATTGTTAAGAATAACAGCTTAGATAAAAAGGTATCTTTCAAAATATTACTGGTCATTGACATTCACCTGGCCATCTAAAAGCTCTGATGGAGAAGCAAAATGTGATTAAGGCTGCTTTCATGCCTGCTAACACAGCACCTAGAGCCAGACATCCTGGAATGTGAAGTCAAGTGGACCTTAGAAAGCATTACTATAAATAAAGCTAGTGGAGGTGATGGAATTCCAGTTGAGCTATTTCAAATCCTGAAAGATGATGGTGTGAAAGTGCTAAACTCAATATGCCAGCAAATTTGGAAAACTCAGCAGTGGCCACAGGACTAGAAAAGGTCAATTTTCATTCCAGTCCCAAAGAAAGGCAATGCTAAAGAATGCTCAAACTACAGCACAACTGCACTCATCTCACATGCTAGTAAAGTAATGCTCAAAATTCTCCAACCTAGGCTTCAGCAATATGTAAACCATGAACTTCCAGATGTTCAAGCTGCTTTTAGAAAAGGCAGAGAAACCAGAGATCAAATTGCCAACATCCACTGGATCATCAAAAAAGCAAAAGAGTTCCAGAAAAACATCTATTTCTGCTTGATTGACTATGCCAAAGCCTTTGACTGTGTGGATCACAATAAACTGTGGACAATTCTGAAAGAGATGGTAATACCAGACCACCTAACCTGCCTCTTGAGAAACCTATATGCAGGTCAGGAAGCAACAGTTAGAACTGGACATGGAACAACAGACTGGCTCCATAGAGGAAAAGGTGTACGTCAAGGCTGTATATTGTCACCCTGCTTGTTTAACTTATATGCAGAGTACATCATGAGAAACGCTGGGCTGGAAGAAACACAAGCTGGAATCAAGATTGCCGGGAGAAATATCAATAACTTCAGATATGCAGATGACACCACCCTTATGGCAGAAAGTGAAGAGGAACTAAAAAGCCTCTTGATGCAAGTGAAACAGGAGAGTGAAAAAGTTGGCTCAAAGCTCAACATTCAGAAAACACAGAT
>SJYW01018246.1:1222160-1233561 GCA_006410735.1 Raphicerus campestris
CATGAAATTAGAAGACGCTTATTCCTTGGAAGAAAAGTTATGACCAACCTAGACAGTATATTCAAAAGCAGAGACATCACTTTGCCGACTAAGGTCCATCTAGTCAAGGCTATGGTTTTACCTGTGTTCATGTATGGATGTGAGAGTTGGACTGTGAAAAAGGCCGAGAGCCCAAACTTGCTGCTTTTGAACTGTGGTGTTGGAGAAGACTCTTGAGAGTCCCTTGGACTGCAAGGAGATCCAACCAGTCCATTCTGAAGAAGATCAACCCTGGGATTTCTTTGAAAGGAATGATGCTAAAGATGAAACTCCAGTACTTTGGCCACCTCATGTGAAGAGTTGACTCATTGGAAAAGACTCTGATGCTGGGAGGGATTGGGGGCAGGAGGAGAAGGGGACGACCGAGGATAAGATGGCTGGATGGCATCACAGACTCGAAGGACGTAAGTCTGAGTGAACTCCGAGAGATGATGATGAACAGGGAGGCCTGGCGTGCTGCGATTCATGGGGTTGCAAAGAGTTGGACACGACTGAGCGACTGAACTGAACTGAGCTTAACTTCTGTGTATTCTTAGTATCTTTGGCCTTTCCTGTTTGTACCAGAAATGGAAGCCATCTGCAAGGCAGTGGCCTTATCGGTCTGCATTAATATGACTTTATTATTCCATGAAAATTCTGTCAGGATGTTTTCTAAGAAAATGAAGTTGTGTTGCTTTTTGTCTCAAGAACATTCTGAAAATCCATTTCTCCAAACAGTGAACAAGCATACTACACTCATCAGGAGTTAGTCACTCCTTGCCCAGACAATAGGCCTCCCAAGCAGTCTCACTGCACAATTGTTTACCCTTTAAAATCCACCTGGCCATCCATCCTGAACAACTACATCACGAATTTTGCCCAGTATCAATCAGGCCCTGCTGTTGAAAGAATGACTCCTAAAAACCTCACAAATACCCCTATTTCTGCCCTCTTTCCTCTACAGCAGTCGTCTTCCTTATTGCTTTGTTTTATCAAAGATGTCTTCTTAGTGTCTTTTCAGGAAATGTTAACAGCTGACGGATATTTTTTCCTTTTCAGAGAATATGGAAGTCAAACAGAGCTACAGTAATTTCTTTTTCCCTCTATCATCTTAACATTAAATCCTCTAGCAATGAGACTATCTGTGCTCTCTTTTTTGGTTTTAGGCGACTTATTTTTCTATCTTGGGTTCACATAGGGCTTTTTACCCTTCCATACATTGTTTCTTCTTTGACTCCTAATCCTTCATCTCCTCACCTTCCAATGAGAGAAAATACTGTGTGCATCACAAGAAAATGAAGAGATTAAGCAAGATGCTACTTGAGAATATAGTGAGTGAAGTGAGTGAAAGTCGCTCAGTCTTGTCTGACTTTGCCACCCCAAGGTCTGTCCATAGAATTCCCCAAGCAAGAATACTGAAGTGAATTGCCATGCCCTCCTCCAGGGGATCTTCCTGACCCAGGGATCGAGCCAAGGTCTCCTGCATTTTAGGCAGATTTTTTACCATCTGAGCTACCAGGGAAGCCCCTAAATGTATAGTTTGCTATGCAAACATCAGGGATAAAGTCCTTCTTCGTTTTCCCATAGCTCTTTGCAATCTATCTCTAATTTAGTACCTACATGTGGCTCTTTCTCTTTTACTGTAAACTCTTAAAAAGTAAGAGCCATTATCCTTTTATTTATCTTAAAACTTTGCACAGTATGTGATCTAAAAGTTGGTTCTCTGCAACACAAGGCAGAGATGAAAGAGGCCAGACCAGGAAAAAGCAAGGTCTACAGATGAAAAAACAGGCAGATGAGTGTTCAACAAGCTTTGACTAATGTCAGAGACCAGAAGGCAAGTGGGCAGGTGCTGAACCAAGGTTAAAATCAAAAGTCCATACACAGAGGCAAGTGGCACTAATTAACTTCTGGGGAGCAACAGCCTTGTCATAGAGAGGCCATGCCCCCACAAAGGGCAGACGTGTTCCTGAACTGCCCTACCGTGGTCAGAGTCCATGTTTCATTTTTAGAGCTTCTTTTCCCTCCCAAGTATCCTCTTCTTCAATGGTCTCTGGCTGTAAAAAAACCGTTATGTCAACTCTTCAAAGGTCTCTTTCTAATTTTAATACAGGGTCCAGCTTTATCCAAAAGTTCCCTCCTTTACCATTAGGAACTGTAAGATAACCAAGTCACTTTCTCAGAATATCCCACAACAGGTGACTGAAAAAGAAGGCAGATTTACCTAAAGTCACCGGTGAGCCAAAGGACTGTGTCTAACTAGTTAAAGGACAGGTGTCTACACAATATCTGAGCCTCTTCATTCTTCCAGAGGACATCCATTTATTTCAGCTCCTGTTCAAACTGCTCTAGACAGAAAAACATTCTGCACTTTCCCTAAGAGGCATTGTAGTACCATCAGATCAGCAGAGCAAATTTGTGTATCCCAAAGACACATTTTCAGAGGAATGCCATCTTTCTGGGAGCTGTTGCCCTCTCACTTTTATTTTTGAGCATCGTAAATAGTAAGAAGATGAGGTTACAGAAAAAGGAGAGGATGGAATTTATTTTCACTACCAAACACAAGAAATGTAGTGCAGAATTTGCTCTAAATTTTTTTCAGTTGAGAAGCTTTATGCCAATATATTACTTTGAAATTAAGAATCTAGCAACAAAACTATTTATTGACATATGCACTCACACACCTAAACACACATCCTTGAAACACCTTTCTAATGTATTTCTCAACAAATTCAGATGCATTTAGAGATAAGGCAATGTGAACATTAACAGGGAATAGTAAAGACCATGACAAACCTGAGAGTACATGCTCTGCTTAAAAATGCTCAGATTTATTTTTCATCAATATCATTTTTGGTAATTAAAGCTATTCAGTTCAGTTGCTTAGTTATATCCAACTCTGGAACCCCATGGACTGCAGCATGCCAGGCCTCCCTGTCCATCACCAACTGCCAGAGCCTACCCAAACCCACATCCATTGAGTCGGGGATGCCATCCAACCATCTCATCCTCCTCTGCGTCCCCTTTTTCTCCTCCTTCAATCTTTCCCAGCATCAGGGTCTTTTCAAATGAGTCAGCTCTTCACATCAGGTGGCCAAAGGATTGTAGTTTCAGCTTCAGCATCAGTCCTTCCAATGAACATCCAGGACTGACTCCTTTAGGAGGGACTGGTTGGATCTCCTTGCAGTCCGAGGGACTCTCAAGAGTCTTCTCCACCACCACAGTTCAAAAGCATCAACTCTTCAGCACTCAGCTTACTTTATAGTCCAACCCTCACATCCATACATGACCACTGGAAAAAAAGCTATCACTAGCCATATTCAAATAGGGAGTTCAAGTTTGTGTTACCTGCAACTAACCTCTATCAAGACTCCACATTCTGTTTTTCTGTCTCTGTTGCTCTAAATGGACCATGAAAACACCTCACTTTTGGTCTTCCATATAGCAAAACATTCTTGGAGATACATCATCACAATCCAGATTCTAATCTCTGAAATATTCTTGTTTTGTCCCTAAGTGTCAGAAATAGCATTCTATTAGTTGGCCTCCAAAATATGGTAGGAGACATACTCAAGTTACTCACATAGCTAATAATAACTATGCTGCTGCTAAGTTGCTTCATTCATGCCCGACTCTGTGCAACCCCATAGATGGCAGCCCACCGGGCTCCCCCATCCCTGGGATTCTCTAGGCAAGAATACTGGAGTGGGTTGCCATTTCCTTCTCCAATGCATGAAAGCGAAAAGTCAAAGTGAAGTCCCTCAGTCATGTCCGACTCGTAGTGACCCCATGGACTGCAGCCTACCAGGCTCCTCCATCCATGGGATTTTCCAGGCAAGAGTACTGGAGTGGGTTGCCATTGTCTTCGCTGAATAGTAACTATAGGTAACTTTTATTAAGTGCTTACTACATACTAAAAGTGAAATTGTTGATCTCCCTATATTTAATAAATAATATAGACAGTGAACAAAGGGAAGATCTGATGTATATAAGCCACAGTTCAACTGACTCATTGTGAAAATACATATTACACTGCATGGGCAACAAACACTACTATTTATACAGTAGCCAGTTTAGACTTAGCTGTTGGGTGTGTATGTGAGAGAGAGACAGAGTATGATACAATCACGAGGTAATTTTACCTTCCAGTGTGTGAATATGTGTTTGAGCAAATAGCTGACTTGCATGTAGTATCACCCACTACACATTCAGCTCTCATTATCTCCAAGATCCCTCAAGAGGCTTTGCAAAGATATTAAAATCCTATTATTTTATGTAAATGTAATATTTAAAATTTCTTTCTCAAGTTAATGAAATAACTAATGAACATTATTTTCCCCTTAATGAATGATTCTAATTGTGTGATAACATGTGGCTCTGACAAGTTAGAAGTGAGGCAGAAGAATCCAGAGTGGTGTTAGCACTTCATGGAAAGTTAGTCCAGGCTGCAATGTTCTTATTAGTGAGGAATAACTGTTTGAAGCAAACACGCTGAGTAATGAGTAG
This sequence comes from Raphicerus campestris, assembly GCA_006410735.1. Lineage (NCBI taxonomy): Eukaryota > Metazoa > Chordata > Mammalia > Artiodactyla > Bovidae > Raphicerus > Raphicerus campestris. The sequence goes on from SJYW01018246.1 coordinate 1,226,685, forward strand.
ACACAAGGTTGCCATGCTAGGAAGTTGTTATTAAGGGCCTAGAATTCCTTTTAAAGTTCCAGGAAGAATGAGTATAAAGACTCACCTTCTAGAGTAAGGAGAGACAAGTTTTTCTGTGAAGGACAGACCGTAAATATTTGAGATGCTTCCAGCCGAACAGTCTCTGTCTCGATTACTCAACTCTCCCTCTGCTGTAGGAAAGCAGCCCAGGACAGCAGAAAGAGATACCACGTAAATAAGGGGGTGTGGCTGTGTTCCAAAACAGCTCTAAGGGTGCTGAAATTTGAAGTTCATAAATTTTCCTGTGTCACAAAATATTGTTTTTCTTTTGATATTTTACAATCATTTAAAAGTACAAAAACATTCTTAGCCCACGGACTGTCAACAAACATGCGGGGGAACAGACCTGACCCACAGGCTATATTTTCTTGTATTAACAGTCCTAACACCTAAACTTAGAAAGGGTGACTGAACAAGATCTTCTTTGGATTAAGAGATTCAGGGAAGAGACAATTAGGGTTAGTATGGCCTCATACCTTTCCCTTCCAGCATCCTCTTATGTTAACTTCCCAGCACAACTGAAGGATACAGGGGCCACCCACCCTACTTTCTACTTGAGGCTCTTCCAGTTAACCAGTGGACCCTGCAGAACCTTCTCCAGCCTGATCTTACTCAAATCTTCCTTCTCATCTAAGAAGGTTAAAATGTCACTGAGGATGTATCCAGTTTAACTATAAAGTTAGACACATATTTTTGAGGAATAATTAGCACTATGGGGAAAAAAATGCTCACAGTATGTTGAGTAAAAAGATCAGAAAACAGCACCCATATACACAATAGGATTTCAACCTTTTGTTGATTAATTTTGAAGGTGGCTTGAATTTTATCTTGTTCTCATACTTTTCAAAGTTTTAATTAATTATTTAAGAGTGAAACATATGATGCTGCTTCCATTCTAAATATCATCCAAACCCTTAAAGCGATCCCCCCACCCTCCGTGTGAGGCTTCCACTAACTTTGATTTGTATGTCCTGACCTTAAATCCTTACCTTAAGTCTCATCCTCTGTCTGAAAATAGAATCTCTAAAAAAGAGCCACTGTAAATAACAGTTGTGACTCTGATGACTGCTAGACTGCCCTAGGGAAGTGAGGCCTTGTTAAAGAGAGACTTTTAAAATCACTTTGTCCCTGACATGAATGGCTTTATTATTTAGCCAAGTTACCTGATAATTAACACAGATTGATTAATTAAGCTGACATTAGTGTCACCTGATGCTTGCTCTGAATCCTGGCTTTTTGGTTAAGTGAAAATTAGAGCCTGCTGTTTAAATAAATTTGAATGTCAATAGATAAAGCAGGGCAAGAATTGATTCAAAAAGTACTATATTCAGTGGATTTGTTAATGCTTCCTTCCTAAATTGATACGAAGTGAAAAGGAAGGGGAGGACATCAAATTTAGCTACCTAGATGGTAAAGTGTTAGAGTAGGTTAGCATTTACAGGACTGAAGTAAAATTAAGTAACACACTCTACTACTGAAAAGGCCCTAGGCCCACAGTCACTTCTTAGGCAATGCAAGTGTGATATAAACTGGCCAGAGTTCAGATGCATTAGCTCATTGCTTTCGCTATACATTCATCGCACATGCCCTGTGTTCTTGGGATCAGGTTTTAGATAGCAGTGAGAGTCACAGCATAAACTGTAACACCAGCATGATGAGCTAGTTTTAACCATCAGACTAAAATTTGGTGTGTCTTAGATTAAGGACTTAGAGCTCTGTACTGACTTGTGTAGCCTGAGTTGAGTGCACAAAAGGAAATTTTAACCTGAAACTCTACCATGCTCTCCTAGCCTTTCAACATTGTTTAACCTACTAGTTCATCAGTCCTGCAAGTTTGGTCTTTTCTCTCCTCTCACCCAACCTATCAGCATATCAGCACAGTTCTGATCACAACTATCCCCTGCTCCAAAATTCTTCATATGCTCCCCTCTGCTGACTGAATATATTTTTATAATAAATGCAAGGCTTCCCCAGTGGCTCATCAGTAACTACAATGCTGGAGCCACAGGAGATGCAGGTTCCTTCCCTGGGTTGGGTAGATCCCCTGGAGGAGGGCACGGCACCCACTCCAGTATTCTTGCCTGGCGAATCCCATGGACAGAGAGCTTGGTGGGCTACAGTCCATAGCGTCACAGAGAGCTGGACACGACTGAAGTGATTTAGCATATATGCAAGACTTTTTACAATTGACCCTAACTTTTCCAGATTGTTTTCTGCTATTTAGATATGCATAGCCCAAGCTTCAGTCTTTCCCAGAATATGCCCTGAACTTTCTTTCCAGTCTCTTCCTTCTCGTGTTAACCTATAACAATAATGTGATAATAATAATAATAGCTACCACCTATTTAGTCTTTACTAGATATGCATAATTTTCTAACAACTTTACATGCTTTATCTCATTTCTATCCTCATAACAATCCTAATAAAGTAGGCATCATATCCTTACTTTACAGATGAGGCTTGGAGAAGTCAAGCACCTTGCCCATAATCACCTACACAATTTTAGTGGTGGAAGGCTTCAATAGAGATCTTTGAATTACACAGCCATTCACTTAGCCACTGCATTATACGACCTCCCTCAGCTTGCTTTCTTTCAAACGTCCTTACTACCCACCTTCACATAACCGCTCACACAACAACCCCCCTGCCACAAGCTCATGGAAATTCTACCATCCTTCAAGACCCACTCCAAATGCTAGCTACTTCCTGCAGACACTCTTTCCTGATCCCATCCCTCCTGCTTTAGGTGTTCCCCCTCTTCTGAAGCTCCAAAATGTGTCTTTTCTGCCTAAGAATCCCTCAGGTTTCAACAGCTGCAGATANATGCTAACTACTTCCTGCAGACACTCTTTCCTGATCCCATCCCTCCTGCTTTAGGTGTTCCCCCTCCTCTGAAGCTCCAAAATATGTCTTTTCTGCCTAAGAATCCCTCAGGTTTCAACAGCTGCAGATATCGAGGTAAAATTATTTATTTTTAATGTTAAAATTATAATGACACCAAATCCTGTCCCGTGAATCACAGGGAGTCTGTTTTTCTACCAGTTTCCCTCTATATATAATTTCTGGAAACTATGTAGAATCCCTATATGCNGCTACTTCCTGCAGACACTCTTTCCTGATCCCATCCCTCCTGCTTTAGGTGTTCCCCCTCTTCTGAAGCTCCAAAATGTGTCTTTTCTGCCTAAGAATCCCTCAGGTTTCAACAGCTGCAGATATCGAGGTAAAATTATTTATTTTTAAATGACACCAAATCCTGTCCCGTGAATCACAGGGAGTCTGTTTTTCTACCAGTTTCCCTCTATATATAATTTCTGGGAACTATGTAGAATCCCTATATGCTCCAAATCTATCTTATGACCCATGTTCTGAATGAGTGCTATATCAGAACTCTCCTGGGATCTCTTCAGGGTGTTTTCCCTTCCCGTGGTAACTTATTTCTGTACTGACACCAAACCACTATGTTGACTATCGTGCGTGTGTGCCTGTGAAGTCGCTTCAGTTGTGTCTGACTCTTTGCGATCCTACGGACTGTAGCCAGCCAGGCTCCTCTGTCCATGGATTCTCCAGGCAGGAATACTGGAGTGAGTTGCCCTACCCTTCTCCAGGGGATCTTCTAGACCCAGGAATTGAACCCAAATCTCCTGCACTGCAGGCAGATTCTTTACCACTGAGCCACCTGGGAAGCCCCTTGTTGACTATCAACTCTCCACAATCAGACCACCAGGAAAAATTGAGCAAAACTAAATTATCACAATGGTGAAGAGTAACACCATGACAGTATCTTACTAATATCTCCAAGATGGAAGTCAGAAGAGTACATTTATAGAATTTAGGGATGTGGTTTAAAGGAGAATCTTTTAAGATAGGGAATGATTGAGATTAGACAAATTTTATGACATAGTAATTTTGGATTGATGACTATAGCAACACACATCTTCAAGCAAGTAGTGATAAATAAAATATTATCTAAGTGAACTGTTGCCTAAATAAGTAACTTTTCATCCTGATAGAACTGTTTATCCATGTGACCAAACTCTTTGCCCAGATCTTCAAGAATTTCCTGAAGCAAGAAGTAAAGTTATTTATTGGTTTACAGTGTTATCTATTGAGGAAGAATTTCCCAGAACCATGAGGTCATGCTGACATAGGTGAGCTCACTTCCCAATGTCTCACCAGCTCCTAATTCATTGCTAGACTCTGCTATGGTGTATGATACAGCTGTTTGAGTTATCACAGGACTACGAAGATACAGAGTGGAAAGCCCCACTTCCACTCCAAATAGCAGTTACTCTTGGAGCTCAGCAACCCTAGCGACAACTCACTGCAGAGTTACTTTTTAATCCCTCTGAATAAAAGAATGAAGTGAATGCAAAGGTGGAAATTTCTGAAGACTAATGGGCAAGGTAGCAGCGGGGGGAAACTAAAGAGAAATGACTGATTTTTAGGACGTCGATCAGGGTTGCCATAATATTGTGTTGTTGAAGGCTTTGTTACTGTTTTTCTGTTTGAAGCTCTCTGGTAGCATTTCCCAAGTGACATCCTCAAGTTCACGCTCATTTATGTGGGAAGCCCCAGCAGGCTGAAAGGGGAGATTGAGGTCGACTTATCTACCCAATATGTGATGATTTTAGAATTCTATACTGCGAGGCAACTCCCATATCCCTTTCCACTCCCAGCCTTGTGCATGTACCCCAATGTGGTGCTTTTTAAAACATCCACTGAAGTATCCCTGATGACAGAAAGTAAACTTTTACCTTGCTGCTGGTAATGTTACTACTTCAGTTCAGTTCGGTCGCTCAGTCATGTCTGACTCTTTGCGACCCCACGGACTGCAGCAGACCAGCCTTCCCTGTCCATCACCAACTCCCAAGTTTGCTCAAACTCATGTCCACCAAATCGGTGATTCCATCTGACCATCTCATCTTCTGTCGTCCCCTTCTCCTCCAGCCTTCCATCTTCCCCAGCATCAAGATCTTTTCCACTGAGTCAGCTCTTCACGTCAGGTAACCAAAATATTGGAGTTTCAGCTTCAGATTAGTCCTTCCAATGAACACCCAGGACTGATTTCCTTTAGGATGAACTGGTTAGATCTCCTTGCAGTCCAAGGGACTCTCAAGAGTCTTCTCCAACATCACAGTTCAAAGCACTGATTCTTCGTTGCTCAGCTTTCTGTATTACTTCTTTAGGGGAACCAAAAAAAAAAAAAAAAGTTTAAACTGGGATTTCTAAAAACTACCCCCATAGCCACTAAATTTGAGAGACACAGTCTTACATTTATCAGCTTACTTGTTTTACTCGGAGAGGTTAAGATGCTGTTATTATAGCTGCTGACATAATAATGTCCCCCAAAGTGGAGTTTGTAAGAACTTTCTTTAAGAAAGAATGACCCTCCTCCCTGCATGATTGAGGTTCAACATCAGCGTGGTTTATTTTTAATTTTTATTTTATATTATCTCTAATTGCCATAAAGGCACACAAGCGCAAACAGGCGCACACACACACACACACACACACACACACACACAACACCCCCCCCTTTCAGATTCGATAGCCTCAGGCAAGCCAGGCTGACTGAAAAGTCCTCTAAATAAAACCTCCCCTTGGAGCAGCACAAACAAGCCTCACCTTCTGCTCTGTTCCTCCCACCCCGGTGAGCTAGGGTGAGGATGAGGAAGGTGGAGTAGAGGGAGGCCCTCTACTCAGAGACCCTCTAAAGCCCTCCAGGTTGTTAAATCACACCAGGCCTCATGTTTCCGGGGGTGTAATGAAGGCTGCAGACGTAATAGAAACATCCTTGCCACTGTCAAAACTAATCTGCTAATAGGAAAGTTTGTGGCAAGCCTTGAGTCGCTCATATCTGCGAGGAAGCCGGTTTCCTATTTAGAGAAAATGGAGCCGTGATTCTTAAGCAGAGAGATGCCTATTGTGTGGGTAATTACAGGGAGGCCTGGCTGACCTGGCAATGAGGTAGTGTCGCTAAATACCTGAAGGCAAGGGGCGCCTGAAATGAAAGCGGAGGCCCCATCTGCCAGCCTGTAATGATTGCGCTATTTGGAGGCAGAAAAGGTTTGTCTGGAGCAGCTGGTTTCTCTCCAAGTGACCTTTTAGCATTTCTGCTTTTGCCGTCTGACAGATGTGTCAAGTCAATAATTTCAAAAGCCCCTGAGTAAATAACCAATTGTGAGCAAGGATGACCCAAAGCAATGACAAAATGGCTGCACGCGGCGCATTATGGAGCATAATACCGAGGGCTGGAACCAGGAACATTATCAGAAGGGAAAGAAAAAAAAATTTTAGTCTTTATTTTTGACTAAATGGCTTTCCTACCCATATATCAGTAGTTTTTGAATTGGAGGTGGGGGGAGACTAGGGAAGTGTGGGTGGACGGCAGGGCCTTGTGGGGGATCCCGTTGGCGGGTGAGGGCCCCAGGCGGCGGCTGGGCACCGGAACTGATCCCGCACTTGCCCCCTCACGCAGCCGGAAGGACCGCAGCGGACGGGCACCTCGGAAGATGGCGGCTGAGGAGCGGCAGCTATGCACCCAGACCAGGCCTGAGGGTGCCTCAAGTCTTGCAGAGAGTTTTCACAGGCCACGCAGGGACTGTTATCTGGGAAGGAAGGGGGACAGGGTATTCAGGAGCCAAAGCTGGAAAAGATCCAGTGAAGCAGGTGTGAGCATGGTGGGAGCTCGCCTGCAGTGATTCCTCCTCCAAGGGCGTACACAGCGCCTGGAAATGTGGTTTATCCGACATATTCCTATTTTCCCCCAGGCTTTCTAAACCCTCAGCTGCTCTTCGGGAAACACCATCAAACTAAG
>SJYW01018246.1:1254275-1280035 GCA_006410735.1 Raphicerus campestris
GGACTCATTTGGGGTGGATGCTTCTGGAATCACATTTTCTGAGACATGGATCTTCAAATATTCTTTCAATTTTCCTACATTGGACATGTTAGGAGTTTTCTCCACCACTCCCATATTTTAATGAGCTACATAAATTCAGGTTAAACTGAATGTTGTCCTTCAGAGGCAAAATTCTTCCAGAGACATTACTGGGAGAGAATTCATGAAGTAAGACGAGCTGCAGTGTGCTGAAGCCAGCTCATACCAGCTCATCAAAGTCCATGTCAAATCTTCAGGAATTTTGCAAACTGGTTTTTAAACCATCAGTAACTTGATATTGGTCATAGTGCTGGTATTTACATCATGGAAGTTCAGTTCAGTTTAGTCCCTCAGTCATGTCTGACTCTTTGTGACCCCATGGATCACAGCACGCCAGGCCTCCCTGTCTATCACCTACTCCCAGAGTCTACTCAAACTCATGTCCATTGAGTGGGTGATGCCATCCAACCATCTCATCCTCTGTCATCCCCTTCTCCTGCCTTCAATCTTTCCCAGCATCAGGGTCTTTTCAAATGAGTCAGCTCTCTTCATCAGGTGGCCAAAGTATTGGAGTTTCAGCTTCAACATCAGTCTTTCCAATAAACACTCAGGGCTGATCTCCTTTAGGATGGACTGGTTGGATCTCCTTGCAGTCCAGGGGACTCTCAAGAGTCTTCTCCAACACCACAGTTCAAAAGCATCACACTATATACATCAGGGCTCTTTCTCCTCAGAGAACTGATTGTTACACATTTACCAGCACACTGCTGGCACAGGTGAGTCTGAGCACCAGAGAGTACTCCCATTTGGCCATGAGATCCAGCTTCTTCTTTTTCCAACTTTGTATTGCTTATTCTCAACTCATTCAATACCAAAACTGAGGCTGATCAATGACGTGTAATATTAACTCATTCAAAAGAGGTTTCAGATGCTTAAGGATTATGGTTATATTCCCCCCTCTTTTTTTAAGAATAAATATTGCTTACACTTTAAAGTCAAAATGCCTCAAAATAGCGTAGAGTTCTCCACATTTGGCTTTATTTCTATAACCTTAGTCTGACTGCTCACCAAAATAAAGCTTCTACTCAGTTTTGGCGGATATGGTCCATAAAATGCCCAGGATATGCCATGCTTGTTCCTGACATCAAACCTTTGCTCATTTATGAATTCCTTGTCAGAACTGCATGGCCCTGTCCTACTACCCAGCTAATCCTACACCTTCTTCAAAGTCCAACTTCAACCCACGTGCTTTAGTTCATCTCTCACACCTCTAGTCCAAAAGGATTTTTCTCCTTTTATCTATAACTTCCATGTTATTATTATTTTTTGCTTCTACCTTTTACTTTTAATCATACAATAACTATCTTGCATTTTCTCTTTGTTCCTTTCCATAAGAATGTCTTCTCTACTCATAAAATACTACCTCTTGAAGACCAATGATGTATGTTACATAAGATAGTATATACCTTCTCCAGGTCCTAGCACAGCCCTAACACATAGTAAGTGTTTCAGACAGTATTCTCAGCCTTCTGAATATCGACTCTTTAAGGAAGTCTTTAACAGAGACTGGCCCCTGGGCCCCAACTCTCAGAAATCCTGATTGGGTTAGTTTGTTGTTATCTATAAATGTTTCCAAATGGTTACAAATCCATCTACATTATTGCTACCCAATCCAGAATCCCTGGGTGATTTTAACATACAACCCTGGTAGCTCAGCTGGTAAAGAATCTGCCTGCAATGCAGGAGACCCCAGTTCGATTCCTGAGTCAGGAAGATCCTCTGGAGAAGAGCTGGGAGAAGGGATAGAATACTCCAGTATTCTTGTGCTTCCTTGGTGGCTCAGTCAGTTAAGAATCTGCCTGCAATGTGGGAGACCTGGGTTCAGTATCTGGTTTGGGAAGATCCCTTGGAAGAGGACATGGCAACCCATTCTACTATTCTTGCCTGGAGAATCCACATAGACAGAGGAGCCTGGCAGACTTCAGTCCATGGGGTCATAAACAGTCAGTCGAACATTCCTGAGCAGCTAACCTTTTCACCCTCTATGGTTGAGAAACTTTACTTAAAAATTAGATGAATGAATGGGTGAATGGATGGATATAAAATAAATCATACAAAATAATTATCAACACCTCTTTTTTTTTTTTAACCAAGGTTGATGCACCGCTAACTGAAATGGAATGCTATGGTCATCAAGGCCCTGATCCATAAGAATAAATCATATTTGTAGCAAGATCTCCATGTATCAGTGTCTGGTGCCAACTACATACACACATATAGATGATTGGTGTTTCTATTTTATCCACTTATATTTCTCCCACCTCACCAACCTGGCTGGTAGAACCTTCCAGATCTCAACTTAGATGAGAGCAAAATAAGAAAGTTTTTGTTGTTGTTTCAAAGCTGTTTTTTTTTTTTTGATAATATGACAAAAGAATGATTAAGTTAACTGCTTNGTATTTGTAGCAAGATCTCCATGTATCAGTGTCTGGTGCCAACTACATACACACATATAGATGATTGGTGTTTCTACTTTATCCACTTATATTTCTCCCACCTCACCGACCTGGCTGGTAGAACCTTCCAGATCTCAACTTAGATGAGAGCAAAATAAGAAAGTTTTTGTTGTTGTTTTAAAGCTGTTTTTTTTAATAATAAGACAAAAGAATGATTAAGTTAACTGCTTGATGAAGATGATGAAATAAAAAAGCAGAATGATTGTCTCTTGTTTGCTTTTATTTTTCCTCCATAAAAGAGAATTATATTCAGACTGCAGTGGATGAAGCACAAATCTAAGTAGGAGAGATAGTGTCTAGCAGCTTTAAAATGTGTTCAAGTCCAGATGCATTACATCTAAGACAATTAAAACAATTTGCAGCTGTTATCACAGCTGCTAGTGTCCTGGGGAAAAAAAAAATCAGAGAGAATGGGAAAATTGCCAAAAGATCAGAGCTAAGCAAATGCCTCAGATTTCAAAAAAGGGGATTTCGTAATCCAGAACTAGATAAGTTTGACTTTCATATTCAGCAACATTCTAAAGTATATTCTTCACCAGATACTTTGTATGCACTTAGTAGGGAAAGAGCTGATCATTAGAGAGAATGAGGTTGCCAAAAGTAATTCAGTGCAAGCGATTTTTATATGATTACTATATTAGAAGGAGGGTAGATGGAAAGAATATCACAGGCAAAATTTATTCAAAAACCAGTCAAGATTGAATCAAAGGCAATGTATTGAAGTCCTTTGAGTTCATCCGCAAAAGTCTTAATGATGAAATATCCAGGAAACTGTGTTGCTGCCTTCAAGGGTATTTCAGTCTAGAAGCAGAGAAAGAAAACAAAGTCATTCTTCATGGGGTAAAACATGGGTATAAGACAGAAAGGTAAAAGGAAAAGTCTTAGATGAAGGAAAATAATTGAAGAGATTAGCATCTCAATGAGGATCAGGACAAAGAGAAATAAAAGGACTTATTTCTCAGGTCAAAAGAGCTGAGAACTGGGCACAGGAGACCAGGAACATGGCAGATGAAAAGAAAACAGGTGAAAAGCTTCATAACAGTGGGCATAATGGCTTAAGGAGCTGCAGGAAGTTCAGGAAGACAGGACATAGAATTCAAAGTGTAGAGGGAGGCACAAAGAGAGAAAGGCAGGAGAAACAGGCAAAAGTCAGACCTAAAAGTCATGTTAAAGAGTGTGGACTTTATTCTGAGAGTACTGGAGAACCTTGGAAAGATATTAAGCCAGAAAATGCACATTGATTTCACCAAGACATTTAACAGTCTCTCGTGGGCTGCAAGGAGATCAAACCAATCAATGCTAAAGGAAATCCACCCTGGATATTCACTGAGAGTACTGTTGCTGAAGTTGAGCCTCCAATACTTTGGCCACCTGATACAAAGAGCCAACTCATGGGGAAAGACCCTGATGTTGGGAAATTTGAAGGCAAAAGGAGAAGGGAGCAGCAGAGGATAAGATGGTTAGATAACACCGCTGACTCGATGGACATTAATTTGAGCAAACTCAGGAGACTGGAAGACAGAAGAGCCTGGTGCGTTACAGTCCACGGGATCATGGAGAGTTAGACAAACTTAGTGACTGAAAAATAACATTATCATATTATGACGGATGTGTGGAGAACTATGGACTAGGCAACAATAAAGTAAGTAGACTTGTAACCATTTGAAAAACTGTCCTAGAAAATGTCAATGCATAAAATCGTTAGCAAATAGGAAGAACGTTGTTAGCATTTTTCTACATCCTTTCCTTAATTCTACTTCATTCAGCAAATGAGTCAAGAATTGGAGCAAAATCTTTTCACAGGTGATACAAAGCTAAGATTAGTGTGTTGTTCAACATTATCAAGATCTGGGACGCTTTTAGCAGGATAGGATGAAGGGCTTAACCCAGAAAGATAAAATTTTAAACTGAATTATGTTTAAAAATAATCTATTGTAGGAGAATAAAATTTGCAAGCCCCACTATATAATACTTCATGTGAAAATATAAATTCTAAGGTACAAAAACAAAGCCGTCATATTAGAGAGCTCTATGACCCTCTTTCCAGAATTAAAAAAATAAAATAAAATGCTGTCAGTGATACTGTTGTATTTGGATCAAGGTGGGCAATGGCTCCACCAGCTCACGTTTGGAGAACTATATCCACTTCTAGATCCTGATATTCAATGTCAAGGTATTTGACTACCTGGAAGACACATGTTTTAAAAAAGGTATAAAGATATATGCAAAAAAAAAAAAAAAAAGAGGCCTTAAATTTTTAAAAGATTAATTTCAGAGGATTAAAATAGAGACACTAAGGGAAATCCTTATATAAGGTAAACAGTTTTAGAAAAGATAATTTAGAGGGCTAAGGGAATTGTAGGGCATTGGGTGACTAGAAATTTAGAATTTATAAATGGAATGGGCTGCCTTATGGCTTGTGATCTTCCTATCACTAGAGAAGTTTACACCATCTCTCAGAGATGTTTGCTAAAGATGTGTACTCAAGATACTGGAGATGTCCATGGAGTTTCTTGGGGATATTTGAAAGGGAATTTTCAAACTGGAAGAAATATTTCACTCTTCCCATTTTGAAGTGAAGAAGTGAAGTGAAGCCGCTCAGTCATGTCCGACTCTTTGCGACCCCGTGGATTGTAGCCTACCAGGCTTCTCTGTCCATGGGATTCTCTAGGCAAGAATACTGGAGTGGGTTACCATTTCCTTCTCCAGGGGATCTTCCTGAGCCAGCGATCAAACCCGGGTCTCTCGCATCGGAGGCAGACGCTTTAACCTCTGAGCCACCAGGGAAGCCCCTTCCCACTTTGAGACTCTATTAATTTATCATAACCACACCTACCTTTATGTCACTAAAGGACTAATGGAGAATATTGACTTATACCAATTTTGCCAATTTACATTCATCTTTGCCTTCTTTAATCTAGTAGTTAACCCACAATTTCAGGAATTGAGTCCTCCTCCTATTGGACGTTCTTTTTAAAAGGTCCCAAACATCTCTTCGCCAGTCATTTTGTCTTTTTAAGACTGTAGACACGTGGGGTGTCACAGATGTTGCAATATAAATAAGCAAGGATATCAAAGCTTTGGGCATGAGTTTTCTTCTAAGGAATTTTGACACAACCCAGGATTTCCTTTCTGTCCATCTTAGTCATGAGCCAGACTTCATGAGTCTCCTTAGTCATGAGTCACCTTCTCTTTATAAGATTCATGCCACTGTTACAACTTTTTGACAAACAAGTTTAAAAGTGATTCTCTAGTTACCTCTGACCTCCCCATTGGAGCATAAATTCTGGCCCAGCCACTGGTATTTGTCGAGGCCACTCATTTCAAACATCCCCACCCCCCACCCCCATTTCAAACTATTCCTGTGCCACTTCTATAGCTTTTTACCTCCAGGGTCCTCTTTGAAAATTTTGCAGTGCTCAAGGCTACTGATGAATTTTACTTTGGGCTCTGAGGATAATCTTTCCATACCCATGACCTTGGAATTCCATTATAATACAGACTACAATACAAAACCATTGTGTTTAAAGAACTTCACTCCATAAACTCCATCTGACCTCCATCCCCTTGACTTCCTCCTTGTTTCCTTGCTGGTACCCCTGCACAAGGCTTCAGTAGTTGCTCCACGCTCCGCAACAAGAGAGGCCTCGGCAATGGGAAGCCCGAACACCACCCTTGAGAAAGCCCATGAGCAGCACTGAAGATCCAGAGCCACCAAAAACAAATAAATAAAAAGTTGTTTAAAAAAAAAAAAAAACTACGCATTACCATATTCGGTCAAATTGTATTGTCTTGGTAAAATTCCAACCCTGGTCCTGGCAGAGATCACAGTTGACTTTCCCTTGCACCACTACAACCTACTTAAACCCTTTCTTCTCCTTGAAGTATTGATATACAACCCCTCCCCCACAACACACACAGAATACTATAACTTTATTGAAGAAAAGCTAGTGTCTCTAAAAGGAAAATAGTATCTGCTTTATTTGTTTTTTCCCTATTTACTTCTCAATCTATTGTAGTCTGTATTTCTGCCACAGCTGTTCAAATAAACTGGCTCTCATCCTACTGGTTGATGAATAGGATGGACAGGTTCCTGTGAAATTATTTCTTTATCTCCTTCCAATGTTTGTCCTTGTTGATCATTTTCTTTTTTAAATTCTCTTTTGCCTTAACCTTCCATATTTTCCTCATGACTGACTGGCTCTTCTTTTTTAAGTTTTCTTGTCTCTCTATAACAGCCACTTAAAAATTGATCTTTACCAAGATTTTACTCCCAGTACTTGACTTATCTCTTGGCTCACGCTTTCCCTTGGGTAATCTCATCCACGCACTAACTTCAACTAAGCTTGCAGATGGTGACATCTGACCTCTAGGCTCAGTGCTTCTGCTTGCATATGCAATAGGCTTATGACTTCAAACTGACCAGAACTAACCTCATCATTTTTCTTGCCCCAACTCATTAAAAAAAAAAAAAAAAAAAGAGGGAAAAGTCCTTTTATAAATCTATATTGTAGTGGCTTTACATCTCTGCCACCACTTTCATTCTGACAAGGAATGGCCAAGATACAAAATAATAGACTATTAAGAATATTCAGCAGATAGAGACTAGCAACTCGGTTCTTTAAAAGTGCGCAAAAACTAAGTTAGTGTTCCTTCAGATTCCTACCTTTATTAAAAGACATGAAATTAGAAGAGGAGCTATAATCACCTGCAGTTGCCAGTCCATAATTGATTTTTTTCATCAAGCAAAAACTCACACCCCAAACTGGAACAGACACACAAAACTGTAGGAATGCAAATGTTCAGTTTAGAGAGGGATTTTGTGAATAAGTCATGTAGGCTGAAGCTCACTAAATTCCTCCTATCTTGGCAGTTTATATGACAAAACAATATAAGCTGCTCTGTTTCAAAAGAAAAATATCTTTAAAACTCCCCTAATGCTCTTTCTACAAACACAGGTGAATTTGTTGTCTGAGGTACTCTTCTTCCTTTCATAAGTGAGGCTAAAATCTTCTCGGATAAGGTCAGAGTCTTTTTTTCTGCTGTGAATCCTCAGATGTAGGCTGCCACCAGAAAATGAAGTCATAAAAAGGAAATCCCAGACCAGGACTGCGTATGCCAAAGTATCAAGCACCTCAGCATATGTACAGAGTACAACCCTGTTATTCCACACCTGGTGCTATGCCAGTGTGGATTCTAGAAGCAAAGAAATAAACAGTTATTTTGACAAAGCAGTATTATCTGTTGGCCTGCAGTAAATTTGCTTGAAATTCTAACAACTTCCCTGTGTAGAATATCCACCCACCTAATATTCTTTCTTTAGATGAAATCTTATGATAACAAATCTGTGATTACATTTCCTATTTTCATTTTTTTTCCAAGAGCACTGTTGGCTTCTACTGTATAAAAACCATAGTGCATCCATCTCCATTAACGTTGTCACGTGGGTTTTATAAAATCATATTACAAAATGTGGGTCAGTGATCACTGAATCATGTAATTTATCAAGACAATACCCAGATGCACTGCTTGACATTCATTTTACAGGGACACAATCTACTGATATAAACAACTCTGCAGTGCCTACCTACTATTCTTCAGAAGCAGAAGTCATTTGCAACTGAGGTAAAAAAAATCAGTATACAAAGTTCCACCATCAAATATTTAATGTCCCTATAAGATCAGTGAAAACTGACATCACATCTCCATTGGATAATACATCATCTCCTCAGCTTGATCTGTTGATTATGTCTCTGCATTCAGAGTTTTAGAACCAAAAAGGATTTTATCTCTATACCCAACCCCCTGATTTTACTAAGGAAGACCCTGAAGTACATAGCACAAGTACGATATATAAAGACAAGTAATTTTTCTAATAGGTAGTGATAAAGTCTAGAATTCTTTTCAAATTTTGTCTATTACATTGTTCCTCTATTTCCTTAATCACATTATTGCATACATGCATGCTGAATTGCTAAGTCATGTCAACTCTTTGCGCCCCCATGGACTGCAGCCCACCAGGCTCCTCTGTCCGTGGGATTTTTCAGGCAAGAATACTGGAGTGAGTTGCCATTTCTTCCTCCAGGGGACCATCTCAAACCAGGGACTGAACCCTCATCTCCTGCACCTCCTACATCAGCAGGCGGAGTCTTTACCACTGAGCCGCCCGAGAAGCCAAATCACACTGTTAGGATAGAATCAATTTCTTAATCCCTGCATTACACTTAACTAAATCATTTTTTAGTACCTGTTCTATACCAGGTACCAAAATAGACATTAAAAATAATAGAGGTGCCTCTCCTCTATGTATTATTAATAATACCACCAAAGAAGGACTTTAAGAAAGATAGGCAATAAGATGCAATTTTTCCTGATCTTTATGACAGCTTCTTCTCAGTCTTACTTGCTGGCATCTTTTCTCTTGAAGAAGGATTACTGCATCTCTACTGGATGTCTTGCAGGTTCCCTAAACTCAGCATGTCCATAAGTGAAGACATCATCTACAACCCTTTTTGAGGTCCTTATTGCAGGTAACAGTCACAACTCTACAATGCAAGTGCCCTATTTCACCTGTCAATGGTGGTGTCTGTCTCTTTTGCTAAAGTTCAAGCTCCTTAAAGGCAATCCTGTGGCTTCTCATCTAGGTATCCTCAGCACTCAACACTTCTCTTGGGGTTTGGTAGATATATAATAAATATTATGAAATAAATAAATAAAACCATTTCTGTGCATCACTTAAAACAAAATCCTGAGTATATCCAATTAGTTTATAAATCCTATACATTTTAGCCTCTTAAATATGTCCCAAAGCTATATCTTCTTCTTTATCAAAACACTGCTTGGTTTGGGTTCAGTGATGCTTTGCTGAGGGCATTGTCACAGCTCCTAAATATTCTGTTTCTAGAATAGCCCTTTCCCACTCAACCTTATACACAGAACATCCTAAATAAAATTTGACTCAGATTCTATTTCTTCTTTCCTTAAAATCCTTTCATGGCTCCCTCTCGGGAGCTGTGTTAGGCATTACTGACAAAATAGAGATACAGCCCCAGCCCCCTCTCCTCATCTTGCAGTCACAGTTCCGGGATGAAGGAGTTAGGCCTTGTGATTCTGACTTGTTCTTTCCTTTCTTCGGTTGAGTTGGCTGGAAAGAATGTCAGGGTGCTTGAGAGAAGCATGAGAAAGCACAAAGCCTTCTACAGTTGTGCCCAGAAANACAGTCACAGTCCTGGGATGAAGGAGTTAGGCCTTGTGATTCTGACTTGTTCTTTCCTTTCTTCGGTTGAGTTGGCTGGAAAGAATGTCATGGTGCTTGAGAGAAGCATGAGAAAGCACAAAGCCTTCTACAGCTGTGCCCAGAAAATAATCTATAAAGTAACCATTGACATTTATGCAAGGATCTTTACAAAGAATGTCCCAGTATGAGCACGTAGGCCACAGCTTGAGGCCATGGGAAGGATTGTTATCTGAGACCTGTTTGTGAGGGGAATGTTTACAGCAAAAGAAGTTTGCTGAATTTAAGGTTTAGGATTAATTAAGAATAGTTAGAAGCTTTTTAGGAGATAATGATCTTAAGATGCTAGGAGCAAACAGGATTTAGAAAGATAAGAAA
Organism: Raphicerus campestris; assembly: GCA_006410735.1. Taxonomy (NCBI): domain Eukaryota; kingdom Metazoa; phylum Chordata; class Mammalia; order Artiodactyla; family Bovidae; genus Raphicerus; species Raphicerus campestris. Next base: position 1,264,422 of record SJYW01018246.1, read on the forward strand.
TAAACTGAGGAATGTAGCCTGAATTACAATGTAATCACAAGTTAAGTACCGTAAATCTGGGTGGGGGAATCTAAAAACTCACACCTCTGACCTAATGCTTTTGTCAAACTATAAAAGAGAACTGAAGCTTGAAATAAACAGGTAGTCCTGTACTATGAGTCAGAGGCTACATCTTCATCGCCAACACCATCCATCTTTTCAGGTTGAATCCCTGGCTGCTAGAGCTGGACTCCAATAGCTCCCCGCTACCCAAGGGAAGAACTCTGAGGTATGACATTNTCTAAAAACTCACACCTCTGACCTAATGCTTTTGTCAAACTATAAAAGAGAACCTGAAGCTTGAAATAAACAGGTAGTCCTGTACTATGAGTCAGAGGCTACATCTTCATCGCCAACACCGTCCATCTCTTCAGGTTGAATCCCTGGCTGCTAGAGCTGGACTCCAATAGCTCCCCGCTACCCAAGGGAAGAACTCTGAGGTATGACATTCAGTGTGGTCTTTCTACTTCCTACCTGTTCGTCTCTTGCTCTTTGCTAGTCTCACAACTCACACTCCACCCACAGTAAATATCCGCCATTCTTCTCTGNTGTTCTGATTGCAGGTGGTTTGCACAAGGAAGCTGGAAGCAGACTAGCCAGGAGGGCATCTTATGAGATTGGTATAAGGGGCATAATTGGCTTTTGGTGGTTGGTCCTGAGCTGGAAACAAGAAAATACAATGAAACAGCCCATTATTGGCTAAGTCCTGACTCTGGGCCAATTGTAGGAGAGGCTGTGGATGTGACTATTCATATATTCAGTCCCTCTGCCACCACTGAATTTCCTGGCAACCTTGGTGTCTCTCTGTCCTGGGCTTGGTGTAACTCCTGGCCTTTTCTGTGCAACATATTTTGAGAAGTTTCTGAGGATGTGTTTTCTGGCCTTGCATAATTTATCTGGTCTAGAATACCCGCCTCCCTTCATCCATTGTCTTCCACAGTAATTCAAGCTTTTCAACCATGGGCCATTGTTCTCAGTGTGTTTTGGGGGTCTTTGCCAGGGTATTAAGTCCTGCATTTTGAAAAAATTGCCCCCAAGTTCACAAACTCACTCTTATCCAGTCTTATGTTCCAAATCTTTTGATTAAGCAACCTCAAATCCAGCCCACTGGGAACTCCCAAGCTTAATGCTTAACTCTCAGTCAATGCTGGCTAATTCTTACAGCTCCATTTCCCCTTTTATCAGCATGTCCCTAATTGGGTTTTGCTGCAACTTAACCTAAGTTATCCACCCAGTGGTGAGGAAAAGATGTAAGGGCAGATCCTGAGGGGGAGGTGTATTGCCTTGAAAAACAAGATATCACAGAGTCTTCCCACCAGGGGACAATGCTGTCTTCTAATGGAAAGAGTGGGCCACCTCTGCAATTCTGAGGGCTCAATGGAATATGGAGAGCCAAAATCTTTGGCAGCTTCAATCCTGATGTCTTCATTTGACGTGTTAGGGTTCCAAGTTCGCCCAACTGGAACCCTGGTTTTGGCATAACAGATCTTTTGTTTATATTCAATCATCTTGGTAGCTTGGCAACTCCATTAAACCCTGAGTTTAGTCTTCAGCTTGATCTGCTCCCACACTGTAGGAAATAAGGGGCTCCGCAAACCACAGCCTTTCTGCANTTGGAACCCTGGTTTTGGCATTAACAGATCTTTTGTTTATATTCAATCATCTTGATAGCTTGGCAACTCCATTAAACCGTGAGTTTAGTCTTCAGCTTGATCTGCTCCCACACTGTAGGAAATAAGGGGCTCCGCAAACCACAGCCTTTCTGCAACATTCTTTTGTTTCTTAACTGCCCTCACCTTGTCATTATGCCTCCATAGGTCATCAGGTAACTTAGTAACAACCAGGTAATTCCGCTAGTTTTAGCAATTGGACTGCCACTTTGCACCAGGGTGTCTGTGCCCCAAGTCTCGGTGCATCCAGTCCCCAAAATACATCTCACCTCCTGCTTTCCCCACTCCTGCCAGCAACAGTGTTAGGTGGGTCTTGAAGCAGACGCTGAGATGAAGGTAAGGAGGAAAGAAGCATACGGGATAAACGGGAGGAAGAAAAAGTGGGCAAGAAGAACTGACTATGATGCAGACCTGACAAAGACTCAGCCAACCCTGTGAGGAGCTCCTGGGGCAAGGAACATCCCGCTCGGAGGAGATATGGTCAGTCACTGGCTAAGAGCGCTCTGCAAAGCTAAGGTGACTCTGAAGTTGCTAAGAGTTGGAGGACTGTGAGTAAACTACCCCCTTGCAGCTGCATAGCAAATTCTCTCTGGAAGGTGATCTCCATGATCTCCGTGCTCCCACATCATCCAAGTCCCAACATTTATGTTTCCTTTCTTTTTCTTGACCTTGTTGACTACAACTTCCAGATGACTATTAGTGGCAAATGGCTTTCTCTTTTCTAATTTGATGGGAAAACCTCAAGTGTCTCCTCTACAAACATAATCTTGGCTATTGGCTTTGCAGATTCTTCATCCTGTTAAGGAAGTGTCCTCTATAGCATAATTAGGGAGCGTTATTAGGAAGGAGTGCAAATATATGCTCGGCATCTGCTAAGATTGTCTCTTTTCAAGCTGTTGATATAATAATGCTAAATCTCTTAGCTATGTGGTTCTTGGTTCTCGCCTTTCAGTTTCCCTGATTTTACCCTTTACCCTGAGCATTCTCTAAGAATCTTCTGTCTCTCTGATCCTTTCTCTGGTCAAGTTCCTCTTCCGTAGCCCACAGCATACAGCTACCTGCTCGGCCGTACTCCTGTCATTAAAGGAATTCAGTAATTGATGCTCTGTTTTTATTTTTAAAAGCTCTTACAGTTACCCCATGATTTAAGAGCCCTAGAACTATTTCTCAAATCCCATGTCCCTACTCATTTATTCAAACAATGCCTTCATGTCAAACTATGCAGCAGAAAATGTTCCTACCACAAATTCTATTCTACACGGTAGGTGCCAATCCATGGAAAACTATTGACTTAATCCCTTAAGTATAATTTACATAAAACAGACTAAAAGTACAGTCTGCTATGAAAGAGAAAAAAAAAACAGCCTTCTATCTTTTCTTACCACCAAACAAATTTTTAGAATATCCTTTCAAAAAAAACCAGCACCATCATGATCTTCCACACTGCATGTCTGGATGTCTCAATATAATACCCTATAGGAAGGGGCACAAATGCTTAGAGAGAGCTTTTCTACCACTCACTCTTACTACACTCTAATTCTCTGTTAGAGAAAATGGTTAAAAATAATTTGAGACATATGGCACTTATTTCTCTATTGTCAGCCTTAGATTTTATAGACAGAAACTATTTTGGGATCAGGTTACATGATCTTGATATTGATCCCTGGTTTTTAATGGTCCTTTAAAGCCTTTACTGTAATATCAAAAAGGATGGATCAAAAATTGATGGGAAATGGGTTCTTGACAGAACAGACTCAGCCCCAAATGGCACAAATGTCCTAACCTGCCCATTCTTTCATTTTCACCCAAACCATTTGATAGATTTTTTTTGATAACCCAAATACCTGATCTCCTCTCATAGCCTCTTCCATTATGCAATGACACAGTCCTGTTATTATTCTGAGAATGGTTTCAAAGAGCCACTAAGCTTTGGGGGCAATTACTACCATGGGGAACAGATCAATATCAATTAGACCAATGCTAGGACCACTGCTTTTCATAAATACGCTTCAGCATTTTGATTCTAAATACAGAGCAACTCTATGAAAAGATTAACTCATTTCATTATTTAATGGAGAATTTTGCAATTAACCCATCCAGAGTCATTGGAATACAGCGCTACACAAAATCAAGTATTCTATAAGTTATTCTATGCCAGAAGTGAATACCATCAAAACTGGAGTTTGGCACCAAGGCCAGACTAAGAAGGTTGCTGATGATAGAACTATGCCAAAGATGATGTCATTGATCCACCTAGACCANTAACTCATTTCATTATTTAATGGAGAATTTTGCAATTAACTCATCCAGAGTCATTGGAATACAGCACTACACAAAATCAAGTATTCTATAAGTTATTCTATGCCAGAAGTGAATACCATCAAAACTGTAGTTTGGCACCAAGGCCAGACTAAGAAGGTTGCTGATGATAGAACTATGCCAAAGATGATGTCATTGATCCACCTAGACCACCTTAGACCCCTGCTACCATCCCTGAATGTCCCTGTGCTAGGTTCTGTGTGCTTTGGCTCCCAGCGACAAGCACTCATGTGTATTCTTTGGAGGAAACCCTCATGGCACTAGAGCAGCTTTGCCCTGAGTGGGCAGAGAGCTGTAAGGGTCTGGATGTTTACACAGCATCTCACAGCCCCACTGCGGGGATTCACTGTCAATCAGTCTGAATAGTGGGTGCAAGGGTACAAAAGCCCAACTCTTCTGCCTCGGGTAGGAAAATTCTGATGTATAAATTACAGCCCAGAGTTCTTTTGTGGCTCAGGCAATGCTACCCATGTTAGTCAGAATTCTCCAGAGAAACAGAACTAGGGTGCATAGATGAGAGATGATAGCTAGCCAGACAATGAGAACTTGGATCATTTGATTATGAAGGCTGAGAAGTGCCTCAATACACCCTCTACCCTAGGAGACCTAGGAAATCCAGTGGGATAATCCAATCTGCCGCTGAGGACCTGAGAACCAGGGGGAATGGTGATGCATATGTCACGTGAGGGCAGAGCAGATGAGATGAGACGCCCCTGATCAGGCAGTGATGCAGAGAGAAAGGAATGGATTCCTTCTCCTGCTGCCTTTGGCTCCATTCAGGCCCTCAGGGGACTGGGCGATGCCCAAGCCACATGATCTTGGGGAGGGCAAGTCCTTTACTGAGTCCAGATGCTAACCTCACCCACAAACAACCCACAAGTATCAATACAACCAGAAATGAGGCTTAATCTGGGCCCACTGTGGCCAATCAAGTCACCACCTAAAATCAACCATCACACAACCTCCAAAGAACTCTAGCGAGATCCCAGCCTCGCTTGGCTCCCCACTCTATCCTGCCCTGTCCCTCCTTCTCCCTTCTTCCAGAGACTCCTCCTTAATGAAGCCCTCACTCACAGACCTGCATCTTACAGTCTGCTTCAAGAAAATCTAACTTAAGCTGTTAAGAGTTTTCCCTGTAGACCCAGGGAACAGGCTGGGCCCACAAGTAAGGGTCTCGTAGCACCAGCGGTGGGGAGAAGGAGAGGCTAGGAGCCCAGAGGAGCTTGATGTCTGATCAAAGCCCAAGAGGAGAGAGTTCATATTGGAGAAGGACATGAACCTCACCTTCTGGATAGAAAGAATTCATACACGTTTCTTATTTTAAAAGGCCCATGATCTCAAAATAAGCACTGTAAAAGGCCTTCCAGTTGACTGGCTAAACACATGCATTCACATCTCCTCTGTCACCATTTGGGTTCTCTGGGAAGCCAACTTGGATTTGGAGATTAGCGTGAACAAGGTCTATTAGGGAATACTCTTTGGGTCAACACCTGTGGAATGGAAGGGAAGGGGAAAAAAAAGACAGAAGGAGAATCTGGGCTGGATGGACTCTCCATGCAGGCCTCTGCTGACCCTACAAGAAGCTCTGAGGCCGAGTGGTCTTCGGAACTGTAACAAGCTGGGTGAAAAGGTCGAGCCTCCAGTTCGCGAGTCACTGTTTGAAGGCTCTCCCAGGAAGGGGGCCAGCCTTGGGCAGCTGGAGGAATAAGCCCTTCAGTCTTAAATAGGATCTTAACAGCGCACCCAGCATCCTCTACATCTTTCCTCCCAAAATACTACTGAAGTAACAGGAAAAATAGAAAAATTAAAATGAATTTGTAATGAATTCAAGTGAATCTGGAATATCAGGAGAGGCGTCTCTAGCAAAACTGAACAAGGAAGACTTTCTGGAAAAAGTTGGTGGAAAAGGATCGATAGAATTACCCAAGAGAACAAAGGAACTGAAGTGATATTCAAGCTTCAGAGAAATACCCCAAACAAGTCCCAGAATATCTCAGGCAGTTCAATCCAGTTCAGTCACTTAATCGTGTCCGACTCTTTGTGACCCCATGGACTGTAGCACACCAGGCTTCCCTGTCCATCACCAACTCCTGGAGTTTACTCAAACTCATGTCCATTGAGTGGGTGATGCCATCCAACCATCTCATCCTCTGTCATCCCCTTCTCCTCCTGCCTTCAGTCTTTCCCAGCATCAGGGTCTTTTCCAATGAGTCGGCTCTTGGCATCAGGTGGCCAAAGTATTGGAGTTTCAGCTTCACCACCAGTCCTTCCAATGAATATTCAGGACTGATTTCCTTTAGGATGGACTGGTTGGATCTCCTTGCAGTCCAAGGGACTCTCAAGAGTCAGTAGATACAAAGACAGACTGCCAAATCTCAGGCAGAATGCCAAATAATCCCATACCAGAAATGAGGCCATGTGAGGAAGCGTGCCACAGGCATGCCTGACTGCAGAGTGAGACAAATGAGCCAGCCCCACACTCCTTGAGAACCCAGGACAACCAAGTACAAAAGGCAGCTCCAAAAAGGAATGTGGGCCAGGAGGCAGGGGCCATGAGCCAACAATAACCTGAGTTAAATGTTACTGAAGATTAAATAGGAATTGGGCAAACCCAGGAAGACGGTGGAGGAAGGCCTGGTGTGCTGCAGTTCATTGGGTTGCAAAGAGTCGGACACGACTGAGCAACTGAACAACAATCACCACCACATTTTACAGGTTAGGGAAATGGAACAAAAAGGGATTCAGTACTTGGCCAAAGTTCACACGGCTTAACTGGAAAACATTTGACATTTTATAAAATTCATTATTTCCTATGTACAATTAAATGATTTTTGGTAAGTTTAGTGAATGGCTGCAACCCACTACCCTAAATTAGTTTAAGAACCCATTTATCTCAATTAGATCCCTCTCGCCCATTTACAGTTAATCCATCCCATCCCTAACCTCAAGCAACCACTAACCTACTTTCTTTCTATAAAAACTTGCATTTTCTGGTTACTTCGTGTAAATGGAATGATGCAATATGTGGCTGCGTTTGGTTTCCTTCACTTAACACAATGTGTTTGCTGTTCAGCCATGAAGTATCAAGCATGTGTCAGTGGGTTTTTTCCATTTTATTGTTGAGCTGTATTCCATGGAACGTCTACCAATTTTGTCTCTCCCCTCATCAGCCAATAGACATGTAGGCTGTTCCCAGTCTGGGCTATTATGAATAATACTGCTATGAACATTCACAAGTCATGTAGCCTCTAGGTGCATTATTGGAATACAAACCTAAGTAGGAAGAAAGTTCATAGTTCATCTGTATGCTGCTTGGAGTGAAACATTTCTCTGGTTTATTTTCACAAAGCTATCTTCCTGTGTNGGTACAAAAGCCCAACTCTTCTGCCTCGGGTAGGAAAATTCTGATGTATAAATTACAGCCCAGAGTTCTTTTGTGGCTCAGGCAATGCTACCCATGTTAGTCAGAATTCTCCAGAGAAACAGAACTAGGGTGCATAGATGAGAGATGATAGCTAGCCAGACAATGAGAACTTGGATCATTTGATTATGAAGGCTGAGAAGTGCCTCAATACACCCTCTACCCTAGGAGACCTAGGAAATCCAGTGGGATAATCCAATCTGCCGCTGAGGACCTGAGAACCAGGGGGAATGGTGATGCATATGTCACATGAGGGCAGAGCAGATGAGATGAGACGCCCCTGATCAGGCAGTAATGCAGAGAGAAAGGAATGGATTCCTTCTCCTGCTGCCTTTGGCTCCATTCAGGCCCTCAGGGGACTGGGCGATGCCCAAGCCACATGATCTTGGGGAGGGCAAGTCCTTTACTGAGTCCAGATGCTAACCTCACCCACAAACAACCCACAAGTATCAATACAACCAGAAATGAGGCTTAATCTGGGCCCACTGTGGCCAATCAAGTCACCACCTAAAATCAACCATCACACGACCTCCAAAGAACTCTAGCGAGATCCCAGCCTCGCTTGGCTCCCCACTCTATCCTGCCCTGTCCCTCCTTCTCCCTTCTTCCAGAGACTCCTCCTTAATGAAGCCCTCACTCACAGACCTGCATCTTACAGTCTGCTTCAAGAAAATCTAACTTAAGCTGTTAAGAGTTTTCCCTGTAGACCCAGGGAACAGGCTGGGCCCACAAGTAAGGGTCTCGTAGCACCAGCGGTGGGGAGAAGGAGAGGCTAGGAGCCCAGAGGAGCTTGATGTCTGATCAAAGCCCAAGAGGAGAGAGTTCATATTGGAGAAGGACATGAACCTCACCTTCTGGATAGAAAGAATTCATACACGTTTCTTATTTTAAAAGGCCCATGATCTCAAAATAAGCACTGTAAAAGGCCTTCCAGTTGACTGGCTAAACACATGCATTCACATCTCCTCTGTCACCATTTGGGTTCTCTGGGAAGCCAACTTGGATTTGGAGATTAGCGTGAACAAGGTCTATTAGGGAATACTGTTTGGGTCAACACCTGTGGAATGGAAGGGAAGGGGAAAAAAAAGACAGAAGGAGAATCTGGGCTGGATGGACTCTCCATGCAGGCCTCTGCTGACCCTACAAGAAGCTCTGAGGCCGAGTGGTCTTCGGAACTGTAACAAGCTGGGTGAAAAGGTCGAGCCTCCAGTTCGCGAGTCACTGTTTGAAGGCTCTCCCAGGAAGGGGGCCAGCCTTGGGCAGCTGGAGGAATAAGCCCTTCAGTCTTAAATAGGATCTTAACAGCGCACCCAGCATCCTCTACATCTTTCCTCCCAAAATACTACTGAAGTAACAGGAAAAATAGAAAAATTAAAATGAATTTGTAATGAATTCAAGTGAATCTGGAATATCAGGAGAGGCGTCTCTAGCAAAACTGAACAAGGAAGACTTTCTGGGAAAAGTTGGTGGAAAAGGATCAATAGAATTACCAAGAGAACAAAGGAACTGAAGTGATATTCAAGCTTCAGAGAAATACCCCAAACAAGTCCCAAAATATCTCAGGCAGTTCAATCCAGTTCAGTCACTTAATCGTGTCCGACTCTTTGTGACCCCATGGACTGTAGCACACCAGGCTTCCCTGTCCATCACCAACTCCTGGAGTTTACTCAAACTCATGTCCATTGAGTGGGTGATGCCATCCAACCATCTCATCCTCTGTCATCCCCTTCTCCTCCTGCCTTCAGTCTTTCCCAGCATCAGGGTCTTTTCCAATGAGTCGGCTCTTGGCATCAGGTGGCCAAAGTATTGGAGTTTCAGCTTCAGCACCAGTCCTTCCAATGAATATTCAGGACTGATTTCCTTTAGGATGGACTGGTTGGATCTCCTTGCAGTCCAAGGGACTCTCAAGAGTCAGTAGATACAAAGACAGACTGCCAAATCTCAGGCAGAATGCCAAATAATCCCATACCAGAAATGAGGCCATGTGAGGAAGCGTGCCACAGGCATGCCTGACTGCAGAGTGAGACAAATGAGCCAGCCCCACACTCCTTGAGAACCCAGGACAACCAAGTACAAAAGGCAGCTCCAAAAAGGAATGTGGGCCAGGAGTCAGGGGCAATGAGCCAACAATAAACTGAGTTAAATGTTACTGAAGATTAAATAGGAATTGGGCAAACCCAGGAAGATGGTGGAGGAAGGCCTGGTGTGCTGCAGTTCATCGGGTCGCAAAGAGTCGGACACGACTGAGCAACTGAACAACAATCACCACCACATTTTACAGGTTAGGGACATGGAACAAAAAGGGATTCAGTACTTGGCCAAAGTTCACACAGCTTAACTGGAAAACATTTGACATTTTATAAAATTCATTATTTCCTATGTACAATTAAATGATTTTTGGTAAGTTTAGTGAATGGCTGCAACCCACTACCCTAAATTAGTTTAAGAACCCATTTATCTCAATTAGATCCCTCTCGCCCATTTACAGTTAATCCATCCCATCCCTAACCTCAAGCAACCACTAACCTACTTTCTTTCTATAAAAACTTGCATTTTCTGGTTACTTCGTGTAAATGGAATGATGCAATATGTGGCTGCGTTTGGTTTCCTTCACTTAACACAATGTGTGCTGTTCAGCCATGAAGTATCGAGCATGTGTCAGTGGGTTTTTTCCATTTTATTGTTGAGCTGTATTCCATGGAACGTCTACCAATTTTGTCTCTCCCCTCATCAGCCAATAGACATGTAGGCTGTTCCCAGTCTGGGCTATTATGAATAATACTGCTATGAACATTCACAAGTCATATAGCCTATAGGTGCATTACTGGAATACAAACCTAGACAGTAGGAAGAAAGTTCATAGTTCATCTGTATGCTGCTTGGAGTGAAACATTTCTCTGGTTTATTTTCACAAAGCTATCCTCCTGTGTTTCAGTCTCTGGGCCATGGGATTGTGCCATGCTCAAACTCACCCCTGGCAGACCCAAACCACTAGGCTTCCATCCACAACAGGACATGAATGAACTCCAGGGTAGTGCCACTTGGGTTTAAAACTAAAACCCCTGGAGGCAAGATGAATGGTATTCACTTAAGTAAAGTCCACAGAAAAATACCTGGACTATGTGTGGTGAGTGTTATTATGATTATTATCCACAAAGTCATGGCTGACTTAGCTGTGTTTTATTTCTTNACGTAGGCCACTGGCACCCACTTGAATATCAGAGGGTGCCCCGCCTTAGGCTCCCTCTCGCATGGAACTTAAAAGCCAGGGCAAAATTAGCGGGCTTGGCGAGCATCCATGCTCCAGATGGGAATTCAGCCAGAAAAATGGAGAACAAGAAAGAATGACACGGGAGAATCAGTCTTTCCAGAAACTGATCCGATTTCTTTATTTTCAGGTTTGCTTATATACCTTTTGTTACACATAGATACAAATGGAAATTTTAAAGTCAAGCAGGGGTCAGCAGTCATGACCTTTATCAAAATCAGGTGCTTCATATAAATGTATACATAAAGGTCGTAGGGGTTTTACATCATCTTCTGGCCATGAGCCCTGCTGACATTTTATGATCCTTTCTTTCTGATAACCAAAACACTTATTTTCCAGGGGTGATTTTTCTTAAACGAGGCACCACCCTCCAAAGGTACCAGATAAAGTTGCATTCCTATAGGGTGAGGGTGTAGTGGGTTACAACTAAGAAAGGAATTTACTTAGCCTAAGGTTAACATGATTAATCTAAAGGTTAATACTTATTTCTCCTATATGCTATTTATATATTTTTAACATGTATAAAGGCAGGGGATTTAGCAGCAAACATTGGCCCAATAAATGAAAAAACCCTTCACCAATATAATTCCTAATCAACCCACTATACTAATAATTTCTAACTTTCTAAAAGAATCTGCCTTTAGTAAGTCTAAAACATCTCATGCCTCTCATGGGTGGGAGGCTGTAAACAATCACATGTGGCCGGACAAACCTGTACAGGCAGGCTAGGTAACCTTCAGAGGAGTTCATAAGTCAAAACACTCTCGTCATGCCCAGGAATTTTTATGAACTGGAGCTGTAGGTTAACTCCTTCTCCGAGAGAGGTGATGGGGGAGAGCCCCTCGTAAAGTCAGAGGTGTAGGTGAGAGCATAAAACAGTAAAGTGGGCAGACTCTGGTTTTGGGGGTAGATGCTCGGGAACAGGGGATTTCCTGAGGCTCGAGCCGCCTTTGCATATGCCGAAGCCTCCTTCCTCATGACTTTTGCCATGGGCGGAATTCCTCAAGCTGGCTCCCGGCACTTCTTTTCAAGAGAATGTTCTAAGTAAATTAGTGATAGACGTAAAATAAAGTTTAGAGAATGCAGAANAGGGGGTTTCCTGAGGCTCGACCCGCCTTTGCATATGCCGAAGCCTCCTTCCTCATGACTTTTGCCATGGGCGGAATTCCTCAAGCTGGCTCCCGGCACTTTTCTTTTCAAGAGAATGTTCTAAGTAAATTAGTGATAGACGTAAAACAAAGTTTAGAGAATGCGGAAATAAAAACTGACATTATTGAGAAATAATCACAGTGGACATTTGGTTGTAGTTTCTATCTTAAATACACTGCGTATAGTTTTTATTCTATTTTTGTCAATATACTTTGCAAATTTATCGAACTTTAGCTATATTCTACGAAAGCATAATTTTTAATAACAGCATTTGTATGTCTAACAATTTATTAAGCCACTTGCTATTATTCAATATTTAGGCTGTTTGTAATATTTAATTTTGCTGTAATAAATATAAAGGTGTAATAAATACCCTTTCATGTACATTATCTGCATACATAATCTGCATCTGGAGTGATCTTAAAATTAATTTTTTTAATACCAAAAATAGAACTATTGGGTCAGAGTTCTAGTTTTAATATTTTCCTTTTCATGCTCAACTAATGCTTTCTCTTTTTAAAGATCCAAATAACATTGAGATATATAAGAGAAAAAAAAAATTCCCCTTGCTGCCCACTTACTCCCATTCTTATTTCCAGATGACTATTTCAATTTTGAATTGAGATCATTCTATTAGTTATACCTCGTGTTGAATATTTTTCTTACAATCCTATTCTCTGTATTCATAAACTCTCTCATTCTCTGATTTACTACTTTATTATAGCTACCTATTCTTTTTTTTTTTTTTTAATAAATGTAATATACTTTGGGTGGTTTTTTGTCTCCAAAGATAGAAAGTGGATTCTTTTAAGGGTGAAATTCTTTTTGGTTTTCTGAATTTCCTATCTCCTCTAGAGTCCACTAAACTGTTTAATCATCTTGATCTTCTCCTTTTTGCCATTGGTTTTTCCTTTATAGCTGGTATTCCTGGATTACCCACTCATCTCTATGAATGAAGGCTTGGGAAGTTTATCTGGACAGCTTTGCAGCTGTAGAGATCTTGCCTCATCCCCACCCCAAACTGCTTGAATGGGAAGATTAACATACACTCTCTAGAAGGTTCCCAGATTCCGAGGAGCCCTTGTGTTCAAGTAGATCTTGGTGTTTTACCCTGGAATCTATGTCACCCTCCCATGCCCCTACCTCTATGACCAGGGGTTTGTGGACACAGCTGCGCCCTGTTCAGTAAGAATGATCAGCCTATTGCTATATAGTCCCTTAAATGCTCTTTGTTCTCTTAAAAATTTATCAGGACCTGCTCTTATCTCCATGGCCATTTTCTGTGTGTTTTAGGCTGGAGTTTTCTCAACCCTTATCAGTTCAATCCTGTTACTCTCCATCTTCCAGGAAATTCTTCACAATTTCTGATATGTTGATGTTGCCCTTTCTTGTTTTCCTTGATTGGGGTGGGTCTAGTCTTTAGTGCATATATCTTTTCTTTCTTTTCAAAAGATTTAGGAGGGGGGAGGGGGCAGAAGTGATCAAGTGTGCCTAAACTACCACACAGATCCAATATATCACATATTTCTCTATTGTAAGAATGATATTATTTTATATTTGATAATATTCCCTGTCAAAACAATTATCACCTTCCACACTGAACAATTGTCTCAAAAAGATGCTGGATGCAAGTAACAGAAAGTGCTGATTCAAACTGACTGCAAAAGTAAAGGGAATGTGTTGACCCTCATAACCCAGAGTTTCAGAGGTTACATGACCTTCAGGTGAGGCTTGATGTAGAAGTTCAATGTTGATACCAAAGACTCTCTCTCATCATTTTCTTCATCCCAAGGTTTCATCTTGTGGTTGTGAGATGAATGCCAAAGGTTTCAGAGTGACTTACTTTCCTGTTAACATCCAGCAGAAAAAGAGTGTCTTTTCAGGAAGGCTTTTGGGATTTCAAGAAAATTTTTTTCCCAAAGGTGCCTAGCAAATGTCTCTCCACAGTTCACTGGACCAAAATGGGTCACATGAGTCAATCACTGTGGTCAGGGGAAAGGAACGTACTGATTTTAAACCTAAAAGGGGACACTCCAGATCTGAAATCAGTTGAGGTTATCTGTCTCAGAAACAGAGGTATGTATGGGATGGGGGGCTTGGAAGAAGGGGATAGGTAAACTCTGAACAGCAATTAGAGTCTATTATAAAAAAATAAGGGGGATAATAAGCTACCATTTAAATTCTATTTAAAATCCTAAAAGATGCTGCAGCTAAAGTGCTAGCACTCAATATGTCAGCAAGTTAGGGAAACTCAACAGTGGCCACAGGTCAGTTTTCATTCCAATCCCAAAGAACGGCAGTGCAGAGAATGTTCAAACTACCACAAAAGTGTGCTCATTTCACATGCTAGCAAGGTAATGCTCAAAATCTTTCATGCTAGGCTTCAACAGTACTTCAACTGAGAAGTACTTCAACTGAGAAGTACTTCAACTGAGAACTTTCAGATGTACAAGCTGGATTTAGAAAAGGCAGAGGAACCAGAGATCTAATTGCCAATATTCGATAGATTATAGAGAAAGCAAGGGAATTCCAGAAAAAATTCCAATTCATTGACTATGCTAAACCTTTTGACTCTGTGGATCACAACAAACAATGGAAAATTCTTCTATCAGACTACCTTACTTGACTCCTGAGAAACTTACATGCAGGTCAGGAAGCAACAGTTAGCACTGGACATGTAATAGACTGGTTCAAAATTGGGAAAGGAGTATGTGAAGGCTGTATATTGTCACCCTGTTTATTTAATTTATATGCAGAATAAATCATGAGAAATGCCAGGCTGGATGAATCATAAGCTGAAATTATAACTGCTGGGAGAACTATCAATAACCTCAAAGTCATGTAGAGATGTGAGAATTGAACCACAAAGAAGGCTGAGCACCAGAGAATTGATGTTTTTGAATTGTAATACTAGAGAACGCTCTTGAGAATCCTTTGGACTGCAAAGAGATCAAACCAATCACATCCTAAAGGAAATCAACTCTGAACATTCATTGGAAGGACTGATGCTGAAGCTGAAGCTCCAGGACTAAGGCCACTTGACCTGAAGAAATGAGTCATTGGAAAAGACCCTGATACTGGGAAAAACTGAAGGCAAAGGGATAAGAGGGTGGCAAAGGATGAGATGGTTAGACAGCATCACCAACACAATGGACATGAATTTGAGCAAACTCCAGGAGATGGTGAAGGACAGGGTAGCCTGGCTTGCTGCAGTCCATGGGGTCACCAAGAGTTGGACTCAACTTAGTGACTGAACAACAAGAATAAGGTAAAATAGCATATGGCCATCATAGCCATGAAATAATGTGAATATCTACACTAAAAAAAAAAAAAAAAAAAGCCATCCAAGAGGAGGTAGCAGCACATTTACATTACAGAGCTGAGAATCTGCTTCTCCCTGGGCAATGGTTATATTTGCCCATTTACTTTCAAACCCTTTTCATACAACAATGTACATATTATCTTAGAGGCCTCTCCGGGGATTTTTCAAAAAACATTGTATCATTTTGTATTTTATGTGAACAATTTTTAAGTTAAAATATTTGCAAAGAATTCTCCAAACTAAAAATTCTGAGGACACAATTCTCTAGAGGACTGCCCACACTTAAGACACCAGTCATGGGCCTTACCTGGCAGTCTAGTGGTTAAGACTTCACCTTCCAGTGCAGAGGTTGTGGGTTTGATCCGTGGTCAGGGAGCTAACATCCCACAGGACTAGCAGTCAAGGAACCAGAACATGAAACAGAAA
>SJYW01018246.1:1313631-1335188 GCA_006410735.1 Raphicerus campestris
GGGCTCACAAACAGTCGGACATAATTAAGCAATTGAGCAGCAGCAGCAAATATAAGTTAATACAAGAGGGTGCTAGGTATAATGCTTGGTATATAGTGTTTTGTACACATACACACACATCTACTTGCTACTACCCATATTCCTACTCTCCATGTGAGAGATGATAGCAGCCTAAATTAAGAAGATGGATACCTTTTAAAATATTTATCTCTTGGAGGGTGAGGCTGGCTCTTGAGGGGATGGAATCAAGAATGACAACTATGTTTTGACTTTGAGCAAATAGTAGGGTGATAATGGGTAAGAAATACTGTGTATGAGAGCTCTCTCAGACGCAAGCTTAAACATTCCTCAGGGCTTGTTTTCAAAGTGCTCTCCTTGGTTGTAAAAGCTTCTAGAAACTGACAAGTTTCTCAACTGCTCTAAGCATCATTTCTTCATCTGTGAAAAGGAAATAACAATAAAGTGTAAATGTGCACTTAATGTGAATTTAACTCTATGATCTCAGCAAAAGAGAGAGAATAAGCCTGAGCACAAGAGAAAAAATAAATTATGTCCCCATAACTCAAACCATTCTACTCAGTGAGTGCAAAGCTCTAAAACAAAGATGACGTGGGAGAGAAAAATCTGCTATTACCCCAGTCAGTTGGTTCCCGCTTCTGTTCTACACTGCTTGATTATAATAGTTAAACATAGATTTTCATACGATATGACCTCAGATAAAATCCAGGACCCATCTTTAGTTACTTGGTCCATTACTCCATTAAAGCAAAGACTCATAACAAAAATAAAACATACATAACTTGAATCATTTATTTTAACTTAAAGCATTAGTTGCTCAGTTGTGTCCAACTCTTTGCAGTCCCATGGACTGGGACTGTAGCCTGCCCGATTCATCTGTCGATGGGATTCTCCAGGGAAGAATACTGGACTGGGTAGCCATTCCTTTCTCCAGGAGTATCTTCTGACCCAGGGATCGAACCTGGGTCTCCTGCCTTGCAGACAGATTCTTTACCATCTGAGCCACCAGGGAAGCCCATTTTAACTTAAACAAGTATAAATTTATTATCTTATCTTTTGCTGTACAGTCAAGGCTTAAGAAAATTTTTCAATTTATTTTTTCTTAATATGGGTTTGCTGACTGGAGTTTCGCACTATATTTCTTGAGTAAAGTTTAATACTTTCCTGTTTACAGTTAAAAATATGCGTTTAGAATCAGAAATAACAAGGTCATAACCTAGGAAATGAATGAGGTAGTATCGTAGCTCAGATCTGCGTGAATTTCAGAGACATTGTCTGACCCGGTTATTGTCTATGGCCTTTCCCCTGGAGGTGACATCACACATTTCTTAAAATGTGTTTCATGCCTGCATGCCCCACAGGCTAGTTCCAGTCCTGACTGAGACTCTCCCTTGGTTCAAACAGTCTGGATTAAATTAAATGCTGACTTGATACCATGCCGTCATATACTTCTCCACTTCCTCTCCTCTGGGTTTTAATCACAACTTAGACATCCAAATAAGCAATTAAACCACCGGAAGTGCCTCCCCAAAAATGCGTTGGAATAAAAGGACTTCATTTCAAATTATTGAACTAAGAGACATCTCAGGACATTGCTGAGGACACCCAGCCAAATGTCTTCTTTCCCTCAGCAGAGAGTCAGCAGAACCCCACGCTAAACTGTCCCTTTCCACAAACCTCCTCAGCACACCCCTCTCCACCTCTCCTCATCACCTGCTTTTTCAGAGTGGACTCTGTTTCCCCATTCTGGTGTTAAGGACAAGAAGGAAGGCTGGGTATTATCTGAGACCTCATGCCCAAGTTGTTCCAGAGGGTCACTGATGCCCTGGGGTCCTGGGGTCTTGTGCCACCTGCCTGCCTCTCCTCCAGATTCCCCACCTGGGCGTACAGGTCTTTGCCAGCCTGGCACCTCCCTAGCTGCCTTCTCTGCACACTCACAACAGCCTCCTGAGGCCAAGTCCCAGCATCTTAAGCAACAGCCTCCTGAGCGGGCTCCCAGCTGCCCATTCTTTTTCCTGCATCATCACATGCGTTGAGTTTCTCTCTCATCTTCTCAGTCCCTTTCTCCAAAAGCTTCAGTGATTCCATGGCTTGGGTTAAAGCCCCGGTGTCTCCAATAAGACACAGCAGGCCTTTCCCAGGTCACGTGACCTAGGTCATGTGTCCAGCCATGCCTGCAGCCTCTCCCACCTCCCCAGGGCTGCTCATCCAAGCCTAAATGATGCACCAGTTTCCCCTGGCCCTTGTTCCAGATCATTCTTTCTGGGACGCCCTTCTCTCCAATCCTATGATGAAATCCTGCTCATCCATCCAGATCCAAGTTAAAAGACACCTTCTCTGGGATGCATTCATTCACTCATACATTCCTTCACTAAGCCCCAGTCACATGTCTGGCCCTGGTGTCACCATCATCAGCAGAACTGGCACTCATATTTCACAACACAGTGAGAGACGCAGGCATCAGACGGTAATCACACAAGCAAGTGTAAGGCTGAAACCATGGCAAGTCTGAAAAAAATCACTGCTTCTGGCATAGCAAACACAATGTGCAAAGGGCTTTGGGACAGGCATGCCCCACAAATAGCAGAGAGCAAGAAAAAGTCAGGCTGGGAGAAGACAGCACGATGGTGAGGGGGTGTGAGTGAGCCAGTGAAGTCCAGATCACAAGAGGCCTTGGTAGCCATGAAAAGAAAAAAGAAATATGTTTCTAATTTTAAGACCAGCGGGAAGAAATAGCAGAGTTTCCAGTGGAAGGATGACCGGATCAGTTTTGCTTTCTAGAAAAATCACTCTGTCTGCCACCTGAATGGATGCAGAGCCACTGGAGAAGGAATTAAGTATAATTCCTTCCCATCCAGTAAGAGTATGGACAAGAGGCCCAGAAAACAGTCTTGGAGTTCCATGCTTGCCGTGAGAAATATGCAGGATAGACAAGCCATGTGCACTAAGGGTGACTCCGCCTTGTCTCCACTGGCTCCTGAGGACCACACTTCCACCCCAGCACGCCTGTGCATGCCCTCCCCAGCTCCAGCATCATCTGGCTTCATATTAGAGAAGGGTTGTCATCTCACCTCCACATCCTCTGAAACAAGGAAATAGAGCCACGTATTTCTCTACCTTTAATCATTTCATTTCTGCTTTGATTGAGCCATGAATAGAATATTTTCTTCTAGGAACAAAGATGTTAGTTCTTTCTTATATGTGGTTCTCATAGCTAATAGTCCTAAATATATGTACTTTTGTCATTTTAATATCATAATTTTTACTTGAGAATTTTATTGGTATGACTAGATTATATTTATATGAATAAAATTTGCCTGGATGTGTGAGTATGTGTGTGTGTTTGCATGTGTATTTTGAGAACTAATAGTTGCCAAAATACACAGGCAAATATACACACTCTCACACACACACATATATATAGCAGGGGAAAATATGAAGCGTTTGTGGCATCAAGCAGAATGTAGGATTCATGCACCAGCAACATCGGCATACAGACCAGGAGACGCTGAGTCACCGTTTGCCATGGGGAAGTCGTTCCCATCATCAACCCAACATCAATCCAAAAGTTTTGAAAAGTTGACTGTTTTATTCTAAATCTGAAAATACATATAGTTGATATATATGGGAGGCAGTAAAAAGAATTTCCCAAGTCTTGTCCTTGAGATAAAAGACCTCTGGCATAAGAACAGCACTCTGGGTACACATTTTCAAAGCAGGGGAGCCGGTCTTCACCTGACCGCCCTACCCGCAACAGCACTGCCTATTCCACTCTGCCATTCCTAAAGGGCTTGAGCTCGTGAAACAAGGAGAGATGGAGGAATCCAACCAAGATGAAAAATGGAAAGAATGAGCAATGGGGAATTTGTTACTCTCTTCCACCTCTGACCAGACTAGGGGCTTGAGTAGTACCAGGACATTCTCCTGTGATGTTCAGAGTGTCTGGGGAAAAAAACAAAACAGCTGACACATTTTCCAGGTACAGTTGGACAGTGACGGTCTTTGAGACTTGAAGGAAAACATGCTGGCCTGTGCACGTAGACATGCGTGAGACAGGGCCCCGCCAGCATCAGCAGTGAGCAACTCTAAGAGCCCATCTGGGTGGAACTTCAACAGGAGGGAGAGGAGAATGCAGCCACCTGTGGGGTGGGAGGAGGGACGGTTGCTCTGGCGTGATTCCTCCAGGTGTCCTCCAGAGGAGGAAAGCAGACCACAGGAGCACTGCTGATGTTGCTGTTCAGTCACTCAGTCGTGTCCGACTCTTTGCCACCCCGTGGACAGCAGCACGCCAGGCTTCCCTGTCCTTCACTATCTCCCAGAGTTTGCCCAGACTCACATCCTTTGAGTCAGTGATGCCATCCAACCATCTCATCCTCTGTCATCCCCTTCTCCTCCCACCTTCAATCTTTCCCAGCATCAGGGTCTTTTCCAGTGAGCCAGTTCTTCACATCAAATGGCCAGAGTATTGGAGCTTCAGCTTCAGCATCAGTCCTTCCAATGAATATTCAGGACTGATTTCCTTTAGGATAGACTGGTTGGATCTCCTTGCAGTCCAAGGGACTCTCAAGAGTCTTCTCCAACACCACAGTTCAAAAGCATCAGTTCTTTGATGTTCAGCCTTCTATATAGTCCAAATCTCACATCCATACATGACTATTGGAAAAAACCATAGCTTTGACTAAACAGACCTTTGTCAGCAGAGTAATATCTCTGCTTTTTATTATGCTGTCTAGGTTTGTCATTGCTTTTCTTCCAAGGAGCAAGAGTCTTTTAATTTCATGGCTTCAGTCACTATCTTCAATGATTTTGGACCCTAAAAAAATAAAGCCTGTCACTGCTTCCATTGTTTCCCCATCTATTTGCTATGAGGTGATGGGACCAGATGCCATGATCTGTTTTTTGAATGTTGTGTTTTAAGCCAGATTTTTCACTCTCCTCTTTTACCTTCATCAAGCGGTTCTTTAGTTCCTCTTCACTTCCCTGGTGGCTCAGATGGTAAAGCGTCTGCCTACAATGCGGGAGACCTGGGTTCGATCCCTTGTCAGGAAGATCCTCTAGAGAAGGAACAGCAACCCACTCCAGTACTCCTGCCTGGAAAATCCCATGGAGGGAGGATCGTAGTAGGCTACAGTCCATGGGGTTGCAAAGAGTCAAACAAAACTAAGCAACTTCACTTTCACTTTCTGCCATAAGGCTGGTGTCATCTGCATATCAGATATTATTGATATTTCTCCTGGCAATCTTGATTCCAGCTTGTGCTTCATCCAGACTAGAACAATAGCAGAACAGAAGATGCATGAGGACTTACCAGCCTTCAACATCACAAGAGTGACTTATGCTTCCTTCAGAGTATTTGGAAATTAGATCAGGAGAAATGGAGAGGAAGAAATTTTGCACAGAGAAAACAATCTTGATACAGCTGAACACTGAACTAATTAAACATGAACAGGAGCATGGCCGTTTTGTAGATCTTGATCAAGAAATTCCTGCATTGGCAAGGTTTTATTTGAAAACAAGCTCAAGACTCTGAAGCAGAAATTAAAATCAGTTTAGAGATAAAGTTACTTTTTGAAATAGAAATGTTTGACCATAGAGTCAATACTAATTACATATATACATATATCACACAGCACAGGATAATGTAGCAATTTCCTAGACAAAAATGTTGGCCTGACTGCTTTGGAAGTGAGTGAATGAGACATGAGCGTGATAAAAAGGAATGTTTAAAAGGATTATTTAATGGAGAATATAGGCACTGTTTAATGATGGCATTTGGCTTGCCAAGAAAGGCCAGGAGGCACAGGACTGAGCCAGGTGATTCAACAGTTTGAAGTGTCAGTCTGCTAAAGAACAACACTCCTNATGATAAAAAGGAATGTTTAAAATGATTATTTAATGGAGAATATAGGCACTGTTTAATGATGGCATTTGGCTTGCCAAGAAAGGCCAGGAGGCACAGGACTGAGCCAGGTGATTCAACAGTTTGAAGTGTCAGTCTGCTAAAGAACAACACTCCTCACATGACAGCAACTCAAGTGGGAGGAATTAAAAGTGGCTTTGCTATTCTAAATCTGAGAACAAACATGAATGATTTATGGGCATAAGGCCTCTCCCTCTCGACTGAGTCCTAGCCCCTCCATAAGGTCCACTTCACTTGCTGGCAAAAGAGCCACCGAAGAGAATTACGGGAGTCGAATCTGGCTGCAGCCAAAGCAGGCAACTTTGCTTCCAGATCCATCGGAGCCTACCAGGATGTCTTTCATCGTAGATTTTGAAGATGATAACATGTGTGTTAACTATATTTAAGCTATTGTTTCCTGAGCTAACAAAAGAAAGCTGCAAGCCCTGCCCATTTCCCCCCTCTTGAGGAAACCAAAGACCAAAGACCCTTTGGCAAAACCCTGTGAAAGTGAGGCTTTGGTTAGTCGTTTCTCCTGCCAAGAAGCAAATAACTGTCCCCTCCCACCTCTTTGCCTCCTCCTGTTCTGGCTTCTCTCCCCGGCAATCACCCAGGACTCACACTTGGGCACCAACAGGGTGGGGAGAGGAGGGTTTTGTGGTGTGGAGGGAAGAGAGGAAGAAGGCTGCCTGGCTGGGGTCAGAATCGGAACATCCATAAAGGTGAGCATCCTCTGCCAGCTCAAGTGCGGCTGCTCGGCAACGGCTCCTAAGAACAGAGCAGAAACAGCAAACCACAAAGAAGCAAGAGAGATGGGCACCTCCAACATCAAGGTGAAATCAGTCACTCGGATAATCCTTAAAGAAAGCTAACGGGGTCGGGGGGAGGGGGTAGCGTGCAGCTCTCAAAGTAAGAAATAGTCCTGGGTTGTTGTTATTTACCTGGGACCCCAGGTGTACACTGAGCTCTGTAACAGGTAACATGTGTCAAAGCAGAGAGCAGAGCCCTTGCCCCCAAGAGTTTGCCAAAGACACGCTTGGGCCCAGTTATTCTCCAAGAATCAGCAAAGCGAAAAATAAACACAGCACACGGAGACACCAAGGAACAGATCTTTGCTGAATGTGTCAAAGCTTTTGAAAACAGGAGGGATTTTGTTTCACATTGCACTGGATTGGAAAAGAGAGAAAAGAGAAGAATCTGCTATTAAAAGAAGGATCTAAAGAGATCTCACAGGCTGGAACCATGGGCTAACTACAAAGAGACGGCTTTGAATAAGACCTGCAAGATAATAATCTCATTTGGGTACAAAATAAAAGGAAGTTTAGGAGCTGACTACACGTTAAGAGTTAAGACCATCAACGCCTCCTTGAGGTTGAACTCCCCAAACAGAAGCTGATCTACGAGGAACCAGTAAAGGACCGTCTAGGATGAGCAAAGTGATGATCTGACCCCTGAGCAGGGCTGACCCTGACGTGACACCCAGATGAGGTCACTGAGACGTCATGTGGCACAGTGGTCAAGAGACCAGGCTCTGAACACAAAGCAGCAGGTCATAGGTCAGTTCTCTGCCCGCCACTGGCTTGAGAATGTTAGTTTATTTCTCTGCTACAGTTTCCTCATTTGTCAAAAAAAAAAGGGAGGGCGAGGGGGAGGGAGAGAGGAAGGAAGGTGGAAGGAAGGGAAGAAAGAAAAAGAACAGGAAAGAAGCTGCTAATAACACCTAAGTTTATGGGAAATAAACTATGCTAAGTTTATAGACTTAGCACAACCATAGTGAGCTGTTATTACAAGGGAACCTCAACACCCTCCCAGCCTCTCTGTCCCCCATTACTGGAGGTCTGCTTCTGTACCTGGGTCTCCCCCTGCCCTGCTCCTGAGGCCTGGGTCTGGGAGCCTGCCTCGGTGGTCTTCAGAGTGAGAAGCAAGCCTGATTAGCAGAGCCCTACGCTCCATGAAAGAACCCTCACCAGATCCGCTTTGGTCTTCATTTTCCTGTTGGTGGAAACACTCCCATGTTTACATCTCTGCAGGAAAAAAACAGGACCAGGGTTCACAGTTCCCAATTTGCAGTACCGATTCCATGTGCTAGGATGGTTCGTGATTAGCTTCCAACAGTTTCTGAAAGGCTTCCTTCTCTATGACTTTGAGACAGTGGGAGTGANAAGCTGATCTAAGAGGAACCAGTAAAGGACCGTCTAGGATGAGCAAAGTGATGATCTGACCCCTGAGCAGGGCTGACCCTGACGTGACACCCAGATGAGGTCACTGAGACGTCATGTGGCACAGTGGTCAAGAGACCAGGCTCTGAACACAAAGCAGCAGGTCATAGGTCAGTTCTCTGCCCGCCACTGGCTTGAGAATGTTAGTTTATTTCTCTGCTACAGTTTCCTCATTTGTCAAAAAAAAAAGGGAGGGCGAGGGGGAGGGAGAGAGGAAGGAAGGTGGAAGGAAGGGAAGAAAGAAAAAGAACAGGAAAGAAGCTGCTAATAACACCTAAGTTTATGGGAAATAAACTATGCTAAGTTTATAGACTTAGCACAACCATAGTGAGCTGTTATTACAAGGGAACCTCAACACCCTCCCAGCCTCTCTGTCCCCCATTACTGGAGGTCTGCTTCTGTACCTGGGTCTCCCCCTGCCCTGCTCCTGAGGCCTGGGTCTGGGAGCCTGCCTCGGTGGTCTTCAGAGTGAGAAGCAAGCCTGATTAGCAGAGCCCTACGCTCCATGAAAGAACCCTCACCAGATCCGCTTTGGTCTTCATTTTCCTGTTGGTGGAAACACTCCCATGTTTACATCTCTGCAGGAAAAAAACAGGACCAGGGTTCACAGTTCCCAATTTGCAGTACCGATTCCATGTGCTAGGATGGTTCGTGATTAGCTTCCAACAGTTTCTGAAAGGCTTCCTTCTCTATGACTTTGAGACAGTGGGAGTGAGCACACGGCAGTGTGATGGGGACTTTCTCACATGGGAGGCCTTGAATCCAGCCCTTGGCCCTTCCTCCGAGGGCATCCTGCCAGGTCCCGGCCACTCTGCCCTCCAGGGCCTGAGCCTTGGCCCTCTGTTGGCAGGACCCCCAGGATGCGGCCCCAGCTCTGGGCCGCATACACTGCATTTCTTGGGATCCCACTTGAGGGGCACCTGCAGTCTCTGCTCTCCCTTAGGCAGAGGCCTTCCCTGTGAGCTGAGCCTGCAGGGGGACCCGGTCTGCCAGGATTTCATGCCAGCCCAGACCTGCTACTGGTCACCTGCTCCACCAATCCCCCAGGCACCCGTCCTCAGCTCATCCGGGCCCGACCACCCCTGCCTGCCTCAGCAGACACGTGTCTGATTGAAGCAGGGAGCATGCCCCAGCAAGACATCTTATTTCCCAAACCCTGGATCACATATTACCTCCAACCTCCTTATCCTGACGACTCACTACCACAAGAGGAATGCTGTATCAGCAGAAGACGAGCTCTAGCTCTGTTTTCTCGTGGAACAACACCCGTGACTCCAGTGTGATTAAAGTCACTGATGTTGACTGGGGAGCCCTGCGATGGTAGTCTCTAATGCTGCTTGCTGTTTCTCCCCATGATTGTGCCCTTCCAGCCTGCCTAGCGTCCCAGAAACACACCCTCCTCATGCATGCTACATGCTGTCTTCCTCCTTCCTTGTTATTGGATGACTTTTCACTTGGCCTTTTCTGCAGATCAGCCCCTCAGAATGCCATCTGGAAGAATGGAGAGTGGAAACACACTGCTTTAAATTAAAAAGCAAAAAAAAAAAAAATGTAAAGAGAGGGAAAGAGATTTTTCATCACCCTGAATTAGACCCAATTTCCCACTCTGTCACCACTCTCCCAGGGGCTGGCACCTTCTTGAGAAGCTGTCCCTATTTCTTCTGACTGTGACAGAGGGGGGCAGGGAGAGAGAGAGGGGGGAAGTCATCCAATGCCTTGGATAGATTTGGCTGGATTGATGTCATTGCTCATTAAGGAAACAGGCAATCTGCTTCTCATTCTCATTGGAGAAAATAAATCTGCACAGAACCCAGCCAAATAATGTGTAGCAAATGATCAATGTTATCTGAGGGAGAAGATGATTGATCCTTTATTTCTTACACCCTCTCATGCATAATGCATCAACTCCACGATGTCCTCGGCTTGCCTCAGGACCTCGTTGTGATGTACCGTATTACCATGCACGACACTCACTCTGAATTTCTACTGACAATCTCCATATCCCTGAGCTAGTGGCAGCTAGGAAGGCTTCAGAATTCAAGAGTCCCTGATAGTGGCATGTTGGATTTTCACATCCCTTCCAGGCGTTTTTACAAACACATGCATGACTCATGGAAAGTCACGTCTCCACAACCTCTAATACAAAACAGAATTGGAAACGTTAGCTTCTTTCAGAATATCAGATAAAAGATCAGAAAAGTACGAATCTTTTGAGGAACCAAAAATGAAAGAGATGGCTAACAAGCAAATTGAATCATGTTTACTTTGCACAGTGATGATTCAGTTTCAGAGGATCGAGGTATCTGGATTTCAGTGAAAGCTGGCACCTTAAATGTTGCATTTTAGGTTGATATTGTTTTGCAACCATTTCACCTCACTCATTAAAATAATGATAGTGACAATGATGATGACAATGGAACTAGTATGTAGACATGTATTTGACAGGCTTTGAGTCCAGCACTAAATGTGTGTTATCTCATGTAATGAAAATCGAGCCTCAGAGAATGTAATGAACATGCCCATAGTTCACAGCTAAAAACCAAGAGATTCCAGAGGCAACACTACTAATCTGTACATGTGAATGCTACCAGAGTGGGACTGGGGCCAAAATGGAAAAATCAAAATGGATTATCCAAGTGTAATTGTCCTCTTCAATAACTAAGCTGGCAGAAGGCTTGTTATATCTAGCAAAATGCAGAGAGCTGCTGAGCTCTTACTGCCAGCCAGTCATCATACTAGATTCTTTACATAAATTTCAATAGTAATAATAATGTTAAATAAGCAGTCACTGGGGTATAATGTCATCCTTCTACTGGTTATTAAGTAATTGCTTCTCAGTTTCAAATCTCCCATCTCTGTTCCCCTCTCCATGCTGGGGCTGAGACTCATTTCCGTGGACCTCTTTTCTGCTTTGCCAGCTGCTCCCTGTTAGGCTCTGCCCATAGCGCACACCAGAGAGCGACTTGCAAGGCTGCAGGAGGAAGGGGGCATGGGAAGCTTCTGGTTTTCTTTCCTGTGCTTGTCAGCATCAGCTCAGCAACACTTCCTAGCGCTGGAAGCGGCAGCTCATTCCAGCTTGTGGTGGAAGTCTCCATCCCAGCAGCAAGAGTGAGTCAACCGCATAGTTTTTCTAACCCTACAGAACCAGGCGCATGAAGCTGCCCTCCTTCAGCGCCCCGCCGAGCCAGCCAGCGCAGCCTCCTGGGAGGCCCACATCCAAGCTCCACAAGGCCCCTCCTCCAGTGTTCTGAGTTTTAAGAAGTCCAGCTTGTTCCTTTGGTTTCCCCAGCCCAGGGGTGGCAGCTGCTTCCTGCACAATCACCTCCGTGATTTCTAGATATTCATTTTTAACCTTGTCATTTGTCCAATCCCAGATTACCAACTCTTCTATTAAATTCTGTTTATACAACTGATAAAGCTGCCGCCTCCTGACTGGAACCTGATGACACAACCCTCAGTTCAGAGAAGAGAGTAAGTTGCTCACATTCAGTGCTGAATTGATTAGAGGAGTTGAGGTGAAATCAAACTCTTGGGCTGTCTGGTTCTCCAGTTCCCCAAAATGCTTCCCCACACAAGGCCATAGTATCTATTTTTGCCTATGTTGAGTAAAAAGATACACATGGAATCCATATAACACCATGAAAATTAAAGCCTAATAAACATCTGGATTCTGTGTAAAATGATGCCATTGCGTGCATTGCAGTTTCTTAGCAATATTTGTATGGATAAAAACAATGACTATCGTGTCTATAAAGTGGATTCCATCACACTGAAATGCCTCGTGCAGTGAGTTAGTCTGCTTCTGTGTTTAATACAACTCCCTCTCAAGGTCAAGAAAATGCCATGCAACCCTCTACCTGTGTGCCCAGTGATCACAACACCTGCTCAGTTCTAGCTCTGAAATGAAAATTTGGGCAGAGAACAAGAAATGTGCATATATCTTTTCAAATCATGTTTATTTCCAGCGTTCCTTTTCCTTGACCACACATCTTCTTCTGTTGATACTCCTCTTCTTTACAGGTGAGATAAATAAGGTTGCTTTACATTCTGACTTCAATTCCCTGCATTCTGTCCCTTAGCTGTTGGGCTTGGTGAATTCCTAAGTCCGTGCAGCAGCACATTTACAACAGGGACTCTTAGGACCACTGATTATGTTGACCATTAATATCTCNTAAATAAGGTTGCTTTACATTCTGACTTCAATTTCCTGCATTCTGTCCCTTAGCTGTTGGGCTTGGTGAATTCCTAAGTCCGTGCAGCAGCACATTTACAACATGGACTCTTAGGACCACTGATTATGTTGACCATTAATATCTCTTATATATTGACTTTTACCATTCTCGGTTACAACGGGTGGTTATTTCCTGACTGCCATCATAATTCTCAAAGTAAAGAAGACATCCAAAAGTTCAAAAAGATCTTGGTAGACTTGTTGCTTCTATCTAGCAGGACCCCATGATGTGATGACAGATACCCCAGAGACCAAGTCAGTGTAGGCTTCCAGGGCCTGCCACATGCGCCAAAATGGAAAGCAAGCTCAGAGCCCCAGAGCAGCAGGGTGACCGTTATAGTGACGCCTGCTCTCTGAGACCTACTGTGGTTGACGGATGCCAAGGCTAAGAATATTGGGAGTTCAAAATCTATACGATCAGAAGCCAAGGATCAGAAACGGCTCCCAGAAGAGAGCACTCAGGCCTCTCCAGGACACGATACGTACTAAGGTGAGCTCTGTTTATTTAGGCAAATAAGCCTAGAGATATTTCTAAGTCTCATGTTAACCCAGGCCCACAGCACACATATTAAAATGAAAGCAGAAGTTTTTACGCCACTTGAGATTGAGATACGCTCACAGACACACACACACACACACATACACACACACACAATTTCTCCTCTCAGAAAATTCTGCTGTTTTCCAAATCACAGGTGCATAATATTAGTTTTTTTTTTCTTTTTTGCTTACTGTGTGTTAAAGTGTAAAAAAAGACTATCTTTTCTTTCTATATTTGCAAATTCACCCAAAGGTCATATTGCAGCGAGCCCATTTAAAATATATGACAAGCACATTTCTAGGAAATCCTAACAGAGCCCATGGGATGTAATGAGTAATTTGACCAACCTGGCAGCCTAAACCACAGAGAAAGGTAGAGTGGTGGCCTACAGAGAAAAATTGTCACACTCCTCCGATGCAATGCTTCACTCTAAATAAGTGCCCTTGGCAGCAACTACCGCAGCATCACACATCCAGCGGATACCTAATAAATACCGCTTGCCTCTGATAACGCTGACAGACCACAAAGGCATTATAACAAATAGTGGGTGGTACAAATATATATGGGTAATGGTTTCGTAGTGGTTGTCTCTTTCAACAGCAGTTTAGAACAATCCGGCTACTATGGTATAGAGAGATAACACGAGGCGTGAAAACTGAAACTCCCTCATCTTGTGTCACCTAAGGAAAAAGGAACAAAGATGAGGCCACGTTTCCTTTCAGTGACATCAAAGAAATGCCAAAGAATTCACTGCTCATCTGAAGGCTGTTCTCAAGAATCCACACCCTTTAAATTCAGAGGCAGTCGGGAAATAACCACCCATTGGAACCGAGAATGGTAAAAGTCAATATAAGAGATATTAATGGTCAACATAATCAGTGGTCCTAAGAGTCCCTGTTGTAAATGTGCTGCTGCACGGACTTAGGAATTCACCAAGCCCAACAGCTAAGGGACAGAATGCAGGGAATTGAAGTCAGAATGTAAAGCAACCTTATTTATCTCACCTGTAAAGAAGAGGAGTATCAACAGAAGAAGATGTGTAGTCAAGGAAAAGGAAGACCAGAAATAAACGTGATTTGAAAAGATATATGCACCCCAATGTACATTGCAGCAGTATTCATTTATAACAGCCAGGACGTGGAAGCAGCCTAAAGGTCCATCAGTGGAGGAATGGACAAAGAAGGTGTGCTACAGATATATACCAAATATTACTCAGCCACAAAAAAGAGTGAATTAATGCCATCTGCAGTGACGCAGACAGACCCAAAGATTGTCGTACTGAGTGAGGTAAGTCAGACGGAGACAAGAAAATGTCGTGCAATATAGCTTAAGTGAATATAGTACAAATGAACTTATTTACAAAACAGAAATAGAGTCACAGAAAGCAAACTTACAGTTATTAAGGGGATAAGTAGGGAGGAGGGATAAATTGGGAGACTGGGATTGATACATATACACTGCTGCTGCTACTGCTGCTAAGTCGCTTCAGTCGTGTCCGACTCTGTGCGACCCCATAGATGGCAGCCTACCAGGCTGCCCTGTCCCTGGGATTCTCCAGGCAAGAACACTGGAGTGGGTTGCCATTTCCTGCTCCAATGCAGGAAAGTGAAAAGTGAAAGTGAAGTTGCTCAGTCATGTCTGACTTAGCAACTCCATGGACTGTAGCCCACCGGGCTCCTCTGTCCCTGGGGTTTTCCAGGCAAGAGTACTGGAGTGGGGTGCCATTACCTTACTATACATAAAATAGATAACTATTAGATAACTAATAAAAAGCTACCGCATAGCACAGGGCACTCTACTCAATAACTCTGTAATGACCTATATGAAAAGAACCTAAAAAGAGTGAGACATAGACGTATATGGGCTTCCCAGCTGGCACTAGTGGTAAAGAACCTGCCTACCAGTGCAGGAGATGTAGGAGATGCCAGTTCAATCCCTGGATCAGGAAGCTCCCCTAAAGGAGGAAACGGCAACCCACTCCAGCACTCTTCCTGCAGAATCCCGTGGACAGAGGAGCCTGGTAGACTGTGGTCCGTAGAATCACATAGAGTCGGACGCGACTGAAGGGACTTAGCACGCGCGCACACACACATATATGTATAGACCTGATTTATTTTGCTGTACAGAAGAAACTTACACAGCATTGTAAATCAGCTATATTCCAATAAAATTAAAAAGAGAAGGAAAGCAAGAGAATATGAATTCATAGTGTTTATCCAATAGCGAAGTGAGGTAAAGTCGCTCAGTCATGTCCGACTCTTTGTGACCCCATGGACTGTAGCCCACCAGGCTCCTCAGTCCATGGAATTTTCCAGGCAAGAGTACTGGAGTGGGTTGCCATTTCCTTCTCCAGGGTATTTTCCCAACCCAGGAACCAAACCCAGGTCTCACACATTGCAGGCAGACACTTTACCATCTGAGCCACCAGGGAAGACCTCTTTAGTGCCAGCTGGGAAGCCTATATATATCTCCACTCTTTTCTAGGTTCTTTTTTTAATTTAAATTTATATATTTTAATTGGAGGCTAATTACTTTACAATATTGTATTGGTTTTTGCCATACATCAACATGAATCCACCACATGTTCCCCATCCTGAACCCCCCTCCACTTTCCCTCCCCATACCATCTCTCTGGGTCATCCCAGTGCACCAGCCCTGTATCCTGCATCGAACCTAGACTGGCGATTCATTTCTGATATGATATTATACATGTTTCAATGCCATTCTCCCAAATCATCCCACCCTCTCCCTCTCCCACAGAGTCCAAAAGACTGTTCTATACATCTGTGTCTCTTGCTGTCTTGAATACAGGGTTATCGTTACCATCTTTCTAAATTCCATATATATATGTGTTAGTATACTGTATTGGTGTTTTTCTTTCTGGCTTACTTCACTCTGTATAATCGGCTCCAGTTTCATCCATCTCATTAGAACTGCGTCAGACTTATTCTTTTTAAGGGCTGAGTAATACTCCATTGTGTATATGGAGTATACAGCTTTCTTATCCATTCGTCTGCTGATGGACATCTAGGTTGCTTCCATGTCCTGGCTATTATAAACAGTGCTGCAATGAACATCAGGGTACACGTGTCTCTTTCAATTCTGGTTTCCTTGGTGTGTATGCCCAGCAGTGGGATTGCCGGGTCAGAAGGCAGTTCTATTTCCAGTTTTTTAAGGAATCTCCACACTATTCTCTATAGTGGCTGTACTAGTTTGAATTCCCACCAACAGCGTAAGAAGGTTCCCTTTTCTCCACACCCTCTCCAGCATTTATTGCTTGTAGACTTTTGGATCGCAGCCACTCTGACTGGTGTGAAATGGTACCTCATTGTGGTCTTGATTTGCATTTCTCTGATAATGAGTGATGTTGAGCATCTTTTCATGTGTTTGTTAGCCATCCNGAAGGTTCCCTTTTCTCCACACCCTCTCCAGCATTTATTGCTTGTAGACTTTTGGATCGCAGCCACTCTGACTGGTGTGAAATGGTTCCTCATTATGGCTTTGATTTGCATTTCTCTGATGATGAGTGATGTTGAGCATCTTTTCATGTGTTTGTTAGCCATCCGTGTGTCATATAGGTCATTACAGAGTATTGAGTAGAGTGCCCTGTGCTACATGTAGGCTCTTATTAGTTATCTAATAGTTTTCTATTTTATGCATAGTAGTGTATATATATCAATCCCAATCTCCCAATTTACCCATTAGTGAATAAGAAATAAGCACTGTATGAAGAAAACCTATTCTTACTGAATGGAGAAGGCAATGGCACCCCGCTCCAGTACTCTTGCCTGGAAAATCCCATGGACGGAGGAGCCTGGTAGGCTGCAGTCCATGGGGTCGCTAAGAGTCAGACATGACTGAGCGACTTCACTTTCACTTTTCACTTTCATGCATTGGAGAAAGAAATGGCAACCCACTCCAGTGTTCTTGCNAGCAGGGTGACAGGATACAGCCTTGACGTACTCCTTTTCCTATTTGGAACCAGTCTGTTGGTCCATGTCCTATTATTTTACAATACCTTAAAACACACAAAGAAACATTCACCAAATTTATGAAATAGTGCCAAGGCCTTTATTTTCCTCCTTGTGTTAATCACACAGACAATGTTTCTATAATTTCCAGTTTCACTTTCTTTATAAAGAAACAAAACAGATACTTATAAAACAATCTAAATGCAAAACCCTTCTAGATTTTCTCCTCACGTTGAATTTAACAGCGACTTGTTTAGTCACCAAATCATGTTTAACTCTTTATGACCCCATGGACTGTAGCACGCCAGGCTTCTCTGTCCATCACCATCTCCCAGAGTTTGCTCAAACTCATGTCCATTGAGTCGGTGATGCCATCCAACCATTCCATCAGCATCAACTCATCTCATCAACAGCGACTTCATGGTGACTTATTAAGACTTTGTACACGTTTGGCTTCATCTTCATTTTAGAAAGTCTTTCCCATCTATATATCATTTCATATAATATTTAATCAATGATTATAACTCCAATAAGACAAACACAGGAAAAACAGGTTTGAGAACAAGTTCAACCGACCCACTGGAGCCTACCCCTTCACTGAGGGCAGCTGAAGGACTCAGCCCTCCAGAGAATAATGCAGTGGCCTTGAGCACTCCAAGTGCTATAAAACCACTCCACATGAGTTAGAAGGAAGGAAAATTTCAGATATAATAATCATGGGCTAAGTGCCCAAGGTTACTGTAAATATTAAATGAGGCAATGCATGCAAAACATTTAGCACAATGCTTGGCACTTAATTAGCCCTTAGCTACAAGAGAGAGAGAGAGAATTTTTTAAAATAGCAAAACCCTTTCTATTGTTTGTTCACAACCACTGGAATGTAGTTGAGTTTCAACCAAGAGCCAGCAAAGAGAGTCTAAATGTTGAGAATCTGATGTCATGTCATCAGATCTTAAAGGATCGGTAATAATCAGAGGCAGCAGACTTACAGTACTTTCTAGAATGCAAGTTTTCTGGCTCTGATGACAAGTTACCACTGAATCCTTGGATCCTGGAGTCAGATAAAACAGTATAGACTTAGAAGCTGAGAAAATGTTGGATCAAAGAGGCTAACAATCAGGAAAAAAGAAAGTAACTGGGAACATTAAATACTGGCCACCCTCTTAGACCCAAAGTATCTGCTTCATTATCTTTGGAATTTTTTTATGTTTATAAATGACTGTTTAGTGTGCTTATTTTTTGCTTCAAGCCAAGTGCCTGTAAAGGAAGTGCCAGTGAAGATTTAGCTTAAAAGAAATTATAAACCTGCATCAAACTAGCTCTATGTGGATGTGTCATCATCCTCTCTGTCCCAGAAAATCAGCCCAAGCAGAACTGTTTTCTTTCAAGTTTTCCCTGCAGCAAAAAGGATGATGGCTAACATAGGGTTTCAGTGAGCTATGCTTTGAAAACATGGGGAGTATACTGCATGAGCAAGTAGGAAGATCTTAACTTTGTATAAAGCACAGAATTAACAGAGTAGACACTAGCCATCAGTAGATGGAAAGTCAACAATGTAAATAAATAAGGATGGTGTGAGGAACGCAAAATCCTTGAGAATAAGAGTTATTGCTGATTTCTCTTACAAATGTTTAAAAGACTGTAGATGAATACGAGTTAGGCGAGTCCTAGGATCAGGACTGTGAATGAGGAGGAAATGTCATTAAAAACCGTTGCTGAAGTTTTAGTGTGAAATGCCCATTAGTGGTAGAAGAAAGAATGAGAAAAGAGAAGTTTCCCTACTTGACAATTTGGAGCAATTTGTAACTGGGTCACAGGCCAAACTTGGGTCATGTCAATTTGGTTCAATCTTCTTAGAGTCATAGCTCTCTTTCATACTCTGTAGGAAAGCTGTGGACCTCAAAAGAGTTTCCCAGTGTCTTATAAAACTACGCACACTTGACACATGAGCCAACAATCGCACTGATGGACACTTATCCCAAAGAAATGAAAACAGTTGTCCATGCTAAAATCTGCACACCAATGTCCATAGCAGCTGTATCCATAATAGCCAAAAAATGAAAACAATTCAGATATTTTTCAATAGGCAAATGGCTTTTAAAAAAATTGTGATACATTTCCACATACTGCATAAAAAGGAGTGAACTATTGATACATTCAGAATTATGGATGAATCTCCAGGGTTTTATGCTGATTTGGGGGGAAAGAGAGAGAACCCCAAAAGACTACAGGTAGTCTAATTCCATTTATATATCATTCTTGAAATGACAAAAATACAAAGCTGAAAACCAGGGTAGTAGTGGCCAGAGACTGGAAATAATAGGGAGAGAGATGGATGTGGCTTCGAAAGGGGTGACAGGAGGGGCCCTGGGATTATGGACAGTTCTGCACTTTGATTGTGGTAGTAGTCAGATGAATCTGCTCATGTTACAACTGCATAGAACTATACACACACACAACACACAGGTACATGTAAAATTGATGAGCTGGCACTAAGCTCACTGGTCAGTTATCAACATCAGCTTGCTGGGTGTGATATTGTTGTGTCTGACTCCTTGCAGCCCCATGGACTGCAGCGCCAGGCTTCCCTGTCCTTCACAGTCTCCTGATGTTTGCATAAACTCATGTCCATTGAGTAGGTAAGGCCATCCAGCTACCTCACCCTCTGTTGCCCCATTCTCTTGCCCTCAGTCTTTCCTAGCACCAAGGTTTTTTCCAATGAGGTGGCTCTTTGCATCAAGTGGCCAAAATATTGAGGCTTCAGCATTAGTCCTTTCAAAGAATATTCAGGACTGATTTCCTTTAGGATGGACTGGTTGGATCTCCTTGTTGTCCAAGGGACTCTCAGGAGTCTTCTCCAACAGCACAGTTCAAAAGCATCAGTTCTTCAGCGTTCAGCCTCCTTTATGGTCCAACTCTCACACCCATACATGACCACTGGAAAAAACCATAGCTTTGACTATGCCAACCTTTGTCGACAAAGTGCTATCTCTGCTTTTTAACATGCTGTCTAGGTTTGTCATAACTGTTCTTCCAAGGATCAAGCATCTTTTAATTGCATGGCTGCAGTCACTGTCTGCAGTGATTTTCAAGCCCAATAAAATAAAATCTGCCACTGTTTCCATTTTTTCCCCATCTATTTGCCATGAAGTGACAGGACTGGATGCCATGATCTTTGTTTTTTAAATGTTGAGTTTTAAGCCAACTTTTTCACTCTCCTCTTTCACCTTCATCAAGAGCCTTGACTGCAGTTATGAAATATGATGCCACTGGTTGTTAAACACAGGACTCTTCTAATATATTTTTAACTTGCTATAAATCTATAATTATTTCAAAATAAATATTCTTGAAAGGTAGGTCTTTATATACTGATAAGGTAATATGACTTTATGTATTAAAATCAGGTATCAAATAGAATGATATGATCCACATATGAGATTGAGAGTGTAAAGAGTGAAAAGTGGAGAAAAATGAATTCTAACTTTTTACTTGATATGCTTCTGTGCTGGTTGACTTCTTTACTTGATATTCCTCTGTACTGTTTGAATGTTTTAGAAGGTAAACATATTACTCTTATCATTTAAAAGGCAAATAAGAATAATATAATAAGATAAACTATTTTTAAAGAATCTATAGATCCTCTGCCTGAAACAATTGTATACAATTATGTATACAATTTTAGCAGTCTCATGGGGACCCAAAAATCTATCTGTGGATTTTCTAAAAAAAGATATAGCCCCTGGACTAGGCACCCCTGCTTCAAAAAATGAAGGCCTGAATGAGTGAAAAGAAATAGGGTCAGAGGAAGTATTTAAAGTACTCTGTAGTCACCTGGGTTCTATCTGCTATGACACCCAACCACCCTCAAGTAGGACATAAAGATTAATTTTTTTGTTTCTTTGAAAGTGACTAGATGTGAAATTCTGAATCCCAACTTTAGAAACCACACCAAGGGTGATCATAACAAACGTGAAGGAATAAATTAACATATAAATAACTTATTACTAAGAGTACTTAGACTGACATGAGAAAATAGAATGGTTCTTTGAGCATTTGTTTCCTCGCCATATTCCAGATGATATGCCAGGCCCTGGAAATAAAGCGGGGAGTAAAACAGGCTTGCTTTTCCACCTAGAAACTACTGAATGCCTAAAGACAGAGGCCAGTTCTTGGTCTGCTTAGTGCAAGACATTCCATCTTGTTGAGACTCTTCAGTATATGAACATGTATAAACGATATAAAAGAAGATAGAGCAGGGTGACATCCTGGAAAGTGAAGTCGAGTGGGCCTTAGAAAGCATCACTACGAACAAAGCTAGTGGAGGTGATGGAATTCCAGTGGAGCTGTTTCAAATCCCAAAACATGATGCTGTGAAAGGGCTGCACTCAATATGCCAGCAAATTTGGAAAACTCAGCAGTGGCCACAGGACTGGAAAAGGTCAGTTTTCATTCCAATCCCAAAGAAAGGCAATGCCAAAGAATGCTCAAGCTACCGCACAATTGCACTCATTTCACACGCTAGTAAAGTAATGATCAAAATTCTCCAAGTCAGGCTTCAACAGTATGTGAACTGTGAATTTCCAGATGTTCCAGCTGGTTGTAGAAAAGGCGGAAGAACCAGATCAAATAGCCAACATCCACTGGATCATTGAAAAAGCAAGAGAGTTCTAGAAAAATC
>SJYW01018246.1:1382251-1401133 GCA_006410735.1 Raphicerus campestris
AAAAAAAAAAAAAAAAGAGGAGTAGTAGATACTACTGCTGACACGGGAAAGGCAGGAGACAGATGTGAGCGAAGGCAGGCAATGCCCACGAAGCGGATGATAAAAGATAGTTTGGGTGCTTGCGGCTGTTGTTAGAAGTAATAATGGTAATAAGTACAGTGGAGTGCCCATGTGGCGAAGGGGAGCTCGTTCACGTCCCGCATTCCCACCTGCTTCCATACCCTGCCTGTGATATGTATATCTCCCCCAAGCCGGTCCCAGCACGGTCAGCGTTAAAGGCCTAATACCAGTCGCACCTCCTCCATAAAACTCCCTCGCATCCAAACCTCATCCGGCCCCTGACTGCTCCAGTTTATTGCTGAAAGAAAGAAGGCATCTTGTCTTGTTCACTGCTTTTTCACAAGTGGGCCTTGAACACAGATCAGCCTGTAAGCGGTGTGTTCTACAACCTTAAAACAAGGAAGAGACTGGACCCAGGAACTATTCCAAGTAATCAAAGGAATACGTTTGTCATGGAAGTGTCATATGTCAAAAGTGGTCGACAAATCGTGCAGCATTTTGGAGTCACTTTATTACAGATAACTTTCCTCACTGTTAAAAAATAGTTTCTCCATCCCTGGTCAGACCTAGTAAGTCAGAATACCCATGGGTGAAACGTGTGACTCTTGTTTTTAACATGCTGCCCAAGTGATAATTATCCAAAAAAACAAACTTGGGAAATACTAGTTTGTTCCAGTTACTGCTGCTGAGAACCAAATACCCAAGACTAAGGGGTATAAAGTAACAACTTTATTATCCTCACGGATTCTGGGAACCAGAAATTTCAAGAAGGGGAAGGAGCACGTCTTGTCGCTGCTCCCCAGGGCCTGCAGAGCCGAGAGGTGCCACCAGCGGAAATTCCTTCACAAAGTGGCCGGATTCTTCCTGAGCGAGCATCCAGAGAGAACCGGGTGACTCTCTATAGCCCCTCTGACTGAGCTTCAGAATCGCATGGCATCTCTTCCACCACATCCTGTGGGTTGAAGCAGCCACAGACCCACCTGGATTCAAAGGGAAGGGACATGGCCCCACCTCTCAACAGGAAGATGAAAGAATTAGGGGCCGTGTTTTAAACCAGCATGTCTTGTTTTAGTCCTAACGTACACCCCCAAAACTGTCCTTTCCTTTAGACGTTCTTCACACGTGCAACATTTTGACAAATACCAGAGCAAGGCTAGACCTTACTGGCTCCTTGGAGCCCAGCAGTAGCCCCAGATGATGCCTGAATCTGCTTATGAGAATATTCTGCTTTGCAAAGTTGTTTCCTAATGCCTTCAATTCAGAAGCAGCTCCTGTTAAACCTGTCTTTTAAGCTAGTACTATTAATCCATCTTCTCTTTGGGCCTCTTCAGAGAAGTTCTGAAACACTAACAATGCTTTATTCAACTTTTTGGTTCACAGAAAACTAAAAATTAAGATCCTTGTAGTACACAGGTTATAAATGATGACTTTTTTCCCAGATGTTTCCTATAAAGTACTCAGTCTTGTATAAAATATTGTGATCCAAAGTCTAGAAGAGATTAAAGGGTGATTTTCATCCTAATTCATCATGTACATATACAGTTCTTTTCACTAGTGACTGCCTTGTTTATGCATTTGAAAATGTTTTATTCATGTTCCTGTATAAAATTGTCCACGCTTATGTCACACAATCCATTCAAATGCCTAAATATTATAAATAAATATATAATTTTATACTACTTGGGATTACATAAAAATTAGACATGTCAAGTTTTTGTATGTTTTGATAATATGACACTAAAATAGTTGAGTCCATAAGTTCAAATTTTGAAGCATATTAATCACTTTGTTACAGTAAAATGCACAGATGCGATAGAATAATAGCAGCCTGTGTGATTGCTCTAGCAAGTTTTATTAGAAATGTGTATGGTTTTCCCCCAAAGCCATCTTCATTTTTTTCCTTCCATGTAAAATTGGTTCTGGAAAAAGAAAAAAGATTCAAAGCCACATTGTCATTTTCAGGGAATCACACTACCTAATGTGAGATATTTTCATCACATTGGTAATCATATTCAGATAAAATTTTCTGAGACATGTGAAATTTTCAGTGCAGCTCAGTGGCTGCAGAAGTAAATCAGTGCACTGTCACGAATGTAACCACACAGGGCTGATCACACAATAACAGCCCTTCCATTCAGCTCCTCTAATTTGATATTGCTGCCTGTTCTAAAGTACCATGGAGTTTTAAAGAATACAGTGCATTTGTTTTTGAATACACAGTGTTTTTTCTTCTAATTACATTCTGATCACACTTCACAGAGGAAAATACATCTGGCCTATCAATGGCATAAAATGGGTATTTCCTCAGGGGTGTGTAAAGGGTATATAAATCTCAGCTCCTGCCTGAGATTTGCAGAGATGCTAATACACAGGTCACTTGCACGCTGATTTTCCTTTGTGATTGGGAGCAATGCTTGTAAGCTCTCTGCAGTGTAATGAGATGGTGGGCAGTCTGGCTNTCCTCAGGGGTGTATAAAGGGTATATAAATCTCAGCTCCTGCCTGAGATTTGCAGAGATGCTAATACACAGGTCACTTGCACGCTGATTTTCCTTTGTGATTGGGAGCAATGCTTGTAAGCTCTCTGCAGTGTAATGAGATGGTGGGCAGTCTGGCTTACATGGATAAAAATTTAGCTCTTTTGCAAGCAGTCCCTCTGCCCCTGTACATTAGGTTCCTACATCGCCTTAATGTACCAGCCTCCCATTTCCATTTATTTGGGAAAAAAATAAAAACAATATTTCCTTTAATTTACCCAGAGTCATATGTGTGCATACAGTTGTGTTGAACATAGATGATATTAAAGAAATACATTACCGTGGCTTTCATTTTTAATGGCTCGATTTTTTTCCCTTTGATTGCTTTCACCAATAAAAGGATAGTCTGTAGAAAAGCACCCTTCCGGATAATCCATTGTCTCATTTTAACTCATTTTTATCAAGGAATTCCCCCTGCAGCAATCACCACTGCCAGCCATTAGCCGTGCACATCTGCCCGCAGTAATGACCACTCCTGTGTACATACCTGCCTGCCATCTAATTTAGACCTCACCCACAGGACACTCATGCCACGCCTCCAGGGCCAGCTAAATTCCAGACTGGTGGCGCCTTATGGTTATCACTTCATCTGGCCCTTGGAAGTGAATTAAGAGCCCCTGAGGTTGAAACTAGGTCAAATGCTTATGTGGGGGCCCCTCATCTTACCCATGTGCAGGCTCAGGCATGTTCTGACAGAGTCTGTGTCAACATCACAGCCCTCAGAACTGCAGCTGGGGTCAAAATAGGAGACCTTTCAACCCAGTCCCTTCCTCTGCACAAGTGTGCGTATGTCAGTGTGATCACAAAGAAACATATTTTGCATCAATAATAGGACATTTATTAAAATTTGTGCTCTCTGACTTTTATTTATCTTTGATCTGTTTTCTTACTTCTGTGAACATGTACCAATTTAAAGGAATTATTTAACTAAAGCAACAGAAATTAGAGGAATAATTTCAAAATTCTCATAAAATGCATCCATATCCCTGGGTTCAGACTCTGAGCCTTTCATCTTTTCTAACTAAACTGTAAAGGACCAGAAGGCAGGGCCCCTAGAGGGACCCTAAGGTGGGTGGACCCTCAGAAGTTAGCAAGAACAGTCCTAAAATGCCACTTGAAGGAGCCACTGAACAAGAGCATTACTGGAGATGAGAATGGTTAAGAGACGGCCACAGGGATCCAGGGAAGAAAGCATGATGCTTTGACTAATGCTGGGGATGCTTCAAGAGATATTTTGGACAAAGAAGTAATAGGACTTCGATATGGACACTAAGGTTCTGGGAATGAGGCAGACTTCAATCTTAGCTCTGACATATAAAAATCTCAGAAGTCATCACTCTCATCCTTAAACAAGAAAAATCTGAACAAACCTACAGTCCCATTTCCTGGATGTATCATAGAACAGAGGTAATGTGTGTGTGCTGAGTCACTTCAGTCGTGTCCAACTCTTTGTGATCCTATGGACTGTAGCCTCCCAGGCTCCTCTGTCCATGGGATTCTCCAGGTAAGAATACTGGAGTGGCTTGCCAAGGGATCTTCCAGGGGTCAAACCCACGTCCCCTGCCTCTTCTGCATTGGCAGGTGGTTCTTGGGAAGCCATAGAACTGAGGTAGTAGGGTAAACCAATTCCCTTCCATCTAGAGAGATAGGCACATCCCAGGGAAGAAAAATGATCAAAATCGGTTTCCCTGGAGCAGAAGCCACAAGAACCACTATCTTCTGCAACATTTCGCAGGTAACGTTGACAAACTGCTGGAGGCTCAGCGCAGACGAGTTTGAGAGTGAGAGACTCCTGGGGGAGGGAACTTCCCTGAGCTTCCCCTCCAGGAACCCCACCAGGCTCTCACACTGAGGATCTGAGAAAGACCTCGGTCCTCTCCTGGCATGGTGAGGGACAGAGTAACTGCTGTGCATCCTACCCGGGGCCATCTCCACAACAAAATCCACTTCTCCAGAGGAAAGGGCTTCATCTGAGTACAATTTTGAAACCTTACCTCACCTGGGGAAAGGAATTCTTTCCCATCCAGACTCCTGAAGTCTTTCTGTTACACTTAAGGTTAAGGTGGGCGGGGGCAGAAATCCCATATTCATAAAGAATCAAGTTTCGAGAAAATAGATTGGAAAAGCTGCAGCCCAGGAATGGAGTAGGGGACAAGGAGGGAAAATACCTACCACTGGGGAAAGGACAGGAACTTTGTGAAGGCCACAGCCTCAGACACAGGTTCCTTATGAGCCTCTGACTGAGGCTGGAGCTGAAGACCACAGAGCACCTCCCTCCCCCTCCCCTACCACCGCACCAGTAGGGCCCAGTGTACTGACAGTGGACTACAGCTAAGGAGCCAGAGATCAAATTACCAGCATCCACTGGATCATCAAAAAAGTGAGAGAGTTCCAGAAAAACATCTATTTCTGCTTTATGGACTATGCCAAAGCCTTTGACTGTGTGGATCACAATATACTGTGGAAAATTCTGAAAGACATGGGAATACCAGATCACCTGACCTGCCTCCTGGGAAATCTGTATGCAGGTCAGGAAGCAACAGTTAGAACTGGACATGGAACACACTGGTTCCAAATCAGGAAAAGAGTACCTCAAGGCTATATATTGTCACCCTGCTTATTTAACTTCTATGCAGAGTACATCATGAGAAACGCTGGGCTGGAAGAAGCACAAGCTGGAATCCAGATTGCCGGGAGAAATATCAGTAACTTCAGATATGGAGACAACACCACCCTGATGGCAAAAATTGAAGAAAAACTAGAGCCTCTTGATGAAAGTGAAAGAGGAGAATGAAAATGTTGGCTAAAACTTAACATTCAGAAAATGAAGANCAAATATCAATAACTTCAGATATGGAGACAACACCACCCTGATGGCAAAAATT
Organism: Raphicerus campestris; assembly: GCA_006410735.1. Classification (NCBI taxonomy): domain Eukaryota; kingdom Metazoa; phylum Chordata; class Mammalia; order Artiodactyla; family Bovidae; genus Raphicerus; species Raphicerus campestris. Next base: position 1,387,733 of record SJYW01018246.1, read on the forward strand.
GAAGAAAAACTAGAGCCTCTTGATGAAAGTGAAAGAGGAGAATGAAAATGTTGGCTAAAACTTAACATTCAGGAAATGAAGATCATGGCATCTGGTCCCATTATTTCATAGAAAATAGATACGAAAACAATGGAAACAGTGACAGACTTTACTTTGGGGGGGCTGGAAAATCACTGCAGGTGGTGACTGCAGCCATGAAATTAAAAGATGCTTACTCCTTGGAAGAAAAGCTATGACCAATCTGGACAGAATATTAAAAAACAGAGACATTACTTTGCCAATAAACACCCGTTTAGTCAAAGCTATGGTTTTCCCAGTGGTCATGTATGGATGTGAGAGTTGGACTATAAAGAAAGCTGAATGCTGAAGAACTGATGCTTTTGAACTGTGGTGTTGGAGAAGGCTCTTGAGAGTTCCTTGGACTGCAAGGAGATCAAACCAGTCAATCCTAAAAGAAATCAACCCTGAATCTTCACTGGAAGAACTGATGTTGAACCTGAAACTCCAATATTTTGGCCACCTATGGTGAAGAACTGATTCATTTGAAAAGGCCCTGTTGCTGGGAAAGATTGAAGCTGGAGGAGAAGGGGACAACAGAGGATGAGATGGTTGGATGGCATCACCAACTCAGTGGACGTGAGTTTGAGTAAACTCCAGGAGGTGGTGATAGACAGGGAAGCCTGGTGTGCTGCAGTCCATGGGGTTGCAAAGACTCGGGCACGACTGAGCAACTGAACTGAACTGACACCTAAAGAGGTGAGCGATGAATACCCCCTCCAAGGAGCAGAACATAGGGAAGCCTCAAAGCCAAAGGAGAACAAAAGCAAGAACTAAAGGAAACTGANGACTCGGGCACGACTGAGCAACTGAACTGAACTGACACCTAAAGAGGTGAGCGATGAATACCCCCTCCAAGGAGCAGAACATAGGGAAGCCTCAAAGCCAAAGGAGAACAAAAGCAAGAACTAAAGGAAACTGAAGCCTCTGGCACATACAGCTGAAATAAAGATTAAACACAGCCCAACTCCTACCCAGATTAACATAAATCCTCCCCCTAAAAACCTATTTCACTCAATTCATAGTTCCCAAAACAACACGCCTGTCTTCAACAAAAATTACTAGGTGTGACAAAAGACCAGAAAAAACAGTCTGTACAGAAAAAAAAAAAAATCATCAGAACCATATTCAAATTCCAACTCATACTTGAGTTGGGAGGCTACCCACACAGTATTCTTGAGCTTCCCTAGAGGCTCGGACAATAAAGAATCCACATGCAAGGCAAGAGACCTGGATTCAACCCCTGGGTTGGAAAGATCCCCTGGAGGAGAACATGGCAACCCACTCCAGTATTCCTGCCTGGNAGCTTCCCTAGAGGCTCGGACAATAAAGAATCCACATGCAAGGCAAGAGACCTGGATTCAACCCCTGGGTTGGAAAGATCCCCTGGAGGAGAACATGGCAACCCACTCCAGTATTCCTGCCTGGAGAATCCCACGGACAGAGGAGCCTGGCGGGCTGCAGTCCATGGGGTCGCAAAGAGTCAGACACGACTGAGCGAGTTGGTGGGCTGCCCTGGTGGCTCAGCTGGTAAAGCATCTGCCTGCAATGCGGGAGACCTGGGTTCAGTCCCTGAGTTGGGAAGATCCCCTGGAGAAAGGAAAGGCTACCCATTCCAGTATTCTGGCCTAGAGAATTACATAGACTGTATAGTCCATGGGGTCACAAGGAGTTGGACACAACTGAACAACTTGCACTTCATTTCACGTCATGCAAGAAAAGATGGGAAATGTAAGCAAGGAGATGGAAATTCAAAGAAAAAGAAACAGAAGGAAATGATAGAAATCATAACAAAAGAACAGAAATAAAGAACATCTTTTCATCAGTAGAGAGAGTGGAAGCTCAGCCTCAGGTGACAGAGCAGATGGTGTTGGCATTCAGCAAGAAAGGGAGATATGGACAGAGGAACCAGCTTAGGCCAAAGATGATGTTTTTCATTTTTGACCTGAAAGAGATGGTTTCCCAGCTAGGTGGTCATGAGGGTTAACAAGTAGAGATAAACTGAAAGTGAAGTGAAGTCACTCAGTCGTGTCCGACTCTTTGTGACCCCATGGATGGTAGCCCACCAGGCTCCTCCATCCATAGAATTTTCCAGGCAAGAGTACTGGAATGAGTTGCCATTTTCTTCTCCAAACGAGAAGTGGTTTAAGAACACTGTAAAAGTGCATGCTGGGTTTGGCATTAGGTCATTACTGGTGTTAGGGTCAGAGCATAAAAGCCAAGGCAGCTTCCCTGGGATGCTGGGGCAGGATCCAGATTTCAGGGATGGTAGAGGAAGTCGAGGAAGAGCGAGAGTGCNATTTTCTTCTCCAAACGAGAAGTGGTTTAAGAACACTGTAAAAGTGCATGCTGGGTTTGGCATTAGGTCATTACTGGTGTTAGGGTCAGAGCATAAAAGCCAAGGCAGCTTCCCTGGGATGCTGGGGCAGGATCCAGATTTCAGGGATGGTAGAGGAAGTCGAGGAAGAGCGAGAGTGCATGTAGGGAGCCTGGGCCCCTCTCAAAAACTCCAGACAGGAATTGGGGGTGGCAGGGCGGAAGGACAGTAGATTCAGGATGAAGGACTGGAGAAGGTTTCTAAAAGTNTAGAGGAAGTCGAGGAAGAGCGAGAGTGCATGTAGGGAGCCTGGGCCCCTCTCAAAAACTCCAGACAGGAATTGGGGGTGGCAGGGCGGAAGGACAGTAGATTCAGGATGAAGGACTGGAGAAGGTTTCTAAAAGTGCAAGAGTTGTGGGACTGTTCATAAGTTTAGCACAAAAGATTAAATGTGTCAGTACAAAGAGAACAGATTTATGGAGGAAGTATTCAATATTGACTGGTAGGACTGGGACCCTAAATGCAGGAGAAAGAATCACCTTCAGAAAGAAGGCCATCCCTTCCACTGAAAGATCTCTCAATAGGAGAAAGAGTGAAGGAGGAAATGAGGCTCTGGATACAGATGAGTGTGCAGAGGCAAGAAACCGAAAGGATCCATGCAGACCACTTGAGAGAGACAGATTATTCTATAGACTGGCCATTTTCAAACACTTTTCATTTTGTACTTGATTTGAGCACCCCCTGAAAATACGTGTATCTATTTGTATGTCACACTAATGCCACTGTCAATATTTGTTTAACTAAGCTTAATTTCTTTCTGTATCTAGATTAAAAGGCATTGTATACCGCATACACCACAGGCCCTAGGGTCCCTGTGCTCCCTCCCTAGAGCAAGCATGTGGAAGGTACCAGTCTGCAGCAGTTAACTTTTTTAATATAAATTGATTTATTTTAATTGGAGGCTAATTACTTTATGTGAGATAAACTCAGCCACCACCAGCCTAACTCTTCAACTTAGCTTCTGAATCAGCCTGACCACACACATGGACCTCAGTGCACCTCTCCTCCACACTCATGCCCACATACCTTGGAGACCAACTCTTGGTCCACCAGCATCTATCTTGAGCCAAGAAACATTGGCCCAGTTTCCTGTCCCAGCTTCCTTACAAGGTAGAGCTCTCTGACTTGGTAAATTGATGAACAGCATTTAGAGATCCACGTCCTCCTGGAGTTATTCCCTCCGACGTCCCCTTCCTGCATGTGGTGCCTAAAGGCAATCCCCGCAGTCTTTCCTGGACTTGCAGACAAAAGGCGACAATGCTGAACTAGTCTACAGCAGTTCTGCACGGCTGGCCGCGTTTTGCTGTCCCCTCCCTTGCTGTCAGCTGTCATTTTCCTCTTCCATTAGTATGACTGTGACTTGTAACTTCCCTGCCCTCTCCCAATCTGCTCTTTCTTAGCTGCTCTGGGCTGGGGACAAAAGACACGGTAAATGTTGAGGCTAGAATACTAAGTGGGAGTTGAGAATAAGTAATGAAGGGCCCCGGATTTCATGCACAAACATGACTCTTCTGCCTCATATCTTGATATAAGGCCTTTTCCACTTACCTTTTTAGACCAAAGCTGTGTTCCAGACTGGCCTCTACATAAATGACACACCACCATATGTATCTTGAGTTTCCTTACAGCAAAATAAATACCAACCTTCTTTATGATGCCAGCATCATGATCAAGCTGCAACAAAATAAACAATTTATTGCCCCGTAAGAACTCAATAGAGGGAAGTTTTTCCAGCGTAATGTATTCTTCACCTGTTTTAGCAAAGTATATTCATAAAATTAGTGCAAATGGTCACCACTCATATACTTATGTTCTCCTTTCAGCTTTTACGTTAGGAGCGGCCCTGACTCTTTTTTATCTTATTTCACTCTGTACAATATGAGCCAGTCAACAGAATTGAGAACCATCTTCCAGGTGACCTTGACTTGGTGAAACCCAGAGAAGAGTTAAGGAAGCAAACACCCAGGCAGCTGATTCCCCGGGAGTGCCCCGGCTACAGAACAGAGAAGCGTCTAGTAACTGCTCCATCTGTACCCACTCGCCTCATTTTTATTATAAGCCACAAATGGCAAAATCAATGGGGAGAGATGAAACTGGAATATAAAGAGGCCTGAAATGGCTGCAAATCACTGCGCTTCCCTGGGAGGCCTGAGCGGAAACTCCTTGGAGGGTTTCACTGAGAGGCTCTGCGATTCAGACAAACTACTGAGTATCTCCCCCAGGACCTTACTCCCAAGTGGACAAACAGGCTCTGCGCTGCTCCCTGACCGTCCAGGGAGGGACGAGCGTCCCAGGCCCCAGGCTTCTGTAAGCCCATGCCCAGGGGCGAGACCCTCGCACCGGGGAAGGTAGAAAAGCACAGCTTCTCTGCTTGGTGACGGCGAAGCAGTGCTCGTCCCTAAGCCTCTAGCCAGCAGGATGGGGGACCCAGTGGGCCAGCAGTGGGCGTATAAAGCAGAGAGCGGTGGGGAGGGCTCGCCCAGCCGGGCTGACTGTGTTCCTTGAGTAGCTGCACTCCCTCTTGCTAAGAAGGGAAGCGCATTACCCCATGGTGGAATGCCTTCTCGCTCCCTGCCGCTCTTGGCAGAAATCTTCCTGGAAATATCCGCTCCCTCTTCTCCCATATTCATTTTTAATTCTACAATAATTCATTCATCCACTGTTCCAAATAGTTAACAAACTTTTACTATGTATCAGGTATTTTTCCAGGTGCTGAATCCCTGTACATCCTAGAAAGAGAACAAAAAGGTAAATTAAATGTGTAGTTTTTTAAAAAAGGAAATAAGTCAGGTGCCATGAAGAAAAATCAACAGGGTTATGAAAGAGAGAGCACTGGGGACAGAAAGGCCTCTCTAAGGAGATAAAGTCTGAGCAGGACCACGAAGAGTAAGAAGGAGCAGCCACGGGCAGATCTGGGAAGAACGCTTCAGAGGAATTGGCAAGTAAACCCAAAGCGTCCAAGCGGAAGCCCACAAGAGGTGCTAGTGACTGGGATTAACCTGGCAGTGGTTAGGATAAGAGAAGTGGTTAGGTTCAGGACAGGTTATGAAGCTGGGACAGACAGGATGGGATGTGGAGTAAAGGAGAAAGAGAAGAGTCAAGGAAAGCTCCAAAAGACTAAGCCTGAACACATGGATATCTGGTGGTCCTCCCAGCAGTGATGGGGAAGAGAAAACGCAAGGGTGAACGGTGGTCCTCCACACCCAGATGGGGAAGCCAGAGCACAGGGATGAATAGTGGTTCTAGAGACAGTGAAAAGAGACTGGATAGATGAACAGCAATCCTCCCAACACAAAGGAGGAAAAAGAACACAGTGGGGAATGGGGGTCCGCCAACAGAGACAGGGAAGACTGAGGGAAGCACAGGTGTGAAGGAGGCAAGCGAAAACCACATTAGACCCTTTGATTAAGATTTATTATTCTGCCTGTCAAGGGAATTGCAGCTGTTACAATTCTGCCCCTTCCAAATATGTTCATAATATAATATTTCCACTTCTGGGAACTAACTAATTAAAAGTAGAAAAGAATATATTCCAGGCCCATCATTTGTTGTTCAGTCACTCACTAGTGTCTGACTCTTCATGACCCCATGGACTGCAGCAGACCAGTCTTCCCTATCCTTCACAATCTCCTGGAGCTTGCTCAAACTCATGTCCACTGAATCAGTGATGCTATCCAACCATCTCATCCTCTGTCGTCCCCTTCTCCTCCTGCCTTCAATCTTTCCCAGCATCAGAGTCTTTTCAAATGAGTTGGCTCTTCACGTCGGATGGCCAAAGTATTGGAGCTTCAGCTTCAGCACCAGTCCTTCCAATGAAGTTTCAGGGTTGATTTCCTTTAGGATTGACTGGTTTGATCTCTTTGCAGTCCAAGGGACTCTCAAGAGTCTTCTCCAATACCACAGTTCAAAAGCATCAATTCTTCAGTGATCAACCTTCTTTATGGTCCAACTCTCACATCCATATATGACTACTGGAAAAACCATAGCTTTGACTATATGGACCCTTGTCAGCAAAGTGATGTCTCTGCTTTCTAATATGCTGTCTAGGTTTGTCACAGCTTCTAATTTCACCTTTTAATTTCATGGCTGCAGTCACCATCTGCAGTAATTTTAGAGCCCAAGAAAATGAAATCTGTCACTGCTTCCATTTTTTTCCCCATCTATTTGCCATGAAGTGAGGGGATCAGATGCCATGATCTTAGTTTTTTGAATGTTGAATTTTAAACCAGTTTTTTCACTCTCCTCTTTCACCTTCATCAAGAAGCTCTTAGCTCCCTTTCATTTCTGCCTTTAGGGTAGTATCATTTGCATATCTGACGTTATTGATATTTCTCCCAGCAATCTTGATTTCAGCTTGTGATTCACCCAGGCTGGCATTTTGCATGATGTACTCTGCATACAAGTTAAATAAGCAGTGTGACAATACACAGCCTTGATGTAATCCTTTCCCAATTTGGAATCAATCTGTTGGTTGATGTCTAGTTCTAACTGTTGCTTCTTGACCTGCATACAGGTTTATCAGGAGGCAGGTAAGGTTGACTGGTATTCCCATCTCTTTAAGAATTTCCCACAGTTTGTCTTGATCCACACAGTCAAAGACTTTATAGCACAGTCAATGAAGCAGAAGTAGAGGTTTTTCTGAAATTCCCTTGCTTTTTCCAATGGACGTTGGCAGTTTAATCTCTGGTTCCTCTGCCTTTTCTAAATCTACCTGTACATCAGGAAGTTCTTAGTTCACATACTGTTGAAGCCTAGTTTGAAGGATTTTGAGCATTACCTTGCCAGCATGTGAAATGAGTGCAATTGTGTGGTAGTTTGAACATTTTTTGGCATTGCCCTTCTTTGGGATTGAAAGGAAAACTGACACTTTCCAGTCCTGTGGCCACTGCTGAGTTTTCCAAGTTTGCTGGCATATTGAGTGCAGGACTTTAACAACATCACCTTTTAGGACAATATATGCACAAAATATACAGATGACCAGAAAGAAAGAGTGAGAGGGAGCAATGAGATGAGGTCTGTGGGCCAGGCAGGAGCCAGATCATGAAGCCTTACCAGCTGTGTTACAGCAGATGGGTACTTAACCCTCCTGGGCTTTAGTTTCTGCATCTGCACAATCAGGATGATAATAATAGTACATACCTGGGACTGTTCATGAACTATGATTTGTAAAGTTCTTAGAATGATGACTAACATGCAATTAGCATTATAGAAAAGATTTTAATTTAACAAATAAATAAAGTTTGATCTCTTGCTAAGCAATGGGAAGAAATTAGCAGGGAATGACATGATTAGATTCTACTAATAAAACAAATGAGCATTTAAATGTATTTTTTAGTTGTAAACAAAGTAGTGATGAAGATTATGGCATCTATATTTGAGAAGTCTCCAAGATCTTTATTAATACATTCCTTTTAATACATTATAGTCTAGTGACCAAAAGGCTCTCAGGCCTACAAACTGTGTATGGAGAAGCAAAGCTTATATAGTGAGTATGTCTCAGATTCTGAACATGGAGATTGTCTTCAGAGCCCTTCCCAGGGTTCAGCAAATTCTCAAAGGCTTGTTTTTGTTCTTTTTATGTACACTTTGATGGGAAAGTTGGTGACGACAAAGTGTTTAAACGGTGGAAAGTCAAAAGGAAGGAGAAATCTATGGCCCTGGTGAAGACTGCCGCTAGTCACCTTCTATCTCTGACCAGTTATTCTAAGCAACCCATGTTGGTGGCCCCCTTACCCAGTTGATGAAGCATCCTATCCAGCGGCCACATCACACTCATTTATCTGGAGATAATAAGGCACTTTGGCCAAGCGCACATCTTGTTCCTGGACAAGATGTGACCACGAAGTCTCCAGATTACATACAGCCTCACTGAGAGCAGTACAAAGAGAAAAGGAGGTTTTCGTGGGGAAGCAACATGTTGGCTTGTGTTTTGGACAGACAACNTTATTGATATTTCTCCCAGCAATCTTGATTTCAGCTTGTGATTCACCCAGGCTGGCATTTTGCATGATGTACTCTGCATACAAGTTAAATAAGCAGTGTGACAATACACAGCCTTGATGTAATCCTTTCCCAATTTGGAATCAATCTGTTGGTTGATGTCTAGTTCTAACTGTTGCTTCTTGACCTGCATACAGGTTTATCAGGAGGCAGGTAAGGTTGACTGGTATTCCCATCTCTTTAAGAATTTCCCACAGTTTGTCTTGATCCACACAGTCAAAGACTTTATAGCACAGTCAATGAAGCAGAAGTAGAGGTTTTTCTGAAATTCCCTTGCTTTTTCCAATGGACGTTGGCAGTTTAATCTCTGGTTCCTCTGCCTTTTCTAAATCTACCTGTACATCAGGAAGTTCTTAGTTCACATACTGTTGAAGCCTAGTTTGAAGGATTTTGAGCATTACCTTGCCAGCATGTGAAATGAGTGCAATTGTGTGGTAGTTTGAACATTTTTTGGCATTGCCCTTCTTTGGGATTGAAAGGAAAACTGACACTTTCCAGTCCTGTGGCCACTGCTGAGTTTTCCAAGTTTGCTGGCATATTGAGTGCAGGACTTTAACAACATCACCTTTTAGGACAATATATGCACAAAATATACAGATGACCAGAAAGAAAGAGTGAGAGGGAGCAATGAGATGAGGTCTGTGGGCCAGGCAGGAGCCAGATCATGAAGCCTTACCAGCTGTGTTACAGCAGATGGGTACTTAACCCTCCTGGGCTTTAGTTTCTGCATCTGCACAATCAGGATGATAATAATAGTACATACCTGGGACTGTTCATGAACTATGATTTGTAAAGTTCTTAGAATGATGACTAACATGCAATTAGCATTATAGAAAAGATTTTAATTTAACAAATAAATAAAGTTTGATCTCTTGCTAAGCAATGGGAAGAAATTAGCAGGGAATGACATGATTAGATTCTACTAATAAAACAAATGAGCATTTAAATGTATTTTTTAGTTGTAAACAAAGTAGTGATGAAGATTATGGCATCTATATTTGAGAAGTCTCCAAGATCTTTATTAATACATTCCTTTTAATACATTATAGTCTAGTGACCAAAAGGCTCTCAGGCCTACAAACTGTGTATGGAGAAGCAAAGCTTATATAGTGAGTATGTCTCAGATTCTGAACATGGAGATTGTCTTCAGAGCCCTTCCCAGGGTTCAGCAAATTCTCAAAGGCTTGTTTTTGTTCTTTTTATGTACACTTTGATGGGAAAGTTGGTGACGACAAAGTGTTTAAACGGTGGAAAGTCAAAAGGAAGGAGAAATCTATGGCCCTGGTGAAGACTGCCGCTAGTCACCTTCTATCTCTGACCAGTTATTCTAAGCAACCCATGTTGGTGGCCCCCTTACCCAGTTGATGAAGCATCCTATCCAGCGGCCACATCACACTCATTTATCTGGAGATAATAAGGCACTTTGGCCAAGCGCACATCTTGTTCCTGGACAAGATGTGACCACGAAGTCTCCAGATTACATACAGCCTCACTGAGAGCAGTACAAAGAGAAAAGGAGGTTTTCGTGGGGAAGCAACATGTTGGCTTGTGTTTTGGACAGACAACAAGCAGGAATACAGAGGACGTGGAGTTGGGGAGACAGGTTAAGAGGCTGTCCTATAATCTAAGCCTAGTGATGAGACCCTGAGCTAAATCTTTGCTGCTGCTGCTGCTAAGTCACTTCAGTTGTGTCCGACTCTGTGCAACCCCATAGACGGCAGCCCACCAGGCTCCTCTGCCCCTGGGACTCTCCAGGCAAGAATACTGGAGTGGGTTGCCATTTCCTTCTCCAATGCATGCATGCATGCTAAGTCGCTTCAGTCATGTCTGACTCTGTGCGACTCCATGGACAGCAGCCCACCAGGCTCCTCTGTGTTATGCTCCGTGTCCAAGTCTTTGAATAGACTGAGAGAACAGGTCCACCACAGCAATGCAAAGGCAAGAAGGGAGTTTATTTATTGCTAACTCGAGTTAGGGCACTCTGCCACTTCCAACACAGTGGAGTAAGGCAAGAGGACCCCGAGTCCTGAATTACAGCAGTATTTATAAACTTAGAACAAAGACAGGGAGTTGGCAAGGGCAGATTGGTACCTATTAATTGGCTAAATTTTGTGCATGCGGGCTCGCTTAAGGGACTTTTCGTGTTATCTGGGCTAGTTCTAACCAGGCTACAGGGAATATACTGACTGGCTGAGTCTCAAGGTTGGGGGGATGATGATCTCAGCTCCTTCTGGGCAGTAACCCAGCTTTTTCTGTGATTGTAGCTATGGCTACTTTAATCCTTGAAGCTTGTCATGGCTTCTTTCAGGTCTCAACATTTTGTCCACAGGACTCTCCAGGAAAGAATACTGGAGTGGGTTGCCATTTCTTTCTCCATAGCTAAATCTTTTTTAACCATGAGGAAGCAAAGAGGAAGATGAGTCCTGCTGACTGTAGAAAGGCAGACTCGACATATCTCAGCAGTTCTTTGGAGTCAGGCGAGGTTTCCAGCTTAGGACACTGGGGAAATGTGAAGTCCTGGAAAGAGGTCAGAACACAGGAAGACAGAAGGTCAGGAGGGAGGCAGCTCATGGGAGAGTCTTCAGCCATGGTACCCTCGAGCTCCATGTAGCCAAAGTTGTGCCACAGTCAGTAGGTCATACCCTCTTTCCTGTGTATTAACACCTCTTGGGCTCAAGAGCCATTCAGACAGGGGTGCAATGTAGTTCAACAGTCTCATTAAGCACCTGCTGTGTGCCATGCCTGAAGCAATGCTAAACATTCATTATTTCACTTCGTCCTATACAGCCTCATCCCATAGGCTTGTCAGCTCCATGTAGACATATGCAGGAACTATGGCTCAGAAAGCTTGATTAATTTTCCCAAGGCAAGAGAGTTCTTGGTGCCATGTTCTTCTCACTGCTTGTCTCTATAGCAACCCTAGGCACCCCACTCTGGGTTCTCCCACTCTAGTTTNCTTGTCTCTATAGCAACCCTAGGCACCCCACTCTGGGTTCTCCCACTCTAGTCTCCTGCTCTGAGTCCTTGGGGAGGAAACGTGGGCCTCAATTTTTCCTGATTAGAAGTTTAAGAAAAACTTGTGCTCAAAGAACTCAGGAGAAGAGTCCTCCTAAGCCTACCTCATAACCTCCTACCCTGGAGAAGCAACAGTGCATAGCAGTGATGGGCACAGACTCTGAAGTCAGCCTCCTGCATTTCCATCCCTGCCCTCTCAGCTAGTTGTGTGAGCTGTGGTAGGTTCTTAACCTCTCTGTCCTTTGCTTTACCCCCTTGTAATAAAGGAGTAATATTGTACTAAAGCAATATTGTTATTGTGAACATTGAGTTAACATAGAAAAAGAAAGTACTTAGAATAACATCTGGCACATGATATGTACTATATACATGGAGCCGTATTATGAAACTGACAGTCCTGTTAGAATATGCCTAGAGATATCAATTTTACTGCCAATCTCCTTGAGATTCTGTGGTCTAACAGAAGCTAGCAGGCCATTATTATTACTGGGCCCTGGTAATAAGTAAATAATTAAAATTATGTTATTAATGTTTCTCATTAAATTTTTTTCTACCTAATTAAGTCCATCCATTGACTCTGCAAAATGTTATTAATCTGATGTGAAGTACCAGATTAGAGGTTGGTAAACTTAGGAAGTGAATCAGAAAAATACCTGTCTAGATGTAGCTTACTGTATTAAGTAAACCCAATCAAACACAGTGATCAATTTGTTCGAACAATCAGCCAACTCAGTAAAACCTGCTTTCTGGTCTATGTTTCTTTTTTCTTCAATCAGAACAAAGACATGGTTCAAAAATGGTAGTTACTAATTTGGACATCAACATGGCATCACTATACTCTCAAGGAAGTTCAAGAAATCTCCCTCAGGTTCCATGGGAAAGTGTGACCCACAGATGTGAAGTGGCTGAGCCAAAGCCACCAGACTGATCCCATCATAGGTGGAAACGAAATCCATCTCTCTAACTCCAAAAACAGGGAGCTTTCCACTAAAACATGCCGACTTGACTCTCCACTCACCTCTCTCTTAGGTCACTGTTCAACATCCTTCTTTGATCATGTAACCCTATCAATAAAAAACAATTGAGCAGACAACACATATATGCATTATAAATATTCTACTGCACCAATACATTAATTACACTATAAAAATGACATAAAACTATACATGTAAGACCTGAGCTTTCTTTGTGACCTAAGTGGATTATCTTGGGCACACTCAGGGCAAATAATATTCTCGCTTTCAAAGACCACAGTGCTGTGTACTGTCCAGGAAGCCCATGGAAACAATCAGTTCAGTTCAGTTCAGTTGCTCAGTTGTGTCTGACCCTTTGCAACCCCATGGACTGCAGCACACCAGGCTTCCCTGTCCAGCACCAACTCCCAGAGTTTACTCAAACTCATGTCCATTGAGTCAGTGATGCCATCCAACCATCTCATCCTCTGTTGTCCCCTTCTCCTCCCATCTTCAATCTTTCCCAGCATCAGGGTCTTTTCCAGTGAGTCAGTTCTTCACATCAGGTGGCCAAACTGCTGGAGTTTCAGTTTCGGCATCAGTCCTTCCAATGAACATTCAGGACTGATTTTCTTTAGGATGGACTGGTTGGATCTCCTTGCAGTCCAAGGGACTCTCAAGAGTCTTCTTCAACACCACAGTTCAAAAGCATCAATTCTTCAGCGCTCAGCTTTCTTTATAGTCCAACTCTCACATCCATACATGACTACTGGAAAAACCATAGCCTTGACTACACGGACCTTTGTTGGCAAACAATATAGGACTGTATTTGTATTATATTGTCATTATAACTGATCATCACAAATTTAGCAGTTTAAAACTGCATATTTATTTTCCAATGAGCTCCATGAGTTAGGAGTCCAGACACAGCAAAGCTCAGTTGGTTCTCTCTAGGTGTCTCACAAGGCTGAGATCAAAGTACTGCTTTCCTCTCTAGAA
>SJYW01018246.1:1403074-1440344 GCA_006410735.1 Raphicerus campestris
CTTTAAGAATTTCCCACAGTTTGTCTTGATCCACACAGTCAAAGACTTTATAGCACAGTCAATGAAGCAGAAGTAGAGGTTTTTCTGAAATTCCCTTGCTTTTTCCAATGGACGTTGGCAGTTTAATCTCTGGTTCCTCTGCCTTTTCTAAATCTACCTGTACATCAGGAAGTTCTTAGTTCACATACTGTTGAAGCCTAGTTTGAAGGATTTTGAGCATTACCTTGCCAGCATGTGAAATGAGTGCAATTGTGTGGTAGTTTGAACATTTTTTGGCATTGCCCTTCTTTGGGATTGAAAGGAAAACTGACACTTTCCAGTCCTGTGGCCACTGCTGAGTTTTCCAAGTTTGCTGGCATATTGAGTGCAGGACTTTAACAACATCACCTTTTAGGACAATATATGCACAAAATATACAGATGACCAGAAAGAAAGAGTGAGAGGGAGCAATGAGATGAGGTCTGTGGGCCAGGCAGGAGCCAGATCATGAAGCCTTACCAGCTGTGTTACAGCAGATGGGTACTTAACCCTCCTGGGCTTTAGTTTCTGCATCTGCACAATCAGGATGATAATAATAGTACATACCTGGGACTGTTCATGAACTATGATTTGTAAAGTTCTTAGAATGATGACTAACATGCAATTAGCATTATAGAAAAGATTTTAATTTAACAAATAAATAAAGTTTGATCTCTTGCTAAGCAATGGGAAGAAATTAGCAGGGAATGACATGATTAGATTCTACTAATAAAACAAATGAGCATTTAAATGTATTTTTTAGTTGTAAACAAAGTAGTGATGAAGATTATGGCATCTATATTTGAGAAGTCTCCAAGATCTTTATTAATACATTCCTTTTAATACATTATAGTCTAGTGACCAAAAGGCTCTCAGGCCTACAAACTGTGTATGGAGAAGCAAAGCTTATATAGTGAGTATGTCTCAGATTCTGAACATGGAGATTGTCTTCAGAGCCCTTCCCAGGGTTCAGCAAATTCTCAAAGGCTTGTTTTTGTTCTTTTTATGTACACTTTGATGGGAAAGTTGGTGACGACAAAGTGTTTAAACGGTGGAAAGTCAAAAGGAAGGAGAAATCTATAGCCCTGGTGAAGACTGCCGCTAGTCACCTTCTATCTCTGACCAGTTATTCTAAGCAACCCATGTTGGTGGCCCCCTTACCCAGTTGATGAAGCATCCTATCCAGCGGCCACATCACACTCATTTATCTGGAGATAATAAGGCACTTTGGCCAAGCGCACATCTTGTTCCTGGACAAGATGTGACCACGAAGTCTCCAGATTACATACAGCCTCACTGAGAGCAGTACAAAGAGAAAAGGAGGTTTTCGTGGGGAAGCAACATGTTGGCTTGTGTTTTGGACAGACAACAAGCAGGAATACAGAGGACGTGGAGTTGGGGAGACAGGTTAAGAGGCTGTGCCTATAATCTAAGCCTAGTGATGAGACCCTGAGCTAAATCTTTGCTGCTGCTGCTGCTAAGTCACTTCAGTTGTGTCCAACTCTGTGCAACCCCATAGACGGCAGCCCACCAGGCTCCTCTGCCCCTGGGACTCTCCAGGCAAGAATACTGGAGTGGGTTGCCATTTCCTTCTCCAATGCATGCATGCATGCTAAGTCGCTTCAGTCATGTCTGACTCTGTGCGACTCCATGGACAGCAGCCCACCAGGCTCCTCTGTGTTATGCTCCGTGTCCAAGTCTTTGAATAGACTGAGAGAACAGGTCCACCACAGCAATGCAAAGGCAAGAAGGGAGTTTATTTATTGCTAACTCGAGTTAGGGCACTCTGCCACTTCCAACACAGTGGAGTAAGGCAAGAGGACCCCGAGTCCTGAATTACAGCAGTATTTATAAACTTAGAACAAAGACAGGGAGTTGGCAAGGGCAGATTGGTACCTATTAATTGGCTAAATTTTGTGCATGCGGGCTCGCTTAAGGGACTTTTCGTGTTATCTGGGCTAGTTCTAACCAGGCTACAGGGAATATACTGACTGGCTGAGTCTCAAGGTTGGGGGGATGATGATCTCAGCTCCTTCTGGGCAGTAACCCAGCTTTTTCTGTGATTGTAGCTATGGCTACTTTAATCCTTGAAGCTTGTCATGGCTTCTTTCAGGTCTCAACATTTTGTCCACAGGACTCTCCAGGAAAGAATACTGGAGTGGGTTGCCATTTCTTTCTCCATAGCTAAATCTTTTTTAACCATGAGGAAGCAAAGAGGAAGATGAGTCCTGCTGACTGTAGAAAGGCAGACTCGACATATCTCAGCAGTTCTTTGGAGTCAGGCGAGGTTTCCAGCTTAGGACACTGGGGAAATGTGAAGTCCTGGAAAGAGGTCAGAACACAGGAAGACAGAAGGTCAGGAGGGAGGCAGCTCATGGGAGAGTCTTCAGCCATGGTACCCTCGAGCTCCATGTAGCCAAAGTTGTGCCACAGTCAGTAGGTCATACCCTCTTTCCTGTGTATTAACACCTCTTGGGCTCAAGAGCCATTCAGACAGGGGTGCAATGTAGTTCAACAGTCTCATTAAGCACCTGCTGTGTGCCATGCCTGAAGCAATGCTAAACATTCATTATTTCACTTCGTCCTATACAGCCTCATCCCATAGGCTTGTCAGCTCCATGTTGACATATGCAGGAACTATGGCTCAGAAAGCTTGATTAATTTTCCCAAGGCAAGAGAGTTCTGGGTGCCATGTTCTTCTCACTGCTTGTCTCTATAGCAACCCTAGGCACCCCACTCTGGGTTCTCCCACTCTAGTCTCCTGCTCTGAGTCCTTGGGGAGGAAAGGTGGGCCTCAATTTTTCCTGATTAGAAGTTTAAGAAAAACTTGTGCTCAAAGAACTCAGGAGAAGAGTCCTCCTAAGCCTACCTCATAACCTCCTACCCTGGAGAAGCAACAGTGCATAGCAGTGATGGGCACAGACTCTGAAGTCAGCCTCCTGCATTTCCATCCCTGCCCTCTCAGCTAGTTGTGTGAGCTGTGGTAGGTTCTTAACCTCTCTGTCCTTTGCTTTACCCCCTTGTAATAAAGGAGTAATATTGTACTAAAGCAATATTGTTATTGTGAACATTGAGTTAACATAGAAAAAGAAAGTACTTAGAATAACATCTGGCACATGATATGTACTATATACATGGAGCCGTATTATGAAACTGACAGTCCTGTTAGAATATGCCTAGAGATATCAATTTTACTGCCAATCTCCTTGAGATTCTGTGGTCTAACAGAAGCTAGCAGGCCATTATTATTACTGGGCCCTGGTAATAAGTAAATAATTAAAATTATGTTATTAATGTTTCTCATTAAATTTTTTTCTACCTAATTAAGTCCATCCATTGACTCTGCAAAATGTTATTAATCTGATGTGAAGTACCAGATTAGAGGTTGGTAAACTTAGGAAGTGAATCAGAAAAATACCTGTCTAGATGTAGCTTACTGTATTAAGTAAACCCAATCAAACACAGTGATCAATTTGTTCGAACAATCAGCCAACTCAGTAAAACCTGCTTTCTGGTCTATGTTTCTTTTTTCTTCAATCAGAACAAAGACATGGTTCAAAAATGGTAGTTACTAATTTGGACATCAACATGGCATCACTATACTCTCAGGGAAGTTCAAGAAATCTCCCTCAGGTTCCATGGGAAAGTGTGACCCACAGATGTGAAGTGGCTGAGCCAAAGCCACCAGACTGATCCCATCATAGGTGGAAACGAAATCCATCTCTCTAACTCCAAAAACAGGGAGCTTTCCACTAAAACATGCCGACTTGACTCTCCACTCACCTCTCTCTTAGGTCACTGTTCAACATCCTTCTTTGATCATGTAACCCTATCAATAAAAAACAATTGAGCAGACAACACATATATGCATTATAAATATTCTACTGCACCAATACATTAATTACACTATAAAAATGACATAAAACTATACATGTAAGACCTGAGCTTTCTTTGTGACCTAAGTGGATTATCTTGGGCACACTCAGGGCAAATAATATTCTCTCTTTCAAAGACCACAGTGCTGTGTACTGTCCAGGAAGCCCATGGAAACAATCAGTTCAGTTCAGTTCAGTTGCTCAGTTGTGTCTGACCCTTTGCAACCCCATGGACTGCAGCACACCAGGCTTCCCTGTCCAGCACCAACTCCCAGAGTTTACTCAAACTCATGTCCATTGAGTCAGTGATGCCATCCAACCATCTCATCCTCTGTTGTCCCCTTCTCCTCCCATCTTCAATCTTTCCCAGCATCAGGGTCTTTTCCAGTGAGTCAGTTCTTCACATCAGGTGGCCAAACTGCTGGAGTTTCAGTTTCGGCATCAGTCCTTCCAATGAACATTCAGGACTGATTTTCTTTAGGATGGACTGGTTGGATCTCCTTGCAGTCCAAGGGACTCTCAAGAGTCTTCTTCAACACCACAGTTCAAAAGCATCAATTCTTCAGCGCTCAGCTTTCTTTATAGTCCAACTCTCACATCCATACATGACTACTGGAAAAACCATAGCCTTGACTACACGGACCTTTGTTGGCAAACAATATAGGACTGTATTTGTATTATATTGTCATTATAACTGATCATCACAAATTTAGCAGTTTAAAACTGCATATTTATTTTCCAATGAGCTCCATGAGTTAGGAGTCCAGACACAGCAAAGCTCAGTTGGTTCTCTCTAGGTGTCTCACAAGGCTGAGATCAAAGTACTGCTTTCCTCTCTAGAAAAGCACTAGGG
Source organism: Raphicerus campestris (assembly GCA_006410735.1). Lineage (NCBI taxonomy): Eukaryota > Metazoa > Chordata > Mammalia > Artiodactyla > Bovidae > Raphicerus > Raphicerus campestris. Next base: position 1,407,821 of record SJYW01018246.1, read on the forward strand.
GTGAAGTCAGGTCCCTGAGGTTGTAGGACTAAGATCCCCATTTCCTTGCCAGCTCTTGGCCAGGGATTGATCCCAGCTTCTTGAGGCTGCTCATCTTCCCAGGCTTGGGGCCATTCACCTTCAAAGCCAGTGATGGTAGGCTGAATCTTTCCCAGACTTCAAATCTCTCTAATTTCCCTTCTGCCTCATCTCTCTGACAAGTCAAATCAGTTGCTGAGACTCAATTCCTTCAACAGAAAAATAAGGAAAATAGCATCTACCTCAGATGACTGTTTTGAGGATTAAATGCAATAATAGATATGAAATTATTTTGAATACTACGAAGCAATAGCTGTGACAAGAGGTCAGACTTGGGGAGAATTAAAAGGAAAAAGAAGGACAAGGAAGCTTTTCTCTGCATTTAAGATGATCAGTATGACTCTGATTATAGAAGAGTAAGTGTCCACAGAACACTAAAAGTAAGGGAGATATTATATTTAAAATATTTTGTAAGTGCTATGGTGAGACATAAAAGTTGGAAGTTTTTATAAAATATCATACACCAAATGAAACACAAATTAACTTTAGAGTTTATCAAGATTTACTCCATATCCCCAAAAGGATCAGAATTTAAAATATAAATGAGGAAAAACTGAATATGAGCCTGTACAAGACAGAGAGCCTATAGATATGCAAATACCACTTGGTGAGAACAAGTGTGTGTTGGGCTCCATAGACAGTGTCCCGGGGTCAATTACTTAACTTCATGCTTCAAATGTAAAATGGGAATAATAATAATAGCACCTATCTTAGGGTTGTGACAATTAAACACACATGTAGGACACTCAGCATGGTACCAGTCAATAAATATTATCTATCACTTTATCATTGGACTCAAAAGAATGAGATTATGATCAGTGAGTCATAAAGCCAAAATATGGCATCCAATCATCTATGGCTACCTCACAGCCCTTTTAAGGCAATAAAAAGACTCACGCATCCTTCAAAAACTAAAAATATGCAATGAGAATAAAAATCTTTCGAGTCACTGCAGATAATGGGTGTTTTACCCATTGTGTACTCTACCCTGATGCTGTCTTTTCGTAGCTTGCAGGATTTGGAGCAATAATTCAGCTCAAAGCAAAGAGTTGTATGAATGTGCAGTTCTGGAAGATGCTTCCAGCAGGTGCATCTTCATCCTGAGAAGATTTAGTCAGGGCTCGGTTGCCTAGACGGTTAACACCTGGTGCTTTTTATAGCACGTGCTCAACTAAGAGTAATGGCAAAGGAGAGGGCCGGGCGTAGACAGATGTATTACACTCTGGGCGTGAGTAAACGCTGCGTTCTCCAGCTGCACTTCACACATGCGAGGATTACACACACCACAGCAACCGTGCCCCAGTCCTGGCAGAATTTCAAGCGCTCTGAGCTTGAATGCCCCCCGAGAGACCTGTTGAGGAACCAAAAGAAAGTAAAAAGAGAGATTTGAAATATCAAATGCCTTACTGCCTGATGTGTTACTGTTTAACGGATGTAATTTAAAATGAAAATCAAAGGACTTTTCCTTTCAATGTGACAGGCCCAGAGAAATCGGTTAAAGTAAAAAATATGAAGCAAATCCAAGTAAAGATTCCGTGAGAAACAAAAGAAAGACAACACTGGAGGGAAAGGCGGTGAAAGAACCATAAAAGGATAACTCATAAAGGAGACTTTAGAATAGCCGGAAATTTGGAGACTATTTGAAAAAATTTACTTCTTCATTGTCGCTGTTGTTCAGTCACTAAGTCGTATCTGACTCTGCGACACCATGGACTGCAGCACGCCAGGCTTCCCTGTCCTTCCCCATCTCCCAGCGTTTGCCCAAACTCATATCCACACAACAGGCATTAACTAACCACCTACAGTGTATCAAGCACCATGGTAGGAGCCTCAGAGAGCTAACCTCCATGGGGAGTCCTTAAACAGAGCCGGACACATCATGGCAGGAGGAAGTAAAAGCAGAACGACTGCGAAAGGACAGAGAAGGGGCAGCCAGCCCTGCAGCATCAGGGAAGCAGGAGGAAGACAAACATGGGGAGGCGGTGGGGACAGAAGAGGGGGGCAGAGCTGCCCCTACCACAGGGACAGCTCTCTGGACCTCAGCTGTCCCAGGCATCAGAGAAGTGTCTCGGGCTGTGTAATTAGCTCGGGAATCCTGGGAATCCTCTAAGCAGACGGGAGTTTTTAACGCCTCTCATTCTTCACACTCCACCTTCAAAATGCTGGAAAAGCCTATCATTCAAAATAGACATCTAGACTCTGACATCCTCTCGCTCTCCCAGCCATAGCTATCCCTGGGGCTGAGCCAACGTCCCCTCTTATCTGCCTTGATGCTACAACCTTCTCACCAGGCTGCTTCTTACACTGCAGCCTCAAGAGAAACAGGAGCAAGTCCATGCTCCAGGAGCATGGCCATCCTCTGTCCTGAATGTCGTGGTGCTTTCCCACTGCCTCGGGCTCACGGATGCCACACGGCCTCTGCTCCACATCACCTCCACTCCCCTTATGCCCCCTCACATGCTCCTCTCCAGCACTTCTGGCCTATTTGCCATTCTTCCAACTCTCTTGCCTGGATATGCTCTCTCTTCTCCAGCAGTTCCCTCTGCCAGAAAGGCCCTTGCCCTGGTTTCATTCTGCAAATATTCCTGACTCCCTCCAGGCTTTTCTCAAATTTTGTCACTGAGCAGGAACTTATGGGGCCTTCCTGGGACAGACCCCTCCCCCATATCCTCTGCTTTAGCTCTTCTCTGAAGGACCTAGACAATAGCATCTGATGCATGTTTTTTGAGTTAATTCAAAAACTTCCACCAAATGGAAAATGTTAACCACTTGATGACCATGAGTACGTAGCCCCCAGGGCTTCCGGAGCGTCAATTCAGTTCAGTTGAGTCACTCAGTCGTGTCCAACTCTTTGCGACCCCATGGACTGCAGCAGACCAGGGCCCCCTGCCCATCACCAGAGTTTACTCAAACTCATGCCCATTGAGTAGGTGATCCCATTCAACCATCTCATCCTCTGTCATCCCCTTTCAAATGAGTCAGCTCTTCTTATCAGGTAGCCAAAGTATTGGACTTTCAGGTTCAACATCAGTCCTTCCAATGAATATTCAGGACTGATTTCCTTCAGGATGGACTGGTTGGACCTCTTTGCTGGAGATCCTGGAGCCTGAGGACTGATAATGTCACTTCCCTTGTTACTTCACCTTCAACCAACTGGAGAACCGTGCATGAGCTGGTTGGGATGCCCCTCCCCATCCTGCCTTTAAAAATTCCCTACTGAAATCCACTGAGGAGTTTAGGTGTTTGGGGCACCAGCTGCCTTGGACTCCTTGCAGGTCCCTGCCTTGGACCTGCAATAAACACTGTAGTTTCCTTCACCACAATGTCGTGTTAGTAAATTGATTTCACTGTGTTCAGGGGAGAAGACCCGAGAACAATTTCACCTTCTCTGCAAGGTCTACTCTAACCAGCCAGGAAGCCCTGCAGTCTACCGCTACACTCCTGATCCTCATCACCTAATTGCTTACCTGTTGTGTGTATTGTATACTGTCTCCCTCCTCTCCTCTAGAATGAACGCTCCAGAAGGGCAGGGATCTTTTTTTTTCAATTTGAGGATAACTGCTTCACAATGCTGTGTTAGTTTCTGCCATACAGCTGCATGAGTCAGCCATCCAACACACAATCCCTCCCTCGTGAGCCTCCCTCCCAAACCCCCGTCCTTCCCCTCTAGGTCACTGCAGAACACCAACCTGAGCTCCCTGTGTTATACAGCAGCTTTGCTCTAGGGATCTACTTCACACATGGTTTGTGATGGTTTAGTCATTAAGTTGTGCCTGACTCTTGCGACCCCATGAACAGTAGCCTGCCAGGCTCCTCTGTCCATGGGATTCTCCAAGCAAGAATACTGGAGTGGGTTGCCATTTTCTTCTCCAGTTTTACACATGGTAGTGTTTATATATCAATGCTACTCTCTCAGTTCATCCCACTTTCTCCTTCCCTTGCTGTGTCCACAAGTCTGCTCTCTATGTCTGTGTCTCTATTTGAGGGCAAGGATCTTTGTCTGCTTTGCTAACTACTTATCTAGGACACGATAAACACTTGATAAATTATTTGTTGAGTGAGCGAATACACCAATCTGAAAACAGGTACAAAAGCTAGTGTGTCATAGGATCCGCTGGTAAGGCTCCTGGTCACAGTCTTCTTTATCCAGCTAACTGTGCCTAATAGAAGATAGGCGGGAAGAAGACAGGGCCCTCACAGAGCCAGCGCACCAGAGAGCATGGCAGAGCGGAAGAGTGCAGCTTTGGTTCAGCTCAGTCGCTCAATCGTGTCCAATTCTGTGGCCCCATGGACTGCACCACACCAGGCCTCCCTGTCCATCACCAACTCCCAGAGCTTGCTCAGACTCACATCCATTGAGTTGATAATGCCATTCAACCATCTCATCCTCTATCATCCCCTTCTCCTCCCATCTTCAATCTTTCCCAGCATCAGGGTCTTTTCAAATGAGTCAGTTCTTCGCAGCACGTGGCCAAAATATTGGAGTTTCAGCTTCAGCATCAGTCCTTCCAATGAAATTCAGGACTGATCTCCTTTAGGATGGACTGGTTGGATCTCCTTGCAGTCCAAGGGACTCTCAAGAGTCTTCTCCAACACCACAGTTCAAAAGCATCAATTCTTCAGCGCTCAGCTTTCTTTATAGTCCAACTCTCACATCCATACATGACTACTGGAAAAATCATAGCCTTGGCTAGACGGACCTCTGTTGGCAAAGTAATGTCTCTGTTTTGTTGGCAAAGCAATGTCTCAGAGTACAGTTTAGGTTGTCTGAAACAGGATTCTGGTTTTGATTTGGCCACTTCTGTGTGACCTGGGCTTCAATTTTCTTGTTTATAAAAGAAGAGGTTAGATTAGACCACAAAGAGGCAAATCTCTGCCCTGAGGCCAGATCCAGCCCACTTCCTGTTCTTAGCATATTGTCTAAGGATGCTTAGTGCTGCAACTGAGGAGCTGAGCCTTGATGGAGACAGTACAGTCTTCAGAGCCTAAAACACTTACATTCCCAACCCTTTTCAGAAAAAAAGTTGCCAACCCCTGGGCTAGACCACCCGAATATAAGAGCCAGTAAAGCAGACTTTGCTTACTTCGCCACTCNAGTCTTCAGAGCCTAAAACACTTACATTCCCAACCCTTTTCAGAAAAAAAGTTGCCAACCCCTGGGCTAGACCACCCGAATATAAGAGCCAGTAAAGCAGACTTCGCTTACTTCGCCACTCTCCCTCCAGTACTTAGACCTGGCACAAGGCAGGTGTTCAGTATATATTTGAAGAACTCAAAGTTTTCAGGCTGTTGCACCAAGGCTTGAGCAGTTTATAACAGTTTATAACAATAACAGTAGCTGATAGTATTAATACCACTTGCAATACACGGTCTGGGGTCTTGTCTCATACCTCAGTTGGTAAAGAATCCACCTGCAATGCTGGAGACTTCAGTTTGATTCCTGGGTTGGAAAGATCCACTGGAGAAGAGATAGGCTACCCACTCCAGTATTCTTGGGTTTCCCTGGTGGCTTAGCTGGTAAAGAATCTGCCTGCAACGAGGAAGATCTGGGTTCAATCCCTGACTTTGGAAGATCCCCTGGAAAAGGGAAAGGCTACCCACTCCAGTATTCTGGCCTGGAGAATTCCATGGACTGTATAGTCCATGGGGTCGCAAAGAGTCAGACATGACTGAGTGACTTTCACTTTCAAGGCATGGCATAAAAATGTAATTTATATCAACAGTGCCATAACAGAAGTTTTATTCTTATCTTCCCCATTTTATAGATGGAGAAATTGAGACACAAGAAGATTAAATAACTTGTCCTTCTAAGTAAGTGGGATGAGTCAGGACCTGAACTCAAGTTGTCCAGTGCCACAGTTCCTACTTGAACCGCTGTACACACTGCCTGTCACCTGGCCAAAGGGACAAAGGCAGTTGCTCATTTATCTGTTTTATCTTTTGATATCTACACTTGCTTTTCTTTAAAGAGGGGGTCTCTAAGTTTTGTAAAGTTTGAAAATCGTGGAACTAGATCTAATTAAGTTACTTCGACAGTCTAAAATATAGCTTTGGCAGAGCTACTCTAAAGTAGAAAGTAAATTTGCATCCCTCATCTTCCCCCTTCTCTTTACACATGGAGCCCTAAAGACATCTCTGCAAATTCCACAGCAGGACACCATCCTTCCCCCAACTGCACAGAATGAAGAAGACTGTCTGCTTCTCAAAGGAAGAATAACTAAGAAAGCAGTGACAACTTTTATGTCCATTGCACTCTCCAAAAAATATAGAAAAGAACAGACTCAAAGAGACTTAGAACCTAATTCAACTTTCAATTGATTCACTTATTGTAGAAGCTTAGAGGATGAGCTTAAAAGGTGTACAACCTATGAAGAATTCCAAATGCTGAATCTGTAGCTGGGATAAGCACAGAGTGGCATGAAATTTCACTCCAAATTTCAAGGCTACTGCTTGTGGCCCTGAGCTGCTCTCATTTTTCAGCATGTGAGCACATGTTTTCCAACACAGAGACATCAATAAGTCAAGCCAAGGATAATCTCCAGGTCATTAATTAAAGCCTGTGTACAGGCATGCACACGATATCATCATACATAGCATACGGAGCCATAAACACTACGTGGAACCAGCAGCTATAAATTATGAGCATATAATTCCCTTGAGCTTCATAAACCATAAAAATGAAGCTCAAGTGGTTTGTGTAGTCATTTGAATCCCAGAAGGAAATACAGCACCGTGATTCAAAAGTTGCTTATTGTTTATTTTTATATAATGGATGGATCCTACTTGTCAATTCACGTGTGCCCTCCTCCCACTGGGGCCGTCCATCCTCACGCTGAGTCTCCATCAGCCATCCCCTCCCAGCCTGGCTTCCCCCAAGGTCTCCCCTCTTCATAGAAAAGGCCCCCCTCCATGGCAGGAGCAGAAGCAGCAGCCTGGTGGGAGTTTGGGGCTTCTCATCCCACTAGTAAACATTAATAATTCACAAGAGCAGTGTAACTCTGTGAATCATCAATGACTTTTTTTCATGGGATGCAGCATTTGAAACACTGCATTCCATGTTTTATGACTTACTTCCAGATTTGGAAAAACAACAGCTATTGAGCACTAATGTCTTCATGAAAGTATTGTTTTAAATGATGTCTTCCCAATCCCCTGTCCTCAAATGCCTCGTTTCCATTCAAAAATGTGATGTCTTTTCCTTAAATCCTATGCATCCATCCACTCGTTAACTTAACAATGAGAAATCAAATATTTAGTGATCACTGATTATATACTTAGAAATGTGTCATACTTAGGATGTTTTCCACTGAAGAATGTGCAATCTGGTTTTAAAGTAAAATAAAAATACACTGCAGAGCATGAGAATTAGAGTCAAGGAAAAGAAAGTGAAAGTCGCTCAGTCGTGTCGGACTCTTTGCAACCCCATGGACCATACAGACCAGGGAATTCTCTAAGCCAGACTACTGGAATGGGTAGCCTTTCCCTTCTCCAGGAGATCTTCCCAACCCAGGGAACCCAGGAGTCAAATAAACCAGGGTTATGTTTGAACTCTGCTACTTCTTAACTGTGTGGTATTAGGTATGACACTTAATTTCTCAGACAATCATCTTCTCATCTGAATAAGTGAAGATGATAATATTTGCCTTTCTGAGTAGCTGAGAGTTAGTAACATATACCTCTTACTTGCTATGTGCCCTTGGGTAAATTACGTAACCACTCAGTGTCTCCATTTCCTGAGTCTGCAAAATGGGGATTGTAAGTGTTCTTCTCATGTTATTCTGAAGACTAAACGTGTTATTAAGTGTAAAACATGCAGAAGAGTGCTTGGTAGATCATAAGAGCTCAACTGATAGTGGCTCAGGTTGTTTCTCTACATAAAGTGCCTATATGATACCATTTAGTAGATATTCAAAGTATTATAAAATAATATCAGTAATAAATAAGAAACTATTTCATATCAAATTACGTTACATAGTCTAAAACCATTTTTTAAAAGAAACACCCCCAAAGGATCAAACACAGGGACTCAAACCTATACGTCTATGTTAATAGCAGCATTATTCACAATAGTCAAAAGATAGAAGGAACCCAGGTGTCCATCTACAGGTGAACAGATAAACAAGGTGATGGTGGTGAGGTCGCTCAGTCGTGTCCGACTCTGTGACCCCATGGACTGTAGCCCACCAGGCTCCTCCGTCCATGGGATTCTCCAGGCAAGAACACTGGAGTGGGTTGCCATTTCCTTCTGCAGGGGATCTTCCCGACCCAGGGATCGAACCCAGGTCTCCCGCATTGGAGGCAGATGCTTTAACCTCTGAGCTGCCAGGGAAGCCCAAACAAAGGTGGTACATACATATAATGGAGTGTTACTCAGCCTTAAGAAGAAAGGAAATTCTGACACATGCTACAACATGGGTGAAAGCTGAATACTTTATGCTATGTGAAAGAAGCCATTTACAAAGGGGCAAATATTGTATATACCTCACTTATATGAGGTATCAAGAGAAGTAATATTTACAGAAATAGAAAGTAACGCAGAGGCTTCCAGAAGCTGGANCAGATACTTTAACCTCTGAGCTGCCAGGGAAGCCCAAACAAAGGTGGTACATACATATAATGGAGTGTTACTCAGCCTTAAAAAGAAAGGAAATTCTGACACATGCTACAACATGGGTGAAAGCTGAATACTTTATGCTATGTGAAAGAAGCCGTTTACAAAGGGGCAAATATTGTATATACCTCACTTATATGAGGTATCAAGAGAAATAATATTTACAGAAATAGAAAGTAACGCAGAGGCTTCCAGAAGCTGGAAGGGATGCGGTATAGAGTCTCTGGGGAAGATGAAAAAGTTCTGGAGATGGATGGTGGTGATAGACACAATGCAAATGTACTTAATGTCACACTGTACACTGAAAAGTGGTTAAAATGGTAAGTTTTATAGTCTAATTTCACCACACAAAAAGTTTAGAAACGAACGGCAGGTAAAGAAGGGTAAAGAAGTCTAAGAGTCTCCTTAGAGCGAGCGGCACAGTAATCGCATCTCAGAAGACAGGGAGATCTGGGGAAATGGCATGTTCCAAATGAGGGGAGCACGCGAGTGTGGGCATGAGACGGCCCAGTCGGAGCCCAGGCTGTCTGCTGGGGAGAGCAGGACCCCCGCNTAGACACAATGCAAATGTACTTAATGTCACACTGTACACTGAAAAGTGGTTAAAATGGTAAGTTTTATAGTCTAATTTCATCACACAAAAAGTTTAGAAACGAACGGCATGTAAAGAAGTCTAAGATGTCTCCCTAGAGCGAGCGGCACAGTAATCGCATCTCAGAAGACAGGGAGATCTGGGGAAATGGCATGTTCCGAATGAGGGGAGCACGTGAGTGTGGGCATGAGACGGCCCAGTCGGAGCCCAGGCTGTCTGCTGGGGAGAGCAGGACCCCCACGAGGAGGCCTGGCTGCAGCCCCTGTCTCCGCCCTACCCCTCCAGGCTCACCCACCCTCAGGCTGTCCAGAGCTAACTTCAGAATTCGTGCCACCTCGCAAATTGGTGCCCTTTCATCTCTCTTCGCAGTTCCTCTTCCTTGGAAATCCCTTTTGTGTGATGAATTCCATTCCCTCAAGACCAAGTTCCAAGGTCACCTCCTTGGCAAAGCCTTCCCTGACTTCGGAACTTCCCCCACACTTTCTCTCCTCGACGAGAACCACTGTTCCTCAACAGTGAGACTTTTATTTTTCCTTCTGCCCAGGTCCTAGCACGTGCCTAGTGCATTGTCGGTGCTCAGTAAATGCATGTGGAGCAGGTGAATCCTGGAGGAATTCAGGCGGTAGAGCTGAGACTGGATGCACTGGGTCGAGGTGATGGTCTGAGTTGGCGTAAAGAAAAGGTAAGTCCTCAAACAGGCACAGAGAACAGACCGGAAGGGCTAAGAGACAGAGTCCAAGGAAGCAGAGAAGATGTGTATAAGAGACAGCTGCTGGGGAGAGCAGGACCCCCGCGAGGAGGCCTGGCTGCAGCCCCTGTCTCCGCCCTACCCCTCCAGGCTCACCCACCCTCAGGCTGTCCAGAGCTAACTTCAGAATTCGTGCCACCTCGCAAATCAAATCGGTGCCCTTTCATCTCTCTTCGCAGTTCCTCTTCCTTGGAAATCCCTTTTGTGTGATGAATTCCATTCCCTCAAGACCAGGTTCCAAGGTCACCTCCTTGGCAAAGCCTTCCCTGACTCTGGAACTTCCCTCACACTTTCTCTCCTCGACGAGAACCACTGTTCCTCAACAGTGAGACTTTTATTNTGTCTCCGCCCTACCCCTCCAGGCTCACCCACCCTCAGGCTGTCCAGAGCTAACTTCAGAATTCGTGCCACCTCGCAAATTGGTGCCCTTTCATCTCTCTTCGCAGTTCCTCTTCCTTGGAAATCCCTTTTGTGTGATGAATTCCATTCCCTCAAGACCAAGTTCCAAGGTCACCTCCTTGGCAAAGCCTTCCCTGACTTCGGAACTTCCCCCACACTTTCTCTCCTCGACGAGAACCACTGTTCCTCAACAGTGAGACTTTTATTTTTCCTTCTGCCCAGGTCCTAGCACGTGCCTAGTGCATTGTCGGTGCTCAGTAAATGCATGTGGAGCAGGTGAATCCTGGAGGAATTCAGGCGGTAGAGCTGAGACTGGATGCACTGGGTCGAGGTGATGGTCTGAGTTGGCGTAAAGAAAAGGTAAGTCCTCAAACAGGCACAGAGAACAGACCGGAAGGGCTAAGAGACAGAGTCCAAGGAAGCAGAGAGGAGGACCGTGTCCCAGTCCAGGCAGGAAGGTGGGGGCCCTGAATTAAGTAATTACGATGAGGAGGGAGAGAACTATTTAAAGAAAAAAACACCCTCCCCCTAGCCACTGATTGAATATGAAAAGTTAAGACCATTGATAAAGTTTTTTAAAGGGCTAAAATTTTTGCTGCGGATGACTGCAATTAAATGGTTTCATTGATTGAGACCTAGAGAATGGGGGAATGAAGACGCTTCATGGGCAGAGTTACGGTTTCCGGTGAGGCCTGGACCGCTGTGTTTCCGGGAAGAGGATGACAAGACGTCCCGCCGAGATGAGAGTCATTCACACACCGCTCTCCAGGCTACCACCTCTTCAACCTATCCAAGGCCCTTTTTTTGCTATACCATGCAGGGGGCTGTGTCTTCACAAAACAGAAAGGCTCATCTTCAAAGCTACTTCATTACCAGAACTTAAAAAAATAAGCTCAGTTATATACAACATTCAGTGGGGTCGAGTGGACCAGGTTCCTCTTTTCCGAACCTGTTCTAAACACTAGAGGAATTTCTTTGAAGGCCCCTGAGTGACTCTGAACAAGGGAGACACATCCTCTAATTATCCTTTCCGACTTCAGTGGCTTCTGGGCCAATGCTGCCTTCGGTCTCCTGCCTGACGAGAGGACTGATCAGAAAGCTGCCAAAGCTTAGAGGTCTTACACGCTATAATAGAAATACTCCAAAATGCTTTCCATTAACAGTTTCCTCTTAAGGAACACTGATTATTTGCCAGTATATATACTGCAGCTTCGCATCAAGGAATTTGGGCTATAGGTAGTGGGAAGCTCCTGGTCTAAAGATACGTGGATGTCGAGGGCAGTTACATCAGGAAATCACGACAGGTCGATGGATGGATGCTATTATCTCCGCCTCCAGGAGATGACAGTCTCACTATTATCATCCCCCAACACAAAGGGGGAAACCGGGTACCCTGAAAACAAGTTCTCCTATCAAGAGTAGACTGACGGATGCAGACAGCACCACTGCAGTGCTAAGAGCACCATCAGAACACCAAAGGGCTACACACGGCCAAAAGGCTGTGGAAAGATAAGCAGAACTGTGTAATAATTAAGACAGTGTTTGCCGGTGCTGGACTTTCTTGGGGGATAATTATTTCTCAGACAATCAACAAATAATTTTAGATGGGTGGACTACCCGCTGACTGATAATGGGGATTTTCACAAAATTCAAGTCATAAAACTCCAGGAAATGAAATAAAAAAGCAAGGTAAATCACCATCAGTTTATTTACGTTATTCGTACCATGCTAATTGTAAAACTCGATCTTAAAGATGATCATCCCAGCAGGGTATCCAAGGTTCCGTCTCAGCGCTCCCCACTGTTTCCAAATGCATGCACACTCCTGCAAGCCCTCCCCACACACACAGCAGCTCACTGGTCCCCTAAGAAGATGACAAAGAGTTGGTCTTCATTCCAAACCCTGCATCACGAGCACAACTAAACAGAGGCTCTGGGGACTTTGAGCCTAGGAGAGCACTCATTTATTAGCTCTCTTCCAGGAAAAAAAAAAAAAAGAATCATAGAATGAATTCTGGAAAGACTCACTGGTTTCTAAATGCCACTCCTAGGACCTGTGACCCTTTCTTACCAGTCCAGTGAAAAATGAGGAAAATAAGGCCCATAGGATACGTTTTCCAAAAGATAAGTTTTGTTAAAGAAAAGGGTTTTTTCTCATATGCTTCCTGTATTTTACAGATATGAATGTCATTTTATTTATAAAATGAAGGTAACACATCATATTAGATTTTTTAATGTCCTTACAAAATATAATAGTCAATCTCCAAACATTGTCATTGAAATATTGCTGGCTGATGAGATTAAATAGATTGGGAACTGCCCTCTGGTCCTTCTTCCTTTCTTTGCTTTAATCTTTTGGGCCATGTGTGACCCCTCCGCCCACGGGGTACTGGCATCATCAATCCACACGAGGCGCCTCCCCTCATCCCTGTTTATATTCCTCCTCCACTCTTCCACTAAGCCCACTTCATAATAGTTAGCAAAAAAGATAATCAACAGTCCATGTGCATTAAAAGAGTATTTACACACAAGCATTATCATGTATTTTATAAGTATCTATACACTTCTAAGAACCTACAGCGGTTCTCTCATTTTATAAATGAAGTCATTGAGGACCAAAAAAGCATAGTGACTTGCCCACAGTCACAAGAAGGTATAAGCCATCTTGTACTCTCTCTATTTTTCAATAAGGTTTTTGGCCATTTCCCTAAAAGAAAATACACATGTGCGCACTTTTAAAACCTCACTCATTAAATATCAAAATCAAAACTCCCCATGAATCTAGCTATTTCTCTAAGGTTATGTTGATCACTTGAAAGGTCATGTGGACTTGATTCACCTAGGATATCACAAATTGAAAAAAAAATTAATAGGCAAATTTTTAATGTGATGTACATAAATTACCTTTGAGGATCCCCTTAGGGGTCCTCAGAGGAGTTTTTGTTAAAAATAATGATAATGCACAGAACATTTTAAGCAAACAATGTTGAAAATGATCCAGGATGCCTCTAAGCTCACACCATTTTTCCAAGGCTTGGGTTCTGTCTTCTCTGGCATTTCCTTCCCAGATCCCAAGAGAAAGCATTTTTCTCAAGTCCCACCACCACTTGCATTTTGCTTTTTGTTCTCAAGGTTGGCTTTAGAAAATGTCTCCTTTAGATACGTCAGTAACACTGACGGTGTCTGTCAGTTTCCCCCATTGGATTTGTCCATAGCGGAAGCCACAGGTTAGAGCACAACTCTTTGTTCACACTCACATTTGTGAAGTAACCGATTCCAGTATAAGGTAAGGTGAGGTGAAGTCGCTCAGTCATGTCCAACTTTTTGCGACCCTGTGGACTGTAGCCTACTAGGCTCCTCTGTCCATGGGATTCTCCAGGCAAGAATACTGGAGTGGATTGCCATTTCCTTCTCCAGGGGATCTTCCTGACCCAGGAACCCAGGTCTCCCGCATTGGAGGCAGACGCTTTAACCTCTGATCTACCAGGGAAGCCCCGATTCCAGTATATGCACCCAAAATATTTATAATTTGTTACTTCCAAATACAAATCATAGTATAATCTCACCTGTTTAAAAATACTGTAGTGTCCTATTGTTACCTGTCCTTCATCCATAAGAAACAAAGCCTTCACTGACTTCACCCTGTCCCACATGTTCTGTCAAAGGGCATGGCTTAATTGAAGACTTGTTTATTTTATAATGACTAGCAGGAAAAGCATCCCACTCTTGACTTGGAGATTTCAAACTTAAACTGAAATCCCCCTGAAAGCCGGTAACCAATTCTATGACCTAACAGAGCCCAGCGATGTATCACTGCAAGTCTGTAAAGCCAAGGGCAACCTTGAACATCTGCACTATCTCAAAAGCTTTAGTACTCCTTGGTTGAGAAGTGTCACAAGAATTAGGTTCTCCAATCACCAGCCTGAGACTAACACTGTGCAGTTTATTTCAGCGGAAGGAATGCTATTTCATAGCAAGAATGGCTTTCACTGCTGCATGAAAGCAGATGTCCTGGTTTAACCATTTGCATCCAGTACTGATTATAGTCATCTGACTTCTTTCTACAAATCACTCTGTTCTCAGCAGGATTATCCATCTATTAAAATGCTTATTGGTTAGAGTCCTTCTTCTTTGACTTTTCTTAGACCTCACTCTGAAGGAGGGAGGCTTTCATTTCTTACACATATTGCTTCCACTGTATTTGTACACAATAAATCTTCAGATGCAGTACTTGATTTTTTAAAAGACAAAACAGTGTTAAAATGAACAGATTTCTCATGGAATTCGCTCCATTGACGACATCCACATAATCACTAATTTGATCTTTACACCAACTATCAAAGAATGTCTTTGTTTGTGTCCATCTGCTTTGATTATTCATTCTATTTGGAAAGAAGGAAGGCCCGGTGCTCACCTGGTCTTGGCAGGATGTGTATCCCCTACCTGTGTACCTTGGCTTACATCCCCTCTGGGTAGGAGTCCAGAGTCATGCGCACACACGGATGATCTTTTTTCCAATCCAATTTCCCACCATTCTGAACAACCTTAAACTAGGATGCTCACTGGACAACAAACAGGGGTACCTGGCAATCCAGAGAAGCCCACAGTGTCATGGCTCCTGACCTGACCTCTGTGTCCACAGCTTTTCTCACATTTACTGACCACATGCATCAAAACCTACCTTACCAACCACAGACAAAGCTGCAGCATGAACAGCAGCTGCCTCTGTCTTTCAGGCGGCTGCCAGGTTCAAGAAGGTGTGAGTAGAAGGGTGGAAAGGAATCGAATCAAATCGAATCGCTCTTCATCCTTCCAGGGGACATAAGCCTCTTTGATTAAGTAGAAACAAAATGTATGCAAACAGGACCTCATCATCTTGTCTCATTGTTGTTGGTTTTTTCCCTTGTCACTCATATCATAAGCAGCACGGCTACCTAAAATGACATGTGACTTGAGGGCAGGTAAAATGGCACACAGTTCTGCCTAAGAAAAGATAGACGACGGTGAAAGTAGACAGGCATGGATACAGAGGAATGTGAAAGAGGGAGAGCGAGTGAGAATCAAAGAAACGTTGCCAGCATCCTCGGTGACCCGCACAGATCANAATTAATCTAGGTGTCGGTGGCATCTGTATCCTTTTCCTGTCACAGTGGTCTTCCTTTTCCATCCAGGAATCTGATGTCTTCTTCTCTGTCAAATGCTGAACTCAAGAAAAGCATCTGCATGCCAGCCATTTGTCTCATGTGCTCTTTCATGTCGACCTACCTGTCTGTGATAATCTTCCCAGGGGTATTGGTAGATGAAGTTTCATCACTGTAGATTGAAAGACTTGGTTACCATTTACATGCATAACATATGGGAATGTCTAGGAAGACCTCTTCAGACTAGAAAGAAATACTCCAATTTGCTGATTGCCTAGTCACTCAATCGACTCTTTGCAACCCCATGGACTGTAGCCCATGAGGCTCTTCAGTCCATGGGATTCTCCAGGCAAGAACACCGGATTGGGTTGACATTTCCTTCACTATCAATTTGCTGATTACATAAGACCAACTCCTCCAGTCTCACCCATGACTACCATGTGGAAACACACTTACCCTGTCACTTGTGCATGTAAAACAGTGGTTCTTAACCAAAGCAATTTTACCCTGTCCTGGGAATTTGACAAAGTTTTTTGTTGTCACAACTCAGGAGTGGGATTCTTTCTATTGACATCTGTCCTACAATAAACAAAACACCCCCCACACAAAGAATTATCCAGCCCCAGCTATTAGCCATGGTATTAAAAGACATTTGCTCCTTGGAAGGAAAACTAACAAATCTAGACAGCATATTAAAAAGCAGAGACATCACTTTGCTAACAAAAGCGTGCATAGTCAAAGCAATGATTTTTCCAGTAGTCATGTAGGGATGTGAGAGCTGAAACATAAAGTTGGCTGGGCACTGAAGAATTGGTGCTTTTGAATTGTTGTGTTGAAGAAGACTCTTGAGAGTACCTGGGGCAGCAAAGAGATCAAGCCAGTCAATCCTAAAGGAAAACGGTTTTGAAGATTCATTGGAAAGACATGCTGGAGCTGAAGCTCCAATGCTTCATCCACCTGATTCAAAGAGTCAACTCAATGGAAAAGATCCTGATGCTTGGAAAGATTGAAGGCAAAAGTAGAAAGGGGCAGCAGAGGATGAGATGGTTAGATAGCATCACCTACTCAGTGGACATGAATTTGAGCAAACTACGGGATGTATGGAGGACAGGGCCTGGACTGGTGCGCTACAGTCCATGGGGTTACAAAGAGTTAGATATGACTGAATGACTGAACAATAACAGCAACAACAACAATTGTTAGCAGTGCTGAGGTTGAGAATCTCTGATCTAACAGACTCACATTCAACTCCATATATTTGCAAAGAAAACAGCAATGATAACAAAAATTGATAAAGTGAAAATTCCCTTCATATATCCCATTCTTTTCCTTCAAGCCAGTGAGGCTCAAAGAGAAATAAAGTATGCTCTTTCTCCTTTTGAATTCTGTTAGGTTTTAATATTCATTTCTATTAACTTTATCCTGAATATCCACACGAGTTTCTCTGGATAAGTGACAGATGATCATTATTTCTGAAAGCAAAATATGACCTCACCTCGATTCTTATCCCTGGGGTGTTGTGATGACAACCAGGCCAAATGTCCTACACATACACATTTCTAAGTCTGTATCTAAGTGGAGTGAATTTTCTCTCCTCCTGTACAGGAGAAAGAGGCAGTTGCCTCCCCTTCTCTCCTAAAGGAGGAAGGGGAAAATCTTTTCTGCTTGAAGATGGGAGAGAAAGGGCCTTTGGTTCTCATTCTAACTTTTTGGAGTGTAAACGCATCCCTTCCAGGGTCAGGTGAGCCCTGGTGTCCAACTTTTATGACCTGGAGATGTTTCCAAGTTCCAAGGCTTCATTTCTTCCTTGAAAGCTTCTCTCAAGTCTCTCTTGAGCTGTGAATTAACTTCCCAAGGTTTACTCTAAACCCAGGGGCCCCAACTTGCAGACAAATTTATCCAGAAAGCCCCAAAACTGCATGAGCATGCTCAGTTATGTCTGACTCTATGTGCAACCCCATGGACTGTAGCTCACCAGAGTCCTCTGTCTGGAATTTTCTAGGCAAGAATACTAGAGTGATTGCCATTTCCACCTCCAGGGCATCTTCCTGACTCAGGGATGGAACCCACATTTTCTGCATTGCAGGCAGATTCTTTACCACTGAGCCACCTTGGAAGCCCTCCTACCATCATACAGATGGCATATTTACAGTTTAAAAGGAGCCTGGTAGAGTTCAATATCTGCACCCAAAAGATTATGTCAGGGTAGAAATCTGTTCCTGCAGGTAGCTAGTGGTAGGTACACTTGTAAGTGCCTCTGTAATCAGTCTCAAGGGAGCTACCAATTGCACCCGAGAGACTGGCATCTCTGTGTTCCCATCAAGACAGCCCCAACCAGGGAGGATATCTCCTTTTCCTGGATGCTTTGTGCCTTTGCTGTACACACAGCCAGCTGCTCTCTTCTTCCTGGCAGTCAAGGACAGTCGTAGTATGCTCTTTGCATTCAGAGATTACTAAAAGCAGTGTTAAAATTAAGGCAAAGTTTTTCTATGATTCCTTCCAACTGCACAATATGGGGGGGGGGGTAAATGTGTTCTAAATTATTTCCCCGGGGGTGGGGGAAATAGAGCTGTAAGTCACTAGTAAATCCATAGAATAGAAGAGACTGAATAGCAGATACCAAGAAGCAGGTGTTTATGAAATAAAGCTTGAAGGTGAAACATACTAAATGTATGACTCACACCCTGTTTCAGACATTTAAGTATTCACTGGCGAGAACTGATGATAAGAAATCAGAAGCTGAGCTTGGATTCTCATCCACACTGAGCGTCCCCAGTGAGAAGGGCCATTCAGTCTGAGACCATTTTTCAGGAGGTTGGTGACAAGCAGGTTGTCAGAGTCTAACCTTAATGCCAAGTCCCTTAATGGCAGTAAATTGTAAAGATTATCTACCAACCACTCTATCCTGTGATTTTATCATGCAACAAGAAACACATTCTGGATGTTTTAAAGCAATTGTTGCTGTTGTTCAGTTGCTAAGTCATGTCTGACTCTTTGCAAACCCATGGATTTCACAGCACACCAGGCTCCTCTGTCCTCCACTTTCTCCCAAAGTTTGCTTAAATTCGTGTCTGTTGAGTAGGCTATAATATCTAATCATCTCATCCTCTCCTACCTCCTTCTCCTGTCTTCAATCTTTCCCAGCATCAGAGTGTTTTCCAATGAGTTGGCTCTTTGCATCATGTGGCCAAAGTATTGGAGCTTCAGCTCCAGCATCAGTCCTTCCAATGAAAATTCAGTGTTGATTTCCTTTAGGATTGACTGTTTTGATCTCTTTGCCATCCAAGGGACTCTCAAGACTTCAACACCACAGTTTGAAAGCATCAATTTTTCTGCACTCAACCTTCTTTATGGTCCAACTCTCACATCTGTACATGACTACTGGAAAAACCATGGTTTGACTATGTAGACTTTTGTTGACAAAGTAATGTCTCTGCTTTATAATATGGTGTCTAGTTTTGTCATAGCTTTCCTTCCAAGGAGCAATTTAATTTAAAGCAATAAGTAGATATTTTCTGGGTGGGTTCCATTTACCCTGAAGCACAGCTGTCATCCAAAGATGTCCATTGAGTTTGTAATTGTCCTCTGACTACATGGGGTTAATACAACCCTGTCCTGCCTCCTGAGAGCTTCCAATCTGTAACAGGCAGAAAAACTACTGAAAGAAATTGATTCATCTGCCCTGGGATTTATTTTCAACCAGAGAACTTTGTTTTAGGATGGAGGGTGAGATGTATTCTCTGAAAACATGTAGCAAACTAATGTTTCTGTTTCTCTAAGAGCAGCCCAGACATGGCCTAATCTGATGTCACTGTTGGGTGAGATGCCCTCAAGATTCTTAGATTCCACCCAAGATAAACTAAAGGCACTTGGGACTCAGGCAGAGAAGATTGCCAAGGCAGGCAGCCAAGGAAGCTCCTCTGTGGAATGGTCACTGGTCTTCTCTCAAAGTCCCCAGGGTAAAACCAAGCCATGTTTGCAACAGTTGAGTATATGGTAGACTTGGGAAAAGTCTACAAAATTGTACACTGTCCTCTTTGGTCTCAGGAGAGACTGACCACCTGCATGTAAATAAGCTTAAACGTCTTCAGTGACATCCTCTGAGCTCACTGAGTAATTGTCAGGGAGGGTTGACCAGATGGCTCTGGGAATGAGCCCATGGATAAGACAGATACAGTGTCTCTCTCACAGAGTTTATAATTCAATGGAGAAAAAAGAACCTGAAAGATGATGGCGGCCACAGTGAGTCATGTGCATGTAAGGGAAGGGCTCAGCTAGCTTCAGGATTCATGGACAGTCTTCCCCAGCAAGCACTGTCAGGACAGAAATAGCAGGGTGGGGCAAGCTGGTCAAGCAGTGTTCAAGGCAGCTGCTGTTTAGGGACCCGGTCCGGCACAGTGAGGGACACAGAGCCATGGGGGGCTTTTCAGGTAAAACAGCTGAGGATTTATTCTTTTGTTCCCTACAGTCAGGGAAATCATGACACCCCTCCCACTGCAACCATGGAGACCGGTTTATGGGAGGCAGTGTTTGTTGTTTTTTAATTTCCCCTCCTTCCCTCCCTCCTCCCTTCCTCCTCTCCTTCCTGCCTTCTTTATTCTCTCCCTCCTTCCCTCCCTCCTCCCTTCCTCCTCTCCTTCCCGCCTTCTTTATTCTCTCCCTCCTTCTCTTCCTTCCTTCCTCCCTCTCTCTCTCCATCTTTCTCTTCCTTCCTCCCTCCCTCCCCACTTCTTTCTTCCTTCCTTCCCTCCCTCCCTTCTTTCATCTTTTTTTTTGTAGAAAACATCAGCCTAACCCATTCCCACCTGTCAGGAATCATCCCTCTGGCCTTTCAGCTCCTGCCCAGAACTGTTTGGCAATTGGACATCCTGAAGGAGAATCAGAGGTGGGAAAGCAAAGAGACTGAACATTTCTTACCTAAGGAAGAAGCCAGCAGTCAGGTGAGAGAGATTGATAGCTCCCACCAGAAACTCACTCCAGTTGTACATGTATTTTTCATCTGCTCTCGGAAAACTATTTTTATTATCGATCGTTGATGTCTATTTGGCCCTTGTCTACTGATTCTTGGGCACTTTGTAAAGCCTGATGACTCAGCCCTTTCTGGCTCATAAAGGATGAAATCTGGAACTGCTGAGCTGGTGTGAGAGCCATTGAACTGGTGTCTAGGGAGGCAAAGCTGCCCTTGTTACAAAATGGTACCTGGGTGGGAGAGTACAGTCTGGCTCTCTTTCCATGATATGCACCCAACACAGGTTTTCTGGGAAGAGAACATGAGGTAAGATGGCTTTGTTCCTCCTCTTTCTCTGAGATGCTTTGGTTTGTGAACATGGAGCCTGGCTAGTCTCAGTGCCCACCTACAGATAAGGGAGGAAGACCTGCAGCCCTGGTAAGGAGAGCAGGACATCTCTGAAGGCATTCAGTGCAGATGGTCAGGTGAAACTAGCTATGGCCCCACTTCACAATGACTCATTAATTAAGGGGTGAAAAATGGGTCAGATTTCCATTTCAGAGCAGAGTGGCGTGCAGAAATTAATATTATGCAAATCAGAATTTTGTATGACAAAACAGTATTTTTCCACTTAAGTTTGGTTGGACAGTTGTGGTAATATAAATGCTATTAGCGAGTACACTCTCTTAGCCCTGGGGTATGACTTAATGGTCCCAGGTACACAAAATTTCAATCATTTAGTGAGCTTTATTTATTTTTTTTTTAAGAAAAGCAAATGTGGGCCATTACTGCTATGGCCCTACAGTCATGCTGGCATGCTTTGCAAGAAATCTCATTGCATTATTTATTTCAGAGTCAAAGTGCTTACTTTATAGAGAAGGTAAAATTTCACCTGTAGGAAAATTGGCACAATTTCTTATTTTAACATCCTCAGTGCCAAGCATTAAAAAAGGTCCTTTCTGTTTGGGTAATTTTCCGCAGCAGGAACTTTAAATTATTTACAGCTTCTCTTATCTGAAACCAGAGGAAACACGCCATTTTCCATGCCACGATTTATACTGTGAACTGTTTGTAGGAAAAAAAAAAGGTGGANAGCAGGAACTTTAAATTATTTACAGCTTCTCTTATCTGAAACCAGAGGAAACACGCCATTTTCCATGCCACGATTTATACTGTGAACTGTTTGTAGGAAAAAAAAAAAAAGGTGGAGGAGGGCAGTAAATTACAGATGTGAGCAAGAATCAGAGACAGAACAAAGGATTGTCACAAAACCATGGTGTCTTTCTCCTGTGGAAGCCGAGGTGGGTCTAAGGGATCCTGGGAGGGCAGGGAACGACAAGATAGATAGAAATTGCCTTGTTTTGGGGAGCTTCTGCAGTGGTTCCCAAATAAGCAACAGTGAATGACCAAAAGCTGGAATGAAATGAGCAAAACCTGGGTGGGTAGTTGAAGGGAGTGCTAGACAGTGACCTTGATCCCTGGGTCAGGAAGATCCCCTGGAGTAGGAAATGTCAACGATTCCATGAACAGAGAAGCCTACTGGGCTACAGTCATTCACAAAGAGTCTCACACAACCAAGCACGAGGTCTAGCTAGCTAGACCAGGGCTCAGGTTGTAGCAACAAGGCTTGGCTGTGACTTATGGGAAATGCCAGCAAGTATATTGGTGGACAGAGCATCTGTGTTTCTGGAGAGGCCAGAGGCATTTTCCCTTTCTCCCTTCTCAGCCTTCAGCCTTCCTCAGCCTTTTTATCACACTCCCTTCCTACTGAATTGCACTGTCCTGAAGGTATCCTCTGAATAGTATTGCCAGATGTTCCTGGTCTTGGTTCCCTCCTCTGATTAAGTCACATCTTGGTTTGGAACTAATCTCCTGTCAGTTTAATTAGTGAGGGTGAGTCCATCGAGCCTGGTTTTCTGGACCTGTATGGTCAGAATCACACCTTACAACTGAGAGAGGAGACTCTCTGCAGTTCTCCTGAGCCCTCCTTCTGCTTCTATTAATTGACTCAGTTCAACTAAACACAACAGTAACAACAGGGGTTTATACCGATTAAGCTGCATTATGATGAGTATCAAAAGGGTTGTCTCCCTTGATTCTTAGCTCAGTGAAATACATAGACTAATATACATTTTGCAGCTAGAGAAACTGAAGTTCACACAGGTAGGGAGAGGTGTTAGCAGGATTCACATGAGACATCTGCCTGCAGAAAATAACTTCCCCAGCTCAGAAACCACCTGTGATGCCGAGGAGTAAGTGAGCCCTCCTCACTGGACCTCATCATGTGTTTGATGTCATTCAGGAGGCTTTGCCTCACCATCCATTTAACCTATCATTACCAACTGTGATACTATTGTTAATAACAGAACATGTATTGCTGTGCTGTGCTAAGTCATGTCTGACTCTGTGATCCCATGGACTGTCGCCTGCCAGGCTCCTCTGTCCATGGAATTTCCCAGGAAAGAATACTGGAGTAGGTGTCCATTTCCTCCTCCAGGGGATTTCTTGACTCAGGGATCAAATCCACATCTCCTGCTTTGGCAGGTAGATTCTTTACCACTGAGCCACTTGGGAAACCTGAACATTTATCGAGTATGTTATAATTTTCAGAATGTTTCCTCATCATGCTCTCTTTTGAACCTCACAACAGGTGCAGGACAAATGTTTTCACCTTCTTTTATGGGAGAAGAACATAACTCATGGAGAAGCAATGGCACCCCACTCCAGTACTCTTGCCTGGAAAATCCCATGGATGGAGGAGCCTGGCAGGCTGCAGTCCATGGGGTCGCAAAGAGCTGGACAAGACTGAGCGACTTCACTTTCACTTTTCACTTTCCTGCATTGGAGAAGGAAATGGCAACCCACTCCAGTGTTCTTACTTGGGGAATCCCAGGGATGGGGGAGCCTGGTGGGCTGCTGTCTATGGGGTTGCACAGTCGGACACAACTGAAGCAACTTAGCACCAGCAGCAGCAGCAGAATAACTCAGGAGTGTATGCCTAATGTTACCTGCCAAATGAGCAAAGGATGAAACAGAGCCCTCTGAATATGAGGCCTGAGCATGTAGCCTTCCCTCACAAGCCCACTATACCTCTCCTGTTCCAAGACTTCTGTTTCCAATCACAACAGTCATTCATTAAATTTTGGGAACAATGAGTGTCAGGGTGTCAGGGCTTCAGATGAGGGGACCACAATGATGGGCAGCCAGGGAGCAGAAGGGCTCATATTATCTTTTCATTTCTGTGACAGTCTACACCCCAACCAGGAGACATGCTAGGGCTCAGGGCAAGGAAGATTTGAGCCTTGAAAAAAAGTTGCCCCTGAGAAAGGTGGGCACAGTCACCTAGCAACTGTGCTGGGGGAGAGCAGAGCGATTCTTTAATCAGAGAAGGACTCAAGACAGAGAAGGACAGAAGACTCATCCCATTAAGTCAAAGGCAGTGTAGAGACTGGCAAATGGTGAGGAGAAGCAAAAGCAAAGGGGAGATAAGTGCCACATGCTTGAGCAACAGGAGCTTCATTGTGATTGCTGTTGTGATAAGAGAATCTTTGTATAAATAACAGCTGTTTAGAGCTGTTTCTTCATTCCATAGGGTGGAATGAAGAAACAGCTTGGGAGGCCTTGGAGGTCCTACCAATAGTGAACTTTGGAGTCATCAGAATTCTACTGCTTACATTCTGGATCTGTAATCTGGACCAAGGAGCTTATTCCTCTTTGCTCCAAGCTGTCCAACTGAAAAACAGGAATAATACTTCATTGATGACAATGTTCTGAGAATTAAATGTGATGCCATACACAGACAGCCTTATAGAGGATCTGGCACACACTGGAGCATCAGTCCATGCGATTGCCTGTCTTTCTTGTCTCTCATCCACACCATGAATGAGGACCATGGCTCCATCTCACGGGATAAATGACTTAGTCCAAACCCAACAGTTGGCATGTTCAGAAATCTGCCTAGTAGTGATCCAGTCCAGGCAAGGAGAAATATAGCTTTCCTTTGAGAAGCTTCTGATCTTCACTGGGTGGGGAGATGCATATGCTAAAATAACTAAGCCACATTCAGTCCACAGGGTCACAAAGAGTCAGAGACGACTGAGCGATTCACACATTCACATATAAACTGAATCACTTTGTTGTACACCTGAAACTAACACAATTTTATAAATTAACTATACTTCAATAAACAAATGGTTTTAAAAAAGAACTCCCCTTATTCTAGATAATTAATCAATAATAAACTACCATAAAAGCATTTTAAGAGAAAAGCAAGAAAAAATGTCAGGTCAAGAGCACTCAGCAGAAGAAAGCTGTCATAGAACAGATCAAAACTGAGGCTGAGCCCATTTTCAGCAATATGAAGATATTGATAATATTAATTTAGTTATGAAATGTTGATACTAATTTAGTTATCAGTATCTAGCAATGTAGGGCTTCCCAGGNACTCAGCAGAAGAAAGCTGTCATAGAACAGATCAAAACTGAGGCTGAGCCCATTTTCAGCAATATGAAGATATTGATAATATTAATTTAGTTATGAAATGTTGATACTAATTTAGTTATCAGTATCTAGCAATGGAGGGCTTCCCAGGTGGTGCTAGTGGTAAAGAACCCAACTGCCAATGCAGGTAGTTCTAAGAAACACGAGTTCGATCCCTGAGCTGGGGAGACCCTCTAGAGGAGGGCACAGTGACCCACTCTAGTATTCTTGCCTGCAGAATCCCACTGACAGAAGAGCCTGGCGGGCTGCAGTCAGTCCATGGGGTCACAAAGAGTCAGACACGACTGAAGCAACGCAGCAGACACACATGCACATTAAGCCATGTAATGGAAACAAACAAACAACCAAATGAGACACATAAGAGCTCAGGAAAGATAGCAGAGAGAGAAGGGGAAACATCAAAGTGGCACAGTGTGGAGCGTAAACTGAACTTACGCTGTTTCCAGGGTTTACAGGTGTTACCAGCAGGAGAACTGGCTTGCTGGGGGAATCATCACCACAGTGGAAGCAGAACTGCCTCCAACCGATATTTAAATTACATCGGAGCATAGATAGACAGGAAAATCTTACTTTTTAAAAAACTGAAACAAACATAACTTTGTCATCAAAGGTAAAAAAAAAAAGAAATAGTATGCAAAACAAAAACCATAGGCAAAAAATCTCACTGAGTGACATTAAAAAACACACTGGAAAAAATACCATGGGAGTTCTATTTCCATAATGTAGAATTCCTCCAATATTAGGAAATCTTTTGGTATTAATTCACCACATTAATAGAGCAAAAGAGAAAAGGTTTATAGTCCTTTTCTTGGATGCTGAAAAAACAGTAGATAATTTCAACATCTAAATTATTAAGAAAAAATACATGTCCTCATCAGTCTGAAATATATCCAACTTAAGATATAGCAGCCAAATGCAATTTGTGATCTCTGATTATTTCTTGCCACAAAAGCAATTTGGGGATCAATTGGATATATTTGAAAATGAACTAGCTATTATAATGATTAATTTTATTTTGGATAATGATTTGTGTCTATGTAGAGAAATCTTAATTTTTTGACAATCCATGATTTCTGTAATTTATTTTTTTAATAAAAAAACTGAAAATACATCTTATTTTTCTGGTCACATCAAACGGCATGTGAGATCTTAGTTCCCAGACCAGAGATCAAACCCATACCCCCAACAGTGGCAGCATGGAGCCTTAACCACTGTACTGCCAGCAAAGCTCCTGTAATTTACTTTAACTCATTCAGATACAGATACACATAGATAATGTGTGTGTATGTGTGTGAGGCAACTCAGATAGAATGCTAACGACTGTTGAATCTATGTTCTTGCATTTATGATGTTTATTGTACCATACTTTCTAAATTTCTGTATGTTTTAAAATTTTTTATGATAAAATATTTTTAAAATATTCATCTCAGTCCAAAAGATATTCAATGCTTCACAGAAAAATATTGAGAGTATTCCCATATAATCAGTAATAAGACAGAAGAATATTAAATATTCAGTNACATAAATAACCTAAAGACATTTCAAACCAAATAAACACAAAACAGAGTTATAAAATTTTCCACAAGTGTTTTCCTTTTACCTCTATTTTTTTTATATCAGAAGCCTCCTTTTTCAAGTTAAAAAAACTGCCACCATATTAAATATTCAGTTCAGTTCAGTTCAGTCACTCAGTCATGTCCGAATCTTTGTGACCCCATGAATCGCAGCACGCCAGGCCTCCCTGTCCATCACCAACTCCCAGAGTTCACTCAGACTCACATCCACCGAGTCAGTGATGCCATCCAGCCATCTCATCCTTGGTCGTCCCCTTCTTTTGCTCCCATTCCCTCCCAGCATCAGAGTTTTTTCCAATGAGTCAACTCTTCACATGAGTTGTCCAAAGTACTGGAGTTTCAGCTTTAGCATCATTCCTTCCAAAGAAATTTCAGGGTTGATCTCCTTCAGAATGGACTGGTAGGATCTCCTTGCAGTTCAAGGGACTCTCAAGAGTCTTCTCCAACACCACACTTCAAAAGCATCAATTCTTCGGCGCTCAGCCTTCTTCACAGTCCACCTCTCACATCCATACATGACCACAGGAAAAACCATAGCCTTGACTAGACGGNTCCTAAATTTCTTCTGATATTAAAACCAGATACTACAAAAAAAAGAAAGAAAGAAAGAAAATTACAGGCCAATATCCCTGATGAATGCAAATACAAAAACTCTCAACAAAATAAAAGCAAATCAAAATCAATAACATATAAATAGGTCCATACACCATGATCAAGTTTGATTTCTTCCATGGATATAAGAATGATTCAATATGTGCAAATAAATCATTGTGATACTTCACATTAACAAAAGGAGGGATAAGAAAATGCATGATCATCTCAGTAGATAACAGAAAAAGCATTTGACAAAACTCAACACCCATTCATGATAAAAATGCTCAACAAAATAAGGCATAAAGGGAACATACCTCAACAAAATAAAGGCTATATATGACTAGACCACAGCTAACACCATATTCAATGGAGAAAAGCAGAAAGAATTTCCTTGAAGTTCAGGAGTAAGACAAGGATGACAAGTCTCACGACTTTTACTCAACATAGTACTCAAACTCCTAGTCACGGTAATAATCAAGAAAAATAAACAAAGTGCATCCGAACTGGAAGGGAAGAAGCAAAACTGTCACTATTTCCAAATGACACGATATTGCATATAGGAAACCCTAAAGTATCCACTAAAAAACTATTGGAACCAATAAACAAATTCAATAAAGTTGCAGAATACAAGGTTAATGTACAGAAATCTGTTGCTTTGGGAAAAAAAAAAATCTGGCTGTGCCACATACCTTGTAGGATCTTAGATCCCTGACCAGGAATCAAGCCCAGGCACAAACGGTGAAAGTGCTGAAAGCAAGGATTTCATTCAGATTTGATGGAGAAATCAGAAGATTTACAGACAAGCAAAAGCTAAGAGAATTCAACATCTCCCAACCAGCATTATAACAAACGCTAAAGGAACTGCTCTAGACAGGAAACACAAAGAGAAAGACCAACAAAAACAAACTCAAAACAATTAAGAAAATTACCAGTTTAGAAAATGGTAATAGAAATGTATGTTAAGTCACTTCAGTTGCGTCCAACTCTTTTGTGACCCCTGAGATTGTAGCCCACCATGCTCCTCTCTCTGTGGGCTTCTCCAGGCAAGAATACTGGAGTGGATTGCCCTGCGCTCCTCCAGGCGATTGTCCTGAACCAGGGAAGGAACCTGCATCATTTATGTCTCTTGCATTGGCAGGCAGGATCTTCACCACTAGCCCCACCTGGGAAGCCCTTCATAGGAACATACATATCGACAGTTATCTTAAATGTAAGTGGATTAAATACCCCAACCAAAAGACACAGACTGACTGAATAGATACGAATATAAGATCCACGTATATGCTCACTACAAGAGACGCACTTCAACCCTAGAGACACATACAGACTGAGAGTGAGAGAATGGAAAAAGTCATACCATGCAAATGGAAATCTTTAAGAAAAGCTGGAGTGGGAGTACTCACATCAGACAAAATAGACCTTAAAATAAAAACTGTTACAAGAGATAAGAAAGGACACTACATCATAATAAAGGGATTAATCCAAGAAGAAGATACAGCAATTATAAATATTTATGCACTCAACATAGGAGCACCTCAATACATAAGACAAATGCTAATGATCAAGGAGAAACAACCTGGAAGAAATGAACACATTCTCAGAAATGAACAAATTCTTCCAAGACCAGACCAGGAAGAATTGGAAAATATAAACATACCAATCAGGAGTAAAGAAATTGAAACTGTGAATAAAAATCTTCCAACAAACAAAAGTCTAGGACCATATACCTCACATACTAATTCTATCAAACATTTTGAGAAGAACTAACACCTATCCTTCTCAAACTCTTTCAAAAAATTGCAGAGGGTAGAACACTCTCAAATTCTTTCTATAAGGTCACCATCACCCTGATACCAAAACCAAAGCCATCATAAAAAAAGAAAATCATAGACAAATATCACTGATGAATATAGATGTAAAAATCCTCAACAAAACACTAGCATTCAGAATCTAACAACACATTAGAAGGATCATACACCATGATCAAGTCATGTTTATCTCAGGAATGCAAAGATTCTTCAACACATGCAAATCAATCAATGTGATACACCATATTAACAAATTAAAGAATAAAAACCATATGATCATCTCAATAGATACAGAAAAATCTTTTTGACAAAATTCAATATCCATTTATGATAAAGACTCTCCAGAAAATGGGCATCAGGGAACCTACTTCAACATAATAAATATCATATATGACAAACTTACATCAAACATCATACTCAATGATGAAAAACTGAAACCATTTCCCTTAAGAACAGGAACAAGACGAGGATGTTCACTCTCACCATTCTTACTCAAAATAGTTTTGAAAGTCTTCAGTACAGCAATCAGCAAGAAAAAAAGTAAAACAAATACAAGTTGGAAAAGAAGCCAAACTGTCACTGTTTACAGATGACATGTTGCTACGCATAGAAAATCCTAAAGATGACACCAGAAAATTACTAGACCTAATCAATGAATTTGGCAAAGTTGTCGGACACAAAATTAATAACAGAAATGTCTTGCATTCCTATACACTAACAATGAAAAAAGCAGAAAGAGAAATCAAGAAAATAATTCCATGTATACAAATGCAACAAAAAGAATAAAATACCTAGGAATAAACCTATTTAAAGAAGAAAAGGAGCTGTACTCAGAAAACTATAAAACACTGATGAAATAAACAAAAAGGATATAGGCAAATGGAGAAATATACCATGTTCTTGGATAAGAAGAATGAATATAGTGAAAATGAATATACTACCCAATGCAATCTACAGATTCAATGCAATTTCTATCAGATTACAATGACATTCTTCACAGAAGCTGAACTAAAATTTTACAGTTTGTATGGAAACACAAAAGACTCCAAATAGCCAAAGTAACCTTGAGAAAGGAAAACAGACCTGGAGGAGCAAGCCCTCAACTTCAAACTATACTACAATGCTACAGTAAACAAGACAGTATGGCTCTCACACGAAAACAGAAATATAGACCAACGGTACAAGATAGTAAGCCCAGAGATGAATTCATGCACCTATGGTCACCTACTCTATGACAAAGGAAGCAAGAATATACAGTGTAAAAAAGACCATCTCTTCAATAAGAGGTACTAGGAAAACTGGACAGTACATGTAAAAGAATGAAATTAGAACACTACCTAACATCACACACAAAAATTCAAAATGGATTAAAGACCTAAATGTAAGAACAGACATTACAAAACTCTTGGAGTAAAACATAGGAAAAACATTGAAATAAACCACAGCAAGATCTTTCTGGATCTTGCTCGAGTAATGAAAATTAAAACAAAACTAAACAAATGGGATGTCATTAAACTTAAAAGCCCCTGCATAACAAAGGAAACTATGAACAAGAGGAAAAGATAACCCTCAAAATGAGAGAAAGTATCTGCAAACAAAGCAACAAAGGATTAATCACCAAAATATCCAAACAGCCNAAACAAATGGGATGTCATTAAACTTAAAAGCCCCTGCATAACAAAGGAAACTATGAACAAGAGGAAAAGATAACCCTCAAAATGAGAGAAAGTATCTGCAAACAAAGCAACAAAGGATTAATCTCCAAAATATCCAAACAGCCCATGCAGCTCAATATCAAAAAAAAAAAACAAAAAACAAAAAACAAAAAATCCAATCAAAAACTGGGCAGAAGACTTAAATAAATATGGCCAAAAGGCACATGAAAATGTCCTCAACTTCACTAATTATTAAAGAAATACAAATAAAAATTACAATGAAGTATCACCTCACACCAGTCAGAATGACCATCATAAAAAAAAATGTGCAAACAGTAAATGCTGGAGAGGGTGTGAAGAAAAGGGTACCCTCTTACACTGTTGGTGGGACTGTAAATTGGTTTACCCACTGTTGAGAACAATATGGAGGTTCCTAAAAAGACTAAAGGTAAAACTACCAGACAACCCAGAAATCCCACTACTGTGTATATACCCTGAGAAAACCATAACTCAAAAAGACACATGTACCCCAGTGTCCATTGCAGCACTATTTACAATAGCCAGGACATGTAAATAACCTAGATGTCTACCAACAGATGAATAGATAAAGAAGATNTGAGAACAATATGGAGGTTCCTAAAAATACTAAAGGTAAAACTACCAGACAACCCAGAAATCCCACTACTGTGTATATACCCTGAGAAAACCATGACTCAAAAAGACACATGTACCCCAGTGTTCATTGCAGCACTATTTACAATAGCCAGGACATGTAAATAACCTAGATGTCTACCAACAGATGAATAGATAAAGAAGATGTAGTATATATATATATGTATATATATATACATATACACACAATGGAATATTACTCAGCCATAAAAAAGGCATGAAATTGAATCAGTGTAGTGATGTGGATGAACCTAGAGCCTGTCATACAGAGTGGAATAAGTCAGAAAGAGAAAAACAAATATCATATATTAAAGCACATATATGGAATCTAGAAAACTGGTACTAATGAGCCTATTTGTAGGGCAAGAACAGAGGTACAGATGTAGAGAATGGACTTGTGGACACAGAGGGGGAAGAAGAGAGTGGGACAAATCGACAGCATTAACATATACAGACTGCTGCTGCTGCTAAGTCACTTCAGTCGTGTCCGACTCTGTGCGACCCCCTAGACGGCAGCCCACCAGGCTCCCTCATCCCTGGGATTCTCCAGGCAAGAACACTGCAGTGGGTTGCCATTTCCTTCTCCAATGCACAAAAGTGAAAAGTCAAAGTGAAGTTGCTCAGTCGTGTCCGACCCTCAGCAACCCCATGGACTGCAGCCTACCAGGCTTCTCCATCCATGGGATTTTCCAGGCAAGAGGACTGGAGTGGGGTGCCATTGCCTTCTCCAACATATACACACTACCATGTGTAAAGTAGATAGCTAGCAGGAAGCTGCTGTATAGCACAGGCAGCTCAGCTTGCTGCTCTCTGGTGACCTAGAGGGGTGGAATAAGGGGGACGGAGGGAGGCTCAAAAGGAGAGGATATATGTATACCTATGGCTGATTAGCGTTGTTGTACAGCAGAAACTAACAAAATATTGTAAAGCAATTTCAATTTTTTTAAAATGAGAATACCTGAGTACACTTTTTCAAAAGAAGACATACAGATATGCATATATATGACCATATCAACAGATGCAGAAAGGGTTTTTGGTAAAGTTCAACTCCATCATTTATGATTTTTAAAAAAAATCTCCAGAGAGTGGGCATAGAGAGAATGTTATTATTGATGATGTTGTTATTATTATTTAGTTGCTAAGTTACATCTGATTCTTTGTGACCCCATGAAGGGTAGCCCACCAGGCTCCTTTGTCCATGGGAT
>SJYW01018249.1:0-52709 GCA_006410735.1 Raphicerus campestris
TAACAAACAATTTACATGAAAAGAAAAGCAAAGGACAAATTTATGAAAAGATTTTCTGCTTCAATAGCTATTAGGGAAATAAATATTAAATCAATAATGAGATTACTCTCATAACCATCAGAGGTTAAAAATTAAAGCATGACAATCCAAATGTCTAAATGGTGCAGAAAGTGAAATGTTTATTTATTGCTGGCTGAAATGTAAACTGATATTAGTTCTTGGGGGGGAAACTTGGCAACATATATTAAAACTGAGAAAGTCCTATCCTAAGTGGTGACATAGCTAAGGAGAGATTCAAGAATGTGCTGCTCCAGAGTGGTTTATAATAAGGAAAACAATGAGAAATAACATCAATATTTTGGTTACTGAAAAAGGGTCAGTCTGGTTAGGATGTGTTAAGTAGGGGTGGGTTGAATGGAACTGTGTAGGGTTGGTAGGAATGGAAGGTGAGACACTTATAGAGTTCAGTACTGGATATGAAGTGAGCAGTCAAGACTAGAGATAGAAGCTTTGTAATCAAAAACATTTAGATTGTTCTTACAGACAGGGACTGGGTCAAACCAACTATTAAAATATACAATGAAAGAAGAACTAAAAGCTAAGTGTGAAGGCTAGCAGATGACAAAACAGTGGTTAATAGATAGATTTGTTTTTTAGAATGAGGAGATTGTCTTTGCTATAAAGTAATCTTGACTTGTACGCAGGTTAAGAAGCAACAGTTAGAACTGGATATGGGAAAATGGGCTGGTTTAAAATTGGGAAAGGAGCATGTCAAGGCTGAATACTGTCACCCTGCTTATTTAACTTATATGCAGAGCATATCATGTCAAATGCTGACTTGGATAAATTACTAGCTGGAATCAAGATTGCTGGGAGAAATATAAGCCTCAGATATGCAGATAACTCTTGAATGGCAGAAAGTGAAGAGGAACTAAAAAGAGCCTCTTGATGAAAGTGAAAGCTGGCTTAAAACTCAACATTCAAAAATTTAAGATCATGACATTTAGTGCCATCACTTCATGGCAAATAGATGGTAAAAAGTGGAAACAGTGTCAGATTTTATTTTCTCAGGCTCCAAAATCACTGGGGATGATGACTGTAGACACGAAATTAAAAGATGCATGCTCCTTGGAAGAAAAGCAATGACAAACTTAGAAAGTTTATTAAAAAAGCAGAGACATCACTTTGCCAACAAATGTCCATCCAGTCAAAGCTATTGTTTTTCCAGAAGACATGTATGGATATGAGAGTTGGACCATAAAGAATGCTGAGGACTGAAGAATTGATGCTTTCAAACTGTGGTACTGGAGAAGACTTTTAAAAGTCTCTTGGACAGTAAGGAGATAAAACCAGTGAATCCTCAGGGAAATCAGTCCTGAATATTCATTGGAAGGACTGAGTTGAAGCTGAAGCTCCAATATTTTGGCCACCTGATGTGAAGAGCCAAAAACCTGGAAAAGACCCTGATGCTGGGAAAGATTGAGGGCAAGAGGAGAAGTGGATGACAGAGGATGAGATGATTGGATGGTATCACTAATTTAATGGACATGAGTTTGAGCGAATTCCGGGAGATAGTGAAGAACAGGGAAGCTTGGCATGTTGCCATCCATGGGGTCACAAAGAATCAGACATGATTTAGTGATTGAACAACAATAAAATGGTCAAAACTGATGAAACAAAAGTAATTGAGGTTATCCTGGTAATTATATACAGAGGTGACTAGAAAATATCCTACATATGATACACTTTAGCACAGAGTTCTGACAAATGTTACTGATGGTAGATAAAATATTCTGTTTTCACTGAGTCTATGAAATATTTATTTTTACCTGTTAGTGATATTTTAGAATGCTCTAATAAGTTCTTTTAAACTATTTCAAAATTCAAAAAAAATGGAGATTGACATAGAAGTAACTATTACCAGTTATTTAATTTTAATACAATTTTCTTAGATAGCCTATTGATATTGATCAACTGTCCTTTTTAAAAGAAGTATTATCTCCAAAGAACAAACTACTTTCTGCATATTGGCACATAGAAATCTATGTCCCAGTGAGTAATGTGCAGCTCATTTAAAAACCAATAGCTTCCCTCAAATTATATCAATTTAAAAGACAAAAGTTTAGAAAACTTAACACAATGGCATTTTAACTTCATTGAATATTTGAAAAAGTTGGGAAAACTCTAAAATTCTGTTTATGTATAAATCCCCTATGTGTGTTTTATAGAATATCTATTGTTTGAGGTCATAGATTATTTTCTGAGGGTTTTTCTGCAGGAAATCTTGTAAGACTTTTTACCAGCAGTGAGTATTTGTATCACTAAAATATTTAATGTATACCGTTTGACTACTCAAAAAGCATTCAGTGTTCCTAGGCATAGGGACACTGTGCTGGCCCCACTAGTCAAGGCAAATAAACTAGAGACTATACTTGATGGACAAGAACAGTCATGCTAAAGATGCACATAATTCTAGTGAAATTTCATAAAATGTTATGTCAACATTGGAAAAGGGACAATTTTGGTTTACACAGCCTAATCTATGAACATTATAATGTAGTCATACGGAAGAATATACAGTCCGTGGAATTTTCCAGGCCAGAATACTGGAGTGGGTAGCCTTTCCATTCTCCAGGGAATCTTCTCCACCTAGGGATCAAACCCAGGTCTTCCACATTGCAGGCAGATTCTTTACCAACAGAACCACAAGGGAGCCCAAGAATACTGGAGTTGGTAGCCTAGCCCAGCTGCAGCAGTTTCTCCCGACCTGGGAATCGAACCAGGGTCTCCTGCATTGAAGGCAGATTCTTTACCAACTGAGCTATGAAGGAAGCCCACCATATAAATTCCAGATTGTCCAAATGAACCCGAAAGAGTTCAGTGTAGCTATGCTATAAATATGCAATATCTATGGTGGAGTATAGGAGGGGGACACTTATCTGATTTATTCTTGGCTCCTAACTTGCTGAGTTCCACTACTCTTGCCTGGAAAATCCCATGGACAGAGGAGCTTGGTAGGCTGCAGTCCATGGGGTCACGAAGAGTCGGGCGCGACTTTCACTTTTCATTTTCATGCATTGGAGAAGGAAATGGCAACCCACTCCAGCATTCTTACCTGGAGAATCCCAGGGACAGAGGAGCCTAGTGGACTTCGTCTACGGGGTCGCACAGAGTCAGACACGACTGAAGTAACTTAGCAGCAGCAGCAGCAGCAGCTTGCTGGGTTACCTTGACTAACATGTAGTCTTTCTGTTCCTCAATTACCTTGAATGATAAATGCAGGTATTATACTAGAACTAGATGATTTCTAAGTATTTATTTTTCTCTAAGTCTCCATGTACAAATAATCTAGGAACAATCCATGTGAAACTTCTTTAGAATTCTGGAGTAGTTTGGTGACTAGAAATTTCAGGCAGAAGATATTTTCAACGACTGTACAATTTATTCTTTTTTTCCTTGAAATCATGAAGTAATGGGTGGGCTGGGGCTCTGGTTATCTTTCTTATTTAAATGGAAAGAAGGATGGGGTTGTTCAGAATGGTAGTGGCTTTAAAGAGTAAGTCCACATTTTCTGAGTTCCCTTGCCTAGCGTCAGCATTGTAGGATGTTAGATGGCTTTCCTGAAGGTTGAGCGACTGTGAAACTCAACAACTCCACTTATTTTTTACTAGGGAAGAAAACCTGACTTGCTTCATGAAACAGATTTAGTTGAACACCAGAAAGAATCAGACAGTACCTCAACACTGTCTATTCACAGTCTTGTAATGCAAACTTATAGAAAATGGAGACTTGTTAAACCCGCCTCATTTGAGATGGGCTTCCTGGAATAATCTATTTTATGTTAGGATTATTCATGTGTCTTTCTTTGAAGAATGTACATGTTCTTGAAAATGTGCATATAAACCAAGGTCTTGAAATGATTATTTTTATTTTTAAAATTTAGTTCAACAAGTGTTTATTGAGCACATATTAAAGGTCAGACACTGTGCTAAATTGCTGCTGCTGCTGCTAAGTCGCTTCAGTCGTGTTCGACTCTGTGTGACCCCATAGACGGCAGCTCACCAGGCTCCCCCACCCCTGGGATTCTCCAGGCAAGAACACTGGAGTGAGTTGCCACTTCCTTCTCCAATGAATGAAGGTGAAAAGTGAAAGTGAAGTCGTTCAGTCGTGTCCGACTCTTATCGACCCCATGGACTGCAGCCTACCAGGCTCCTCCATCCATGGGATTTTCCAGGCACGAGTACTGGAGTGGGGTGCCATTGCCTTCTCTGTGCTAAACTGAGGCANAGTGAGTTGCCACTTCCTTCTCCAATGAATGAAGGTGAAAAGTGAAAGTGAAGTCGTTCAGTCGTGTCCGACTCTTATCGACCCCATGGACTGCAGCCTACCAGGCTCCTCCATCCATGGGATTTTCCAGGCACGAGTACTGGAGTGGGGTGCCATTGCCTTCTCTGTGCTAAACTGAGGCACAATTAAAAAATAAAAATGTAATTTCTTCTCTTTAAGATTACTTTCTAGCAGGTAACAGAAAGACTCAACTCTGTTTCCTGGAATGGCTCACACCAGCAGCCAAATATGAAAATCCTGTGCCATGGAAATGAATTTTCTAAAAATAACTCATTTAAAAACCAATCTAGAAGTAAATTCTTTTAAATTTTACAAAAATAGCCTTATTCTGTACAAATTGTCTTTTGCATTACATACGCTACTAATGTTTATATACACAAGTCTTGTTCAACATATGTACAAATCTCTTGTATGTCAGATAAAATGGCATTTGAGGTGATGCATATATCAAGCTAACTGTATATGACAAAAACATACATGACATATAACTGTAGTATGCATCTGCAGTATACATTTTATTACATAAATGAAATAAAAACAAATTTAGCTGTTAAGTTAGTTCAGCTTTGTTATATGCAATAAATATAACCAAAAAGCAAATTTTTGAAACAATGATCTTTCATATTTGATGGTATGCCTCTGCCACAATGCTTGTTTCTGTGGAGTTAAGGGAATAAGTTGTTAGGTATTAATAATGTGAGAGTTTTAATGCTGTATTCTGAAATAACAGTTGATTAATTCAAGAGTTAAGTATCAAGCTTGTAGTGGGCCCTCTGCCAGATCCAATGGGAGAGAAAAGAGAAGTAAGATCTTGGCATCACCTTCAAAAAGTTTTTAACCCGAACCTTTACCTAATTCTTCTTTTCTAGCTGCTAGATAAGAGCCACTAAAAAGTGAAACAGATAAAATGCCCAAGAAATTTGGGGAAGGTAGGAAACACTTTTGACTGCCACAAGGGGTGATAAGACTGACAGATGAGAGGTTAGACAGGGTTTTTTTTTTTTTTTTTTTTTTTTAAGTGAGACAGAACTGAGGACCAAATCTCAGGGATTTGTAAGGAAATAAAGAGGGAGTTGAGCCAGCAATGTGTGGTCATAGTGAAGATGTGAACATGGTCGTTTAAGCCTGTGTATTGGGTGGGAAAGTACTGGCAGGGAAGAAGGCAGAAGAGTTTCAGTTTAGTCCAGTTCAGTCACCCAGTCATGTCTGACTCTCTGCGACCCCATGGACTGCAGCATACCAGGCTTCTCCGTCCATCACCAACTCCTGGAGCTTGCTCAAACTCATGTCCATTGAATCAGTGATGCCACCCAACCATTTCATTCTCTGTTGTCCCCTTCTCCTCCTGCCTTCAATCTTGGCCAGCATGAGGATCTTTTCCATTAAGTCAGTTCTTTGCATCAGGTGGCCAAAGTATTAGAGCTTCAGCTTCAGCATCAGTCCCTCCAATGAATATTCAGGACTGATTTCCTTTAGGATGGACTGGTTGGCTCTCCTTGCAGTACAAGGGACTGTCAACAGTCTTCAACACCACAGTTCAAAAGCATCAATTCTTTGGCACTCAGCTTTCTTTATAGTCCAACACTTATATCCATACATGACTACTGGAAAAACCATAGCTTTGACTAGATGGACCTTTGCTGGCAAAGTAGTGTCTCTACTTTTCAGTATGCTGTCTAGGTTGGTCATAGTTTTTCTTCCAAGGAGCAAGCGTCTTTTAATTTCATGGCTACAGTCACCATCTGCAGTGATTTTGGAGCCCCCCAAAATAAAGTCTCTCACTGTTTCCATCGTTTCCCCATCTATTTGCCATGAAGTGATGGGACCAGGTGCCATGATGTTAGTTTTCTGAATGTTGAGTTTTAAGCCAACTTTTTCACTCTCTTCTTTCACTTTCATCAAGAGGCTCTTTAGTTCTTTGCTTTCTGCCATTGGGGTGCTGTCATCTGCATATCTGAGGTTATTTATATTTCTCCCAGCAATATTGATTCTAGTTCCAGTAGAGGTTTATTATTAGCCATCCATTGTAAGTGTTGCTATTGAGAATAGAACTTAAGAAGGAAAACCAAATTTTACTTGTCCCCTTTTCTTTTGCTGTGGCCTTGCTTTAGCTTCTAATATTGAAAGGAGACTTAATAGGACTGCAGAATATTTTGAAGGATTTTACACATGAACTGATAGTTTTTAACAGTCAGAAGGACTGCTGTAACATGGTAAATCATAATGAAAATATCAACTTCTCCAGTATACTATAAAATACTGTATACTAGTCTGAAAATATATTTATCTTCAGAATAAAATTGTCACACTGACCACTGGATAAAAAGCACACAATATCCAGAGGTCAGAGCTTTCAAATTTAGTAAAAATGACTGAGTTTGCAGAGTAGAAATAGAAAATATAAGCTTTAGTTTTAGATAACTATCCGTGTAATAGCAAGAAAATCATTGTGTTGGCTCAGATGTTGTTCTGATGGATTTCTATCACATTTCTAATCAACATTAAATTAGTAAATTTCAAATGATCTGAATCCAAATAAACAAAAACTTGAATATAATCTCAATGACCTTAGAGGCTGAATTATTTGGAGGATAATTTTTATGTAATGAAGATACTTAGACTAAGAATTAGGAAACTTGATCCAAGTTCATTATGCTAGGAAGTTATCAGGGAGCTGGAAATTTGAACTTAGTTTCTGCTCTCACACTTGTGTTCCTTCCCTATACTACATTGGCCCTACTGCCCTAAACAAAGCACAGTGAATTATTGATTAAAAACCTAAATTATATTAAATAAGGTTGCAATGCCATTTATGCATCACTGTATTCTGATTCTTTATAATTTGGTAACACATATTTGAGATGATGGAGCTATTTGTTAAAAAGACAATTTGATTAATGTGAAAACCTGATTTTTCAAAACCTTCTGCATATAAAAGATTAATTTAATCTATTGGAAAAAATTAAATTTTAAAGTCACTGCTTACCTTTTCTGATAAGCAGGCTGAGGTGACCTCTAAAAATGGTGCATTATTTACTTGACCTAGAAGACCCCACAAAATCATGCAAATCAAGAGGTTAAAATCTTCATGTTCAGTTTAAGAATACACATGAACCCACCTGGGCCATTAAAGGTATACATATCTGAAAAACCATCAAGTATCTGAAATTAAAAAATGCTTGCTCCTTGGAAGAAGAGCTATGACAGACTTAGAGTGTATTAAAAAGTAGAGACATCATCTGACTGCAAAAGTCCCTATGGTCAAAGCTATGGTTTTTCCAGTAGTCGTGTATGGATGTGTGATTGGACTATAAAAAAGGCTATGCACTGAAGAATTGATGCTTTCGACTGTGTTACTGCAGAATACTCTTGAGTCCCTTGAAGAGCAAGGAGATCAAACCAGTCAATCCCAAAGGAAATAAGCCCTGAATATTCACTGGAAGAACTAATGCTAAAGCTGATGCTCCAATACTTTGGCCATGTGATTCAAAAAGCCAACTCATTGGCAAAGACTCAGATGCTGGGAAAGCTTGAGAGCAGGGGGAGAAGTGGGTTGAGAATGAGATGTTGGGTGGTATCATCGACTCAATGGACATGAGTTTGAGGAAACTCTGGAAGATAATGAAGGACAGGGAACCTGGCATGCTGCAGTCCATGGGGTCACAAGGAGTCAGACAAGACTTAGCTACTGAACAACAGTCTGAAGAATGTCACTTTAAAGAAGCAATGTGTGCCGTTCTGTCATTACAGTGGTGGACTTGGTAGGTGTACCGCCAAACAGTGTGGCTGGATGCAGGGTCGGTGGCCCAAAAAGAGTACTGAATTTTTACTACACATGCTCAAAAATGAACACAGAGAGTAATGCTGAATTTAAGGGCTTAGATGTAGATTCTCTGGTCATTAAGCACATCTGGGTGAACAAAGCCCTCAAGATGCGGTGAAGGACTTATTGAGCTCATGGTCAAATCAACCCATACATGGGCTCTCCTTTCCACACATGAGAGAATCCTTACTGGAAAAGAACAGATTGTTCCTAAACCAGAGTAGGAGATTGCCAAGAAGAAAAAGATATCCCAGAAGAAACAAAAATTTATGGCCTGGGAATAAATGCCACAAAAAAATAAAGTAAAAGTGTTGGTTGTCTTAATTGTGTTATCTCAAAATGGATCGAATGAGTTTTCATAAATATGCTGTTCTGCATCTCTTGGTGCTTTGCGTAAAATGGAATTAGAATATGAGGAAATTTCTCAATCTCTTTTCCACCCACTTTATTGAACTTTAACATGCTGTACAGTCCTCAGTAGCATTTAGTATATTCAATTAGCGATTCGTAACTGAATTTTAGCAGCTTTTCATTATCCAAAAGAGGAGCCTTGGCAATGGTTGGCTGTTACCTCTCACCCCCAATCCAGCCGTGGGCAACAATCTATATTTCTGTTGATTTGCCTGTTCTGGACAATTCATATAAATGAAATTACAGTGTGGCTCTTCATCACTGGCTTTGATGTAGCATGATTTTTTTCAGGGTTTATATTGTAGCATGTACCTGTAATTCCTTGTATAAATATTTGATGGGAAAAAAATAAACTCACTGCTTAAATCTAGATCAAATTTCTTTTTCCAAAGCAATCAGATATAGTCATCATGAACCAAAAATCACAGAAATGAAGTAGTTTTGAAACATCTATTTTGCCAAAGTCTTACCCTATGTTTATTATTCTAAATTTAAAGTGTAGTAGTTTGTCTTTTGTCTTTGTTGGAGAAGGAAATGGCAACCCACTCCAGTGTTCTTGCCTGGAGTATCCCAGGGGCGGGGGAGCCTGGTGGACTGCCTTCTGTGGGGTTGCACAGAGTTGGACGCAACTGAAGCGACTTAGTAGCAGCAGTTTGTCTTTGAATGGAAAAAATAAAATGATGTTCCAAAGGTAACTTTGCAAAGTTTAAGGACTACACTATTCCTCAGTGATTCATGGCAATGAAACAATGATAACTTGAGTGAATTTTCATAGCAATGAGGTGAAAAATAACTGAATAAATCTTTGTTTCTCAGAGCTAAATGGAAAACAAACAAACAGACGAACAGGAAACACTTCATGAGCATCTTCATTTGGTTAGACCAAAACCCGAGCGTTATCCTTGGCTCCTTATCCTACTCTTCAGCCTCACTTTCTATCATCAGGAAATCATTTCACCTCTACCTTCAAACATAGATCCAGAGAGTCTGACCACTTCTCACATCATCTCTCCCCTGAATTAATGCCATTCTTTCATAACCAGGTCTCTAAGTCGGCCCTGTTCTCTTGTGAGAGTGTGAATTAGAACATGTCACGCGTCACTCTGTGATCACTCATCTTGTTAAAGGGAAAAGCGGACTCTTCACCACACACTGCTTCCCTTCGTTATCAGCTGTGCCTTGTCTCCATCTCTGACACCCTGCCCACTCTGCTTCAGACACTGCGCCAGGGCTCTTACCCTGGCTGTTCTTTCTGTTCAGATCACTCTTCTGGAAATGTGCTTGGTTTCTTCTCCTTACTTCCTTCAAATATTTCAGCTTTTAGTGAATCCTGCCTAGGCAATTTGGCTAACTGGTTCACTGCTGTATCCCCAAATATATATATATATATAAATAAATATAAATATATATATATATATATATATGGCCAAATATAGGGCCATAGTTCAATAGACATTTGTTGAATGAATAGATGAATGGATAAGGAAATATATGATTATGTGGCATTTAACCTCCATGTTAACTCTGACATATGTGGCATGATCTGTCTCCACTTGATAGATGTGGTAAAGCAAAGGGGACAACTTGATAACTATGGGTTTATAAGCCTATTATAGTTGTCTATGAATGGTGTGCATGTGTGCTGAGTCATTTCAGTTTTGTCTGACTCTGCGATGCTATGGTTGAAGCCCACCAAGCTCCTGTGTCCATGGGATTCTCCAGGTAAGAATACTGGAGTGGGTTGCCATGCCCTCCTCCAGGGGATGTTCGTGATCTAGAGATTGAACCCACGTTTCTTATGTCTCCTGCTTTGGCAGGTGAGTTCTTTACCACTAGAGCAAACTGGGAAGCCCTGCCTATGAATAATTTACTCCAAAATTCTTGTTAGGTGAAATGAGATATTCTGTACTATTTGCCTATAAACTATAGCATATTTCCTTATTAACAATCAGAATTTTCCATATAGTTTTTAAATCGTAGAAGTCTTGCTAATTAATTAATATATGAGACATTATTGGGAGCCTAAATATATACAGGCATTAATTTAGTCTCTGGGATATACTTATGAACAAGACAGAAAAACCTGGAGTTTATAGTTAAATACATATATAAATTAAGAAGAAAATATTAGAGTTATATGTACAATGCAAAAAATTAAAAGAATGTGGTGTGGCAGGGAGTGCCAGTGGCAACCAGATTGGATAGAATGCTGGAGATTCTCCGTGTAGCCCTCCTGATCTGCTCTTTGCTCTTCTCCACACTGCTTTATACTTTAGGAGGCTGATCTTTCTGGCCTGGGCTCCCTTGCCATTGGCCTCTGGTTGTGTTTGACCAATGGAAACCTTTGACAGAAGATTTGACAACTGAAGAATGGTGAGGGCTGGGTATATAAACCCCAGAATCTTCCTTGCCAGGTTCCCACTGATGGGGAGGGAGTGTTTTCCTCTATCTCAGGCTATGTTTTTGTTGGGTGACCCTCTCCATATGTTTTCACGCTCTGAGTTTTAGGAACTGCTCCTTCCCTTACTCTTTCTGCCCTAGGGGTGGTAACCACTCCTCCTTGACTCCTGTAGTGCCCAAGTTTTACATTATATCTTTATTCCCTAATATATACTATAATAAATCAAATTATTACTATAACAAAGGCTCTTTGTTAATTATACTGAAGATCGCATTTTTTATTCCCTACCCACCTATGACTGATAAGGTGGTTAGGCAAGTCCTCTCTGATGAAGTAATGGATGATATGAGTCAGAAGGAAAATTTGAGGCAAAGAAAATAAGATGGGATGAGCTCTGTATGTTTGTGGAAGTTGAACGATTTTAGCTCAAGTGGAGTAAGCAAAGAGTATATCAAGCATCTATAGTAAATAAAGGTGAAATCTAGGCAGGTACTAGATCTCCGACTTTGCATCAATGTCCCTATTGTACTGAAAAAGCAAAACAAAGCAGGAAAAATGTATCAGTAAGTGGTAATATTTTGTGTGGTATGCCTTTATCTGATTTGTTTATTTGTTAGCTCTGTGACAGGTAAAAGAAAACTTACCAAAAATAACTTACATTTTCATTTCCTTTGTTTGTAGCACATTTTCTTAAGTTACTTAAGTATTGGAACAAGAGAAAAGCCATAAAGGTAGTGAATAATTAATAAGCCATAAAGGAAGTAATAATTAATATTAATTAATAATTAACATTTATAAGTCATACTTGCAGTGTACTCTAGTAATATGAAAAAGAATCATTAATTCATTGAGAACAAATTTGAAGATCAAGTTTATATAGCAATGTATTATTATTCTTTAAACCTAACTTCATTGCATTCTTCTGTTTGTGAGACCAAAATGACTCCTGGAGAAACATAGATTTTGTTTCCTTAGAGTTATCTTTGCTATGTGCT
Source organism: Raphicerus campestris (assembly GCA_006410735.1). NCBI lineage: Eukaryota > Metazoa > Chordata > Mammalia > Artiodactyla > Bovidae > Raphicerus > Raphicerus campestris. The sequence goes on from SJYW01018249.1 coordinate 11,978, forward strand.
GTGCTCAGTCGCTCAGTCATGTTAGACTCTTTGCGACCCTGTGGACTGCAGCCTGCCAGGCTCCTCTGTCTATGGAATTCTTTAGGCAAGACTACTGGAGTGGGTTGCCATGCCCTTCTCCAGGGGATCTTCCTGAATCAGAGATCGAACCCATGTCTATTGCATCTCTTTTATTGGCAGGTGTGGTTTTTATTGCCGAGCCAGCTGGGAATCCCAGAGTTATCTTAGTTATCTCCTTTTCTCTCATATTTACATTTGTCAATTTACCAGTTTCATCTGTCATCTCCATGCAAGAACAAATTAACTCCTTAGTCTACTGACCTTCCTTTTTGTTCCCCCTTTATCACTCTATTTTATAGTATTTACATGTTTAGAATAATATTTGCTGTTTTCTTGGTATTCCTCTGTCAAGCTGATCAACTATCTTTTGGATTTTTTGTTTCTCTATCCTAATAAATGAAACCACATTCTGAAAGAATGTTGTGACTCTCTGAAATACATTCGTTTCTGGTCAGTATGTTATCTTGATATAAAAAAGTAGTTTTGGTAGTGGATAAAACCTAGAATAATACCTGGCATGTGTTAGATGCTTGGTACATATTTGCTGGTAGAATAATGCTCCTTGAGAACTCACTCTCTAATGGTAAAGAGATGAGACTTAATACTGCCATTTACTCCATGGTACTGGAGAAGATATTTAGCTTCTTTAAGCTTCAGTTACCATCTACTATAAAACTGAGGTAATAACAGTGTCTAGCCTTCAGGATTATTTAAGAATTAAATGACATAATGCATGCAAAGGGCTTAGCACAGAGTCTAGGACATCGCAAGCACCTAAATGTTAGCTATTATTTTTAACAGATATTATTTTGTAACCCAACAATAGTATATTTTTTAAAGATAGTAAATCTTAACAGTAAAATTTTACCAGAATTTATTTTTTGACAAGTTTTTTCTTCATTTACCAAAATATAAACATTAACTTGGGGCTTCCCTGATAGCTTAGCTGGTAAAGAATCCGCCTGCAGTGCAGGAGACCTGGGTTCAATCCCTGGGTTGGGAAGATTCCCTGGAGAATGGAAAGGCTACCCACTCCAGTATTCTGGCCTGGAAAATTCCATGGACTGTGTAGTCTACAGGGTTGTAGAGAGTCGGACACGACTGAGCAACTTTCACTCACTCACTTCACTCAAACATTAACTTATTAGTGAGTGAGTGGGTAGAAAGTGGAAATCTCTGATACATAAATTAAATTGTACTATACCTTGTTCTCATTTATAATTATATGTTTAAGAAAAGTGATATTATTTTTTCCTTTTTAATTCGTGAATGCCATAGTTTTTAGATGAAGAATGCAACTATCACCTTGATCCTAACTAGACTAAAAATACTGACTATATTTTTTATTATTGTATAATTGACATACAGTCAGGCAAGAATACTGGAGTGGATTGCCATTTCCTTCTCCAGGGGATCTTCCCAACCCAGGGATCAAACCCGGGTCTCCCACATTGGAGGCAGATGCTTTAACCTCTGAGCCACCAGGGAAGTGAGCATTGTATTAGTTTTAGGTATAATTTGTTTTAAAATTAGACCTTTTATAGCATTATTCTTATTATTCCAGGAGCTGATTTTGATGACAGTTAACTAACATGTTTGTTGGGTGAGGTTTGTCCAAAAAATCTAAATAATCACCCCGAATATATGTGTGTGTATATATGCAACTTCACATGCAACTTCAGTCACACATGCAACAGAACTAAGGAATATTAAAAGAACACATTACTTTGAGATACTTGAAACTCTCTATAAAGGGGACAAGCTATTACTTTATAAGAGCTTTTTTTAAAAATTAATAACTCCTTTCCACCTGCACTTCGTTCATAAAGAGATTATGTCTATTTCGTCAAGCACAGATCTGTAGATTTATTGTAACAGTGCTACTTCTTGGAGAAGGTAGCAGTATTCCCTTAATGAGATGAAACAGTCTTAATAAAATCATGAGTATTGACCTTAAGAATTATCTAGGGACACTCTATTTTAGAATTCATATTTTCTTATATGTCTATGACGAAACAACCTGTTTAAGTTTATGAATCTTGATAGTAGAAGACCTAGAATAGAATTCAAACCTCTTTTTCTTTGGATACTTTTTTTAACTAAAAAAAAAAATTTGACCCTTGTTTTCTAGTCCTGGCACCCTGAAATCTTCCCTTAGGAAGGTTGGAGCAGTCTAACCTGGGTGCCACCATTGTTCCTAGTACTTTAGACAGAATTATGGATGGAGGTGCTGCCCTTTCATCTCCCTCTTTATCAGCGCACATCTCTGGTTATTTGAAACATCGGGCATTCTCTCTTTCCACTGAATGGACCATTTGGAATTTCAACCCATTTTTTCTTGTCTGTTTATACAAAGGCACTGAGACCTCTGAGGACTTTTTCGCTTTTGCATGTATGTGTGTACTAGACCGTATGTCAGCCACAGAGATCCCAGAATGCACAGGGACAGTGGGAGGAGGGGAGTGTGTGGGGGAATCAATATTCCCACTCCACACCTTTGTAAATTCAAATCACATTTCTCTAGTATAGGTTCTATTTCCTAACAGCATCTTGGGAGAACTAATAAGTATAGGAGATTTTCATATAGGTATTTCCCAGAGCTCATGGGAAAAGTTAAAGGAAGTATGTTTTCATAAATAAAGCTGAGTTAATTAAAACCCAGTGCAGCAGCCAATACACAGAATATTTTAAGAAAAAAAAAATGACATACAAGTTTCAAATGCCAAATGTTATCAGAAAAGACAGTATTTTATTTAGGAAAAATATATAAAAGGATATCATAAAATTACCTATATTTATTGTCACTGAGTAAACAATATTATGTGTCTGATGCAAAGACTCACAAAGATTCTCTCCTTCTAGGTGTAATCGTGGTGTTTTCTAAAGTTTCCACAAAAAGCAAGGAGTTTTTACTAAAATTTCTAAATAGGTTAATTGAAACAAAGTTTTGTTTTTTATTCAGTTCAGTTCAGTTCAGTCACTCAGTCGTGTCTGACTCTTTGAGACTCCATGAATCGCAGCACGCCAGGCCTCCCTGTCCATCACCATCTCCCAGAGTTCACTCAGACTCACGTTCATCGAGTCAATGATGCCATCCAGCCATCTCATCCTCGGTCGTCCCCTTCTCCTCCTGCCCCCAATCCCTCCCAGCATCAGAGTCTTTTCCAATGAGTCAACTCTTCCCATGAGGTGGCCAAAGTACTGGAGTTTCAGCTTTAGCATTATTCCTTCCAAAAAAATCCCAGAGTTGATCTCCTTCAGAATGGACTGGTTGGATCTCCTTGCAGTCCAAGGGACTCTCAAGAGTCTTCTCCAACACCACAGTTCAAAAGCATCAACTCTTCGGTGCTCAGCCTTCTTCACAGTCCAGCTCTCACATCCATACATGACCACAGGAGAAACCATAGCCTTGACTAGACGGACCTTAGTCGGCAAAGTAATGTCTCTGCTTTTGAATATACTATCTAGATTGGTCATAACTTTTCTTCCAAGGAGTAAGAGTCTTCTAATTTCATGGCTGCAGTCACCATCTGCAGTGATTTTGGAACCCCCCAAAATAAAGTTGACACTGTTTCCACTGTTTCCCCATCCATTTGCCATGAAGTGATGGGACTGGATGCCATGATCTTCGTTTTCTGAATGTTGAGCTTTAAGCCAACTTTTTAAGTCTCCTCTTTCACTTTCATCAAGAAGCTTTTTAGCTCTTCTTCACTTTATGCCATAAGGGTGGTGTCATCTGCATATCTGAGGTTATTGATATTTCTCCCGGCAATCTTGATTCCAGCTTGTGTTTCTTCTAGTCCAGCATTTCTCATGATGTATTCTGCATATAAGTTAAATAAGCAGGGTGACAATATACAGCCTTGATGTACTCCTTTTCCTATTTGGAACCAGTCTGTTGTTCCATGTCCAGTTCTAACTGTTGCTTCTTGACCTGCATACAGATTCCTCAAGAGGCAGGTTAGGTGGTCTGGTATTCCCATCTCTTTCAGAATATTCCTCAGTTTATTGTGATCCACACAGTCAAAGGCTTTGGCGTAGTCAATAAAACAGAAATAGATGTTTTTCTGGAACTCTCTTGCTTTTTCAATGATCCAGTGGATGTTGGCAATTTGATCCCTGGTTCCTCTGTCTTTTCTAAAACCAGCTTGAACATCAGGGAGTTCATGGCTCACGTATTGCTGAAGCCTGGCTTGGAGAATTTTGAGCATTACTTTACTAGCATGTGAGATGAGTGCAATTATGTAGTAGTTTGAGCATTCTTTGGCATTGCCTTTCTTTGGAATTGGAATGAAAACTGACCTTTTCCAATCCTGTGGCCACTGCTGAGTTTTCCACATTTGCTGGCATATTGAGTGCAGCACTTTCACAGCATCATCTTTCAGGATTTGAAATAGCTCAACTGGACTTCCATCACCTCCACTAGCTTTGTTCGTAGTGATGCTTTCTAAGAAGATATATTGTTTTGGAATGAATATTTCTGAAATTAGTATGTGACTAAGTAGCTTATTTTATATTAACGTACTAATATGAATGGCCCACAGTTTATTTATTTTCTCCTCTTGCATTTTTCCTAAAAATCATATGCAGAGAAAAACTTCTTTTGCTGTGGAACAAAGGTAAACTATCCCTGATACGCTTCACTTGAACTACTGCTCTTGGCACTAGACCTGGGGTTGACTGGCAGAATGGGCCCCTCAGCACTTTTCTCATTTTTGGTGTTTTCCAAAGGAAATGGCTCATTAAAACCTCCCGTTTAGATGTTACTATGGTTTGGAAGAACAGTCCCATAACTACTTAATCACAAATGCATTTCCTTCATCAGGTAGGTTTCTCATTCCTTCCCTTGTTTGCTCCATCTGGAGAGTCCTGGGCACCCATGCAAAAGTCAACAGTACCTTAACTCAGACACAGTAGTTGGGGCTGCCCCTGCTCCAGATACCAGAGAGAGATATTATTGGCATATACACCAGGGTATTATGCCAGCTCCAGATTCTTTGCTGATGCTGAGATGAGGAACATGGGAGGGAAGGCTAGGATGGAATGACCAAAGCCTCCATCTGTCTTTCTACCGAATGTGCTAAGCTGTAGACACTGCAGTGTTTTCAAAAATAATAAAAAAAATATTTTGCTCATTAACTTTTTAAGTCCTGCTGACTTTGTGAAATCAATATAGCAGGTTGTAATTGATTTATGAGAAGAAAAACCCTTGCCTGACTAGTAAGCTCCGCAGTCACTGCTCTCAACACCGTGCCCTTCTGCTCATTAGTACACTTAGCTTGAGCCAAGGACGCCGTCAAAACTGGAAGTCTCAAGCCCGCTGCAGACAGACTGTTTAAGATGTAGCTTGCATTGTCTCCCTGGGGTCTTATGCTTTCTTCCTGTCTCTCTTCCTACGGAGGTCAGCTGAAGGACTTCAGCTTCTTTCTCACAGTCCCTAGTGTCCTCAAAATACCTTACTGGAAAGGCAAAGCTCCATTTATACCAGTCTTTTGACATTTTAATCTATTTGCTACTTTCCCTTTTCTCTCACCTTTTCCTGTCTCTTAGCTTATCTTACTTAGCTTGTCTTTTGCCATCTGATCTTGTCAGCTCATTGATCTTTTATTTTTATATTTTTAAACTTGCAAGGTGAACAACATTTCTTTTTGCTATTTTAATTGCTTTTGCCTAACTTCAGCACTTACTCTTTCATTCCTAAGACATTTTATACTTTTTCCTGCCAACCCCTATATAATTATGTTCGCCTGCCACCCTTAAAAATTGAAGTAACTGCTGTAAGTTAGGTATCATGCTAGGTGCTTTACATCAAATTATCTTCTCTAAAAGCATGTGACCAAGTATTATCCCTGATTACAAGTGAGGAAACAGATCCGGAGAGGTCAAGTAACAAGTTTGAATCACTCAATTAGTGAAGGGCAGTGCTGATATTTGAAAGTAATTCCTTTTTACTCTAAATCCTGTTTCTTTTTTTTTTTTCAGTATAAAATAATGCTTCCATTTGCCTCTGTTTTACTTTAAAATGCTTAACTAGCAAAATCAAGCTCTTGGCTGCCCTTAACAGAGCTCATTCTCTTTACTGCTGCTCTTTCAAATAACCCTGCTGTGCAAGCTGCCAGAATGCAAATGTATTTATCTCAAGATTTGGTTTACCCTGATATATTGGTCAGCTTACCCTTTCCACTGAGTTTTCATGTATCTAGTAGTATGGAGCCCCTCGTATTATCATTAAAGGTAGAGAGGAGCATTCTCATGTTGTCAAAAGTCACCATGAACAATCCCATAACCTAGAAAAATGAACAGATAGTCAAGCCAAATTGGCAACCTTTCGGAACTTTGTGCAGATTTCATCTTCTCTTTGTTCTTTTGATGCTACTTTGGGAGCAAGTAAGTGGTAAAATTATAGAGCACTGCAGCAGCAGGAAAGTGATGCGATGTCCTGACTTGTTAAGTGGTTGAAGTTACCTGCAGTTTCCCTGTACAGGTACTGTATATTGCAGTTAAGTGTTATGCCACATCCATAATGCATTAGTTTACAGTAAGTTAATAGGTTCCATCCATCTGGAGTCTTGCATAATTTTGCAGTAGCATCGGGCGTTATTGTCATTCAGGATGTGCAATATTCTACCAAAAAAAACCACAGATCCCATATTAAAACAGCTGCAGATTTAGATTTAGCTACAGTAGGGAGAAAATATTGTGCTATGGAGGTTGGCCAGAAGAGCAATGGAGATATGCTGTAAATGAGGGGGAAGAGAAAGAAATTGAGGTCAAGCTGCCAAGAAAGACAGAAATGGAAGCAGGGGAAGATAATTCTTATGGTCAGTGTCAATTCAAAAGAACTTAAAATCCAAGACAAGAATGGAGAATACAGGGTGAGTGATGGCTGAGTGAGCTGATGAAATTTTAAAGCAGGAGGTGGTCTAACCAGAACAGTGCTTACAAATATAAATGAAGGGATAAGGAAAATAGCTATAAATGTGATAATTCATCCTTAGGACTTACTGTAGGCAGGGTATTGATTTAGGAATAAACTGCTAGAAAAGCTACTGATGCTTGATGTGATCAATATCTAAGAAAAGAGTTCTGGTCTACAAGGAATCAGAGCAAATCCAGACCATTACAGGATTTGAGACTATCTTGGGTACCCTTGGACTAGACAGCTGTCTTCTAATAATGGACCCTCATGAGATTAACTAGTCGCATCTTGGGAGAAAACGTTGGAGAGATCAGTTGGTTCAACTTTGGAAAACAGGTAGCAAAATCGTATTTCAATAGAATTGTGGCCTTATGAGAATCTCATTGACTTCAGGGCCATCTGCCTTTTTGCTGTTCACTGGCCTCATTTAGTCACAGGTGGGTAGGAAGGTCTCAACAGTTTTAGTTTCCGTTCAGTTCTGATTTCAGCTTGGGAGATAGAAAAGACCAGTGACAGCTATGGCAACGCTGGACTTCTCTTTCCTCTGTGGAGCCAGAAGTGGCTGCCCTATGCAGTTTGCAGCTAACAGCAAGCAGACAGAAAGCATTTCCCTTATTCTTGTGTTTAGCTCCCTAAAACATTGTTTTCTCTGCTTTATGGTGCACCTGGCTTAGGAAACTAGACAAGGAACATAGTGGCCTCTAATTCAGCAATTGACTTCATTGGTGGAGTGAAGGAAATGCTGGTTACTGACCATCAGTGGACAGTCATCCTCTTGACATTTATCTCTAACTTCTGTCTCCCCTGCTTTAGAAATAACATATTAACTGATTTGCTTAATGATCAGGAAATATATCTGGTACCTTACAAGTTAGTAGACCTCTCCAAACTTTAAAAGAGAAATGTCTCTATTACTAAGACATAGTTTTGTTTTCCTTTTCTTTTGAACATGAAAACGTAAAAAAGTGATCAGTTAACCACCTGCTGTTCCATCACTGCATCAAGAAAAAAGAGGCAAACCAAAACAAAACCAAAGTTGTTGTTGTTGTTTTAAATCTGAAAATCCAGGAAATTACAGGACCATTTCAAAGGCCTTTCTCTCCACAAGAGAAAATTTTGCAAAATTTGAAAAACTTTGAAAATTCTGGAGTTCTGTGATGATGAAATACAGTGGCGCAAATGTTTATTGGGCACTCAGTGTCTATATTTTACCTACATCATCATATTCATTCCCCTCCCCCAAATCTACGCCAAAAGTGCTGTTTACTCCTCATTTTACTGATGTCGCAGCTGAGGCAAAGCATAGTTAAATAACTCTTCCAGGTATCAGGGTCAGAATACAGTAGAGCCGTTACCCAAACCAACAAATTTCCATATAAATCCGGACTCTGGACAGAGACTTTTCTGCTTCTGTGATTTAGAATCTTCCTGTTGGAAACTTATACATTATTTATTAAAATAAGTGAATGGGGAAAAATTCTGTAGGTGTGTTCTAATACTGTGAACAAATTAAATCCAACAGAGTACCATTCTAGTCAATAAATATATAATTCCCTCACTTAGAATGACTGAGTTCTCAAAGTCATTTTTAACAAATAGGTATGTGAAGAGAGGATATTTTATGAAGGGGCTCATCACTTTATCGGCAAGATTCAATAAAGATTTCCTTCATATGACTGGCTTTGTATACTTTACATAAGTATATTTCATAATAATTCAGGGTAGGAAATAATTTAGAACTATGTACGTTTTCATGGCACTTTTTATTCAATTAAAAATCCTTGATGAAATATGTGACATGTTTAGTAAATATATTCACTAAAACTTTCTGAATTACAAAAATTTTATTTGCTATTTGGGGTTTCTTTCAGCCCCACCCCTCTCTTGTTTTTAACATTTGGTAGAACACTTAACATGAAATCTATCCTCTTAACACATTTTCAGGTGCACAGGGCAGTATTGTTAACTATGGGCACAATGTTGTGTAGCAAAACTCTAGAATTTATTCAGTCTTTTATAACTGAAACTTTGTACCCATTGGAAGCAGCTCCCCATTGTCTCATCGTATTTTCAGAAATGACATTAAAAGCATGTGCATATACTTTATGTCAGTCATGATGGTACATAACAGTTTGGATTTCTAGATATAGTTTTTCTTTTTGGTTTTTCTATACTTAGGAATAAAAGTTTGACCATGTGTTATTTTTCCTAAAAATGTTGGTTCCATATATATTAAGCAAGAATTCTGAAAATTTTGAACTATTCCGTGTCATTTCCAAACTAAAATGTAAGTGATCTAGACATATATGAGGCAAGTATGACTTATCTTAAATCAGTGACAGCTTAAAGCATAGGATTTATGATAGTACTTACCCATCCATCTCAGAAAGAGAATCTTGTTTGCTTTCTCCTTTGTTATGTAAAAGCATTTCCTCTCTGTCATAAACAAAACAGTAACTCCTTATCTAACAATGGTAGTTAACTGATTTAAGTGTTCTTTCTTTTGTTTTTACCTTTGAAACAAACAAGGCCTTGTTTATTAAAAAAAAAAAATTAGGATACATTTGGAAGTCCTTTAGATAGGGATGCTAATGTTCTTCTTATTCTCTATTCTACGCATGGCAATAAACAGCAGGATATTATTCCTTGTGAGAGCTCTGAACCTGGGCCACTTCTATAGTTTCTAAAATTTTGTTGCTAAGCTTAGGCTCTGGGTCTTATCACAAGGTCATATATATCACATACATTTTAGATCTTTTAAACAAATTTTGCCATCTCAATCCCTTAATATAGTCTCCTACTGATTTATATTAGGTCATTTGTTTTAGGCAGTGGAACTACCAACCATTAGCTAATGCTCATGGAAATATCTAAACAGAAATTATATTGAAATTCATATGAAATACCCAATAAATTTGTCCATACTAGAAATTTCAATTTTGATATATTTCAGTAACGAAATGATAAACCCATGTTTAGTTATTTAGAAAATAACCACTGTTACAAAAAAATAAAAATAAATATATATAGGCATGTTTTCTACTAGAGGCCAATGATTCCTTATACATCTTGCCAATAAACCTTCTTCAACATAAAATTCAGAGACTTTTTTCGGATGAAGTGAATGATGAGAAAACACTCAGTCCTGAGAATGAAATTGTTTTGAGTAAACTGTGAATGGTAGGAAAGTCTGATAGGTAGTAAGTCTGAATGGTAGTAAGTGATAGGAAACTAATGAGAAGTAAGTTTAGTCTAGATTGAAGAGGGCTAAAAATGCAAAACTTGTAACTTCACCATTTTTCTTTAGGAAAGTCGTTGTAGATTTTTAAATAAGGGATGACATCATTCCAGCAATGTTATATGAAGAACTCTTTCAACATTTTATAGGGCATACTGTTAATGAGGTTATTGCAGCAATCTATGTAGAAGGTGATGAGGGCAGAAATAAAAGTTGTGATGAGGAAAATGGAAAGCAGTCTTATGGATTCCAGAGTATGAAGGATGTTTGACACATGCTGCTCTCTGAGATGTTTTTCTTTCCTTTCTCTGCCTTACAAATTCCTTAAGTTCAGGTCTCAACTGAAATGTTTTTGTTTACAGGGAAGCCTCCCTTGATCCCATACATCAAGGGCCTGTTACATTTATATGCTTTTCAACACCATGTTCTTTATGTTGTCATATTAGACATACTTATAATTTTTAATTAGCTATTTGTAAATATTTTTAAGGTCTTCCCTATGAGGCTTTAACTCTTACAATGGCAAGTGTCCTGTTTGTTTTATTCACTGGTGGACTTCCCTGGTAGCTCAGATGGTAAAGCGTCTTGCTTACATTGCGGGAGCCCTGGGTTCAATCCCTGGGTCGGGAAGATCCTCTGGATGAAGGAAATGGCAACCCACTCCAGTACTCTTGCCTGGAAAAACCCATGGACAGAGAAGCATGGCGGGTTACAGTCTATGGGGTCGCAAAGAGTCAGACATGACTGAGTGACTTCACTCACTCACTCAACATCACTAGTACCTAATAGATAAGTACTCAACAAATTTTTGTGGACTAACTGGTTTGACTGACTTGTTCAATACACAGGAAAATGAAAGGGGGTAAGTGGGTAGGAAAGATTCAAGTTTAACTTATGTTGAACAGTTATTGGTCCTTCATTTATATTTTAGAATACGTGAACTTATATATTTTGCTATGAGCAGTTTTGATTAAAGAAATGAAATATTGTGTATTAACACAGAGCAACAGGATGAGATGGCTACTAAATGGAGGAAACAGCGGAGAACAGGGAGACAGGATTTAGCTAGAAAACTGTGACTTTGACTGACTAGATGGAGAACCAGACAATCTTGTGGATGCTGTGGCACAAAGCCACTGTTAATCCTTAAAAGTTATACACAAACTGTTAAGCCAAACACTTTGTACTTGACAGTCATAGATTTAGAATATTAGATAGTTCAAAGAGAAATCAAAGATGGATCAGTTCCAAATTCTTGACTTCTCTTCACAGTATCCAGCCAAAGTATCAGACTTTGATTGATTATCTCCAGAAAGGGAAACCTTTCTGGTTTCTCTTTTACTTACACCAGTAGGTGCTGACTCAGAAGCCAACCTGATCGGTAAATCACAGCTAAGTCAAGTACATGCTTCTTCAAACTCTTTGTCATCTGCTTTAATATTTTGCAGAGGAAGCCAGTGTGTATTTGTTCACACTCTCTGGTACTACTTAATACTACTAATTATCTGTGAGTGCCTTTATTAGAAAAGGTGCTACGGTGAGAACTGTGTATTTTGTAAGTGCTCCTTCTTAGTGATCAGTAATTGGGTGAGTTGTCAGTTGCAGAATCACATCCTGATTTGCTTAGATTGAAGCAGTCTTTTCTAAATGATGGGATGCTGATTTTATTTTATTTTATTTTTAATGCTTGGGGATGCTGATTTTAAATGTGACTGAAGAATGATCCTTTTGGTCAGATAGAAAATGGCACATCTTAGTGGAGTCCAAAATACTAGATTACTCATCTCTTCATCAAGAACCTTTGATTCAAAGTCTAATGTTTCAGAATTGCTTCTGCAGATTTTAGGCCTATTCTTGATTCAAAGCTTGTATTGACCTGGGCTGGAATCAGTTTTTTCCTAGAAAAAAGGGGTATTATAAAGAACTCTTAACATACAATATGAAGAAAAATAATCCTGTAAAATATGGGCAAAAGTCTTGAACAAATATATCAGAAAAAATATACAAATAGTTGATAAGCACACAAACAGATGATCAATGTCACTAAATATCAGGTAAATTCATATTAAAACCATATGGAGATATATTTTACACCCACTAGAATAACTAAATTGAAACAAAACTAAAAATCTGACATATTAAATTTTATAGATGATGTGAACCAATGAAACTCTTATGCTTTACTGAGGGAATGTAAAATAGTACAATTGCACTGGAAAACAGTTTGGGAGATTCTTTAAAAAGAAAAGTACAGGTATTTCCCTGAGGTTCAGTGGTTAAGACTCTGTACTTCCAATGCAGGGGTCATGGGTTATATCTTTGGTCTTGGAACTAAGATCCCACATGCCTCACAATGCAGCCTATATAGATATTTATCATATCTATATTTATTTTATTATATATATATAATAAATAAATAGAAAAGTATATATCTACTCTATAAGCCAGCAATTATAATACTAAATATTTATCCAAAAGAAATAAAAACGTATGTTTCAGGAAGATTTACACACTTGTACTGCCAGCTGTTCCAGCTTAATTTATAGTAGTCAAAAACTGGAAACAATCTAAATGTCCACCAACAGATAAATGCACAAATAAGTGTATGAATATACAAATGGATACTACTCAGCAATAAAAAATACATTGCTAATAAGTATGTCTTTATATTACTTTATTCATCTAAAGTAGCAACTTAAACCAGCTTAGGTCACCACATGCTCTGAATCAGGGCTGGGCCTAAAATTGTACTGAGCAGAAGAAACCAAATACAGAAGAATACATTGAATAATTCCACTTATATCAAGTTCAAAAGTAGGCAAAATTAATATATAGTAATAGAAACAAATCTGTGGTTGTCTGACAAAGAGGTGAGGAGATGGACTACAGAAGAACACAGGATAGCTTTCTTAGTGGCAAAATCTTTCTATGTGTGGCAATTACACCAGTGTATGCACTTGTCACGGAGAAGGCGATGGCATCCCACTCCAGTGTTCTTGCCTGGAAAATCCCATGGACGGGGGAGCCTGGTGGGCTGCTGTCTATGGGGTCGCACAGAGCTGGACACGACTGAAGCGACTTAGCAGCAGCAGCAGCAGCAGCATGCAATTATCAAACCTATAAAACTAAACACTTTAAGTCTGTAATTTGTAGTATGAAAATTATACCTCAATGCCCCAGGCAAGAACACTGGAGTGGGTTGCTATTTCTTTCTCAAATGCATGAAAGTGAAAAGTGAATGTGAAGTTGCTCAGTCGTGTCCGACTCCTAGTGACTCCATGGACTGCAGCCTACCAGGCTCCTTTGTCCATGGGATTTGCCAGGCAAGAGTACCAGAGTGGGTTGCCATTGCCGTCTCCTCAATAAAAATGGATAAATAAAGGAGTAGTAGGTAATCAATTTAAGAGCCTAACAAAATTATTTTGAAGCGTATTTAATTTCCATAACAGCATTTTAGCACTTTGAAAAACATATATGCTACTAATCAAAAATGAGAATGTTACTAAAGCAGATTTAAAAAAGAAAAGGTAAAAAATATACTTGGTTGCCAAAAGTTTAGTTATTATGAGATTTACATTTCCAAGCACACTTTATTTTTCATTTTAATTCAGATTGTTCTTGTCATTTATTAATCCATATTAATGAGAGCTCATTGTAATGTCAGTGTTAGTGTCATATCAAAAAATGAAGAAGAGTCTGGTAGATGGACTTTTCTGCTAATTGCCATTTTTTTCATCAATATTCAAACATTATAGTCTTTATTTTTCATCTCAGCTGAAAATTAAAATGTCTGACATTTGTTTATAAAGTTATTAAAATTCTTTTCATTGAACAGGCTATGAAATTATTTTAAACAATTAAAAAGTACTATTCTTGATCCTCAAATATTATAGCATATTTTTTTTCTTGACATACATGAAAATTGCTTGTGGTGATGATTTTTAATACTGACATCTCTAAAAGTTTATTTATATCTACTGTTTTTTGTCCTACATTTCTGTGTGGAATGTATTTAAAAGTTCAATTTTATAGAAACTTTAAATAGTATCTCTGTAAAGCTTTTAATATTATGGATTTATATTAATGTCTTATCAGAAATATAATTTATAAAATAAATTGTTATCACCTGAAAGAAGTAATGTAACAATTTTGATGGCCTGTTAAGGACAAAGTTAACTATTTTCCAAGTGCAAATATACCAAAAATATCATTATATTGAAAAGAGGAGGAAAATAATATTTTAGAATTAATAAAAGTTATTTAAAGATAGTATGTATATTACAGGAAATTTGAATGAATCATGTGATATGGTTTAAAAAAAGAGTTAAATTCTGAAGCCAAATAACTAAGAAGGAAGAAAATGAGCATTGTGTGGGAGAAATAAAGCTTTGTTTATCCAAGTGGAACCTGAAAACCACAATAAATTGGTGATATATTGTCAAATTCAAAAGTAGGTGTGCGATGGCAACATTTAAAAAAGCTTAAAAATTAAACGAAGTGTGGAGTTCAAGACATTATAAAGACTATTAAAGACCATAGCTTCAAGGAAAAAAGATGAGAATTTTCCAAAGTCATGGGGGTTACATAGAGAAATATTACTGCATTTAATTTTCCAGTTTCTGAAACAAATACAATATAAACAGAATGAAATATACTGAAATACACCAAATTGATTTAAAACAAAAGAATACACTCTGATCTTGCGTGTAGTCCATACTTTCACATGGACTTTCCTGGTGGCTCAGATGGTAAAGCGTCTGCCTACAGTACAGGAGACACTGGTTTGATCCCTGGATCAGGAAGAGCCTCGGGAAGAGGAAATGGCAACCTACTCCAGTACTCTTGCCTGGAAAATCCCGTGGACGCAGGATGGGGATTGTTGTATGAGGCTACAGTCCATGAGGTCACAGAGAGTCAGACATGACTGAGTGACTTTGCTTTCACTTTCATACTTTCATATATGTAGATACACACATATATATATATATGTTGTGTATTTATTTATATTTATATAAGACTTTGGCCAAGAATGAGAACTAGTGCAGAAAAAAAGGCTGGTGTGAATTTATAAGAATAGTAGAAATGACAAGGTTCTTTGTTGAAAATCAGTTATATCAGTGTTATATTTCTGTTAGCAAGTCACAGTTGGCAGGGCTTTCCTGCAAACTCAGTGAGGAGTGACTGCTCTTACCAACACAGTAAGGATGATGGTAATTGCCATTTATTGATTACTTATTATTTATAAGCCTTCTGCTTGGTGCTTTACATAAAGCAGTCCCAGCTTATGAATTAATTATACACCTCATTGTATTGTATGAACTTGGAGCTAGATACATGGCACAAAGCCACACAGATGTTAAAGATAAAATAGGGATTTAAGCACAGTCTTATGCTTATTCTAAAATTTGTGATATTTCTACTTCATTCTGTTCCCTGTTTACTAAGTCTCCTGTAATTAAAGACCAGTTTGATAAATCTTCAGTTTTTTCCCCTTAAGATCACAGAAAGGGGTAAAAGGCTAGAAAGAGACCAAATAATGCACATATCCAGAAATGCAAATAAGTTTGCATGAAGGGAAGAAGAAATATGGCAAGCTTGCATAATTAGTAAATAAGATTTTTCTGTTTAACTTGGTTGAGGGCATCTCCGTAGTTGAACACTGAAGTTGGTTGAGATCTCATTTCTATAATCTTAAGGAAAAAGTGAAGGAATATCAAGAAGAAAGAGCAAGCTTACAGAGAATAAAGATCCATATTCTGAGTTTCCTTTTAGGTTTAATTCAAATATTATTTGGGCAATCATCTGTTAACTTTTGAACTAGTTCTGCCTGGAGTCTAGGAAAAGACAGACTTTGGCTTTTGAAAAACCAAAGTCTTGATGATTTCTGAAAGCACTGTCATTATCTAGACACAGATTTTCTGGTTATATTTATTGATATTTCAGGTCATAATAATCTCAAAATTTCTTTAGCTCTCACTTTGAAATATATTTTCTTGGCATTATTAGAATGTTATATGAAAGTAGGTGCTAAAAATTGCCCTAATAGAAGACTTTTTTTTTTTCAAGGATATATGTCTTTTATTGGTTATGAGGAAGACCAGTTGGCTTCTGGCCACCGGTTACCTCACTGAACTTAAAAATGATATTACCATGGATATCTTAGAAGAAAATAATAGCTGTTAAATAGTTGCCATTTACAGAGAAGAAGCTAATTCATGTGTCCAAAAAGATATGGATGTCTTTCTAAGAAATGGTGTTATAAAACCAAAGTGTAAATTCAGAAAATACAACAGAATAAGTGCAAAGAAATCCCAGTGGCCGTACTGACTGACTATAAACTTTTGTAGTTGCTTGAATCTAATTCTACATCTGATTCTGCTATAGTTCAGAGATTTTAAACTTCGTGTAACTCAGAGTATCTGCCTTGTTTGTGTGTTTAAGATGTGACTGTCCATGAGAGGCCTAGAGATTCACTATGGTTTACAGTGATTTTGAAATTGTTGCCATATCTGCAATTTGATATATATGTAGAATTAGCTTTGTCTTTCAAACATTTATAGTCTCAAATTATTTTGTATAAATTGTGTTGTGGAAGAACACAATTATTACAATTATCTTTAAGGTAGATCACTATTGTTTCACTCATATTTAGGTGGTAACCTTGAGATTCAGAACTTTTTATATAGTTTCTGAAAGGTATTTCTGGTAGAAGCATTTAGGCAGCGTGATGTTATTCATGCTAAGGAAACTTATGAGAGTTGTAAGAGATAGCTTCACTCCTATAAAGTGAGACAGACATGCAAAAAGAAATACAAATAGCAGATACACATAGAAAAATATGTTCAATCTAATCAGTATTAAAATTTGCATTAAATCAGTTTTTATCTATGTGTGAATGTGTGTGTGTGTGTGTGTGTGTGTGTGTACTCAGTTGTGTCCAACTCTTTGGTGACCCCATGGACTGTAATCCACCAGGCTTCTCTGTCCATGGAATTTTCCAGGCAAGAATACTGAAGTGGGTTGTTGTTTCCTACTCACATAGGAAACTGTAGATGCGATCTTAAAAAGTCTACATTCCAGTGTGATGAAATAATTACTTTCACAGCTACTAGATGGAAGTAGTTATAATACAGATTATCAGAAAAACAATGTGGTACTATGGATCAAAAATGCTAAATCTAATTCTATGCATTTGACTTATAGAAGTGTATTATAAGGAAACAATCAAAGACAGAACAAAAGTTTAATGGACACGGCCAGTTAAAATCCCCCCTCCAGTAATTTTATGTTATGTATTATTCAAATGTACATCAGTAGCACATTAATTCCATTATTACACTTTAATATCCTGGAACAATATGAAGACATTAAGATTTATATTTTTGAAGGATTTTAGTGACTTGAAAATTGCTAATAATATAGTATGTGTGCTTAGTTGCTCAGTCATGTCCGACTCTTTGAGGCCTCTTGGACTGTAGCCCACCAGTCTCCTCTGTCCATGGGATTTCCCAGGCAAGAATACTGGAGTGAGTTGCCATTTCCTTCTCCAATAATGTAATAATAAGTTATAAAAAGAAGACATAAAACTGACATCTGTATGGTTCCAAATATATATGTGAAAATAATAACCTATGCATAGATACAAAAATATTTGCTGGTGGTTTTATCTTTCCTTTGCTTTTATGTTTACATTACATTTCTCATTAGTTCTTAGCTTCCCTGATAGCTAAGAGAGTAAAGAATCTGTCTGCAATTCATTTTGTCTGAACTGAAAAACCCAGGTTCAGTTCCTGGGTCGGAAAGATTCCCCTGGAGAGGAAATGGCAACCCACTCCAGTATTCTTGCCTGGAGAATTCCATGGACAGAGGAACCTTGTGGGCTACAGTCCATGGGGTCACAAGGAGTCAGACACGACTGAGTGACTAATACATTAATTCTTAATATTTTCTTTTTCTTTTTATTTTTTTATTTTAAAGGCATTTTGCAATGAGCAATTTTGCTTTTGCTTTCAGAAAATAGAACAATAGATGTTATATTAAAAATAACAGCTCATAAAATAAAAACATATGTATTTAGACTCCACCTATTAAAAGTGTACATGTTGGATTCAATATGATGCTATATATTCAAGTTCATAGTCATTCATTCATTCTTCTTCATATGAATATGCATGAAGGAGCTTTTTTGTGTTAGGTGCTGTTCATGGTACTGACCGTATGATCCTTTTGTTTCATAGAGTTTCCTGGATCCAGTCTCTTTTATCCCATTTATCTTAAGATTTATTAACTTTATTTATATCCAGTTTCTTCCCCCCAAATATGGTATTCTATAAGTGGATTTTCTCCAGCTTAAATTCATGGTCTTTTAAAAAAGTTTATTTCCTTTAATGTATGTATATTTTTAGATACATCATATCTATTATACTTATTCAGATATACTCTATTAAACAGCCTTAGACAGTCTTTACTTTCTGTAATCCAGAATCTGTCTGTCTCTTGGTTTTGTTTTGTAAACATGTATAAATTAAAAAAACTACAGCAGAATCCATTGCCAGTGACACACTAATCTTATTTGATGTCAGTGGGAGATAGTGCTATGATCTTGAATAATTCCAATAAGTCCTGTGGGTTTTATTGGCAATTTGTTTCTAGGAACAGATTGAATTTTTCAGCCTCAGTAGTCATGGGGCAAAGAACTGCCTGTAAGTGGTAACTTGATGTTCAGGGTGTTTCCTCAGTTATAACTTAACTTCTATGCATTTATATAAAGAAGGGGAAAACAATTCCATAACTATTTAAAAAATCTATTTGAGAATACAGAGAATTCTTAAAATATGAAATACATTAAATCATAGATTTTATTATTATTCAAGGTAGTACAACAGCTTCCAGCTTTCTAATACTCTATTAACTCTTATTGTTGAACTGAACTTTTTAAGGGGGTATATTCCATATTAATCAGGATTTAATATGTCCAGACATATTATATTTAATATTTCTTAAGTAGTACTCTTTGAAAGCATTGCATAATATTAATGATAACTCAGATTTACTAAAGAGATTATTTTTTATCACTGGCACATTCATCTTACCTTATGGTTGATCTCAAAATATTAAGACTTCCTTCTTAGATTTTCCATTTATTATCTTAATAATGTTTAAAAAAGCAATTCTCATTCTGTCTGGGAATATGATTTTTAACAAATTGTCCTCACAGTTCTGCCTCACATTTGGTTGTATTTTTTGTGTGTAAGGATCAAAGGTGTGTGGAAGGTAGGGATGCAAATAGTGGTTGAAATCCTGCAGTGCTGAGGAAAAGGTGCCATTGTTAATTCATCTAGCCAGATGCAGCAATTTGTTTGTTAGTTTATTATTGCTGTTCAGTTGCTAAGCTATGTCTGACTCTTTCATGACTCCACAGACTGCAGCCTACCAGGCTTCTCTGTCCATGGGATTTCCCAGGCAAGAATACTGGAGCAAGTTGCCATTTCCTTCTCCAGGGTATCTTCCCAACCCAGGGACTGAACACCCATCTTCTCCCTTGGCAGGCAGATTCTTCACCACAGAGCCACCAGGGAAGCCCTTGTAAATTATTTGTAAATTATTATCAAATGTTACATATATGTATGTGGCCTTTATAATGGGCAATATTTTGTTAAAAAATTGAGGATCATGGTTCATGATGAGGCTAAAGTATGTGTATATGTTCATGTTCACATGACTTAAAGTCTTGCACTTCTAGGCAAAGAATCTATTTTTTTATCCCCTTGTTACTATTCTCCATTGTTCATCACCAGAACTATCAATAATTCTAATGAAGTGTTAATAATTGCCTGATCCTAATAAATTATACCAGGTTTTATTTTAGATGCCTAATGTTTCTTTTTCCCCTTGGAACTTATATTTTAACAATTGCAACAAATATATAAATGCAAGCTAGACCGCCTCATTCAAAATGCAAAAATATTTCTGTTCTCCTTATCCCATTTCTTTGAGTTTGAAATAGGGGATGAATGAAGGAAAGCATAAGAAAAACCACTAAACATGTCTTAGGAGTACTACTAGTTTTGTGTGGGGTAATGCAGAGATATGGCAACGTGAATGCCCACTGATTTATGATATTGGCTTTTTCTCCTAGCAAGTTGTAAGTACATGGTTCCCCAGTCAATGATCATGTTGAACTTACTGCGGTTTCATTCTTTTGTTAGTGGTTAGGGAAAGGACATTTTGTTGTTATTGTTGTTAATTTTAAGTCTTGCTTCCCCCCCAACCCAAAGATTGTAAGTTCCATTAGATTTATCACACTAAAGCTGATCCACAGCTGGGTCTGTTAAAAAGCCTCTTTGAATCTGATAGCTTACTTTTAGCTATTCCTTTATATAAGCTGAAAGGTTATTTCCTGAAATTTTCTCTACAAAACTATTTTGTGCTTGGTTGAGTTAATGCAGTTGCATGGTAATTCTTTAAAAATCGTAAAAAATTATATGACAGTTGGTTTTCTTAAAAAATAATGAAATCCAAACAAATTTATAATATGTCATACAAAGCATCTTTAAGGATTACTTATATGATGGTAAAAATTTATATATCAGAAGTGGGAATAAGATTATCTTTATTTAAAAAGTTAATTTAATTGGATAAAATATGATTTAAAGGAATTTTATCTACTACATTCTGACTGGAAATAGGGAATTTTTATATAGTTTCTGGTAATAATAAACTTGTTTTTCTTTACTAATGCCAATGAATAAAATGACTAACATGTATTGAAGTTTTTCTATATACCAGATGCTTCTCTATTTTTCACAATAGTACTGTGAAATAAGAGCTATTATTGTCCCAGTTTTATAAATGAAGAAACAAACAAGCAGCCATCTTAAGTAATTTATCAAAGTACAAGAGATAAATGAATCAGTCTTGAGTCCTAACCACAATGCTATACAATGCTTTTACTGCACTAAGCTGATGCCACACCCAGACTTATTCAATGCCTGCAAAGCAACCCACTGGTTTTGGAAACAGCCCAGGAGGGTAAATTTTTCCAAAATTATTTTAGAATTGTAAGACTATATCATGAAATTAATATACGTACTTAAACATAGAAAGAAAATGATATGGAAGCTGAAAAGCACTGTTTTATTTCCCCATATTATATATTCTTAGAAATGTATTCATTCCCTGATAGAGCAAGGAAGTAAGGGAAGATGGAGGAGAGAAAATAATTTTGCTTCAGAAGGACAGCCAGTAATCCTTCTCAATACTTGGAAGTTGCTTAGAGATTTGGGGAGTTGTTTTGCTCTCCTGGGAATATTTAGTTTGGTTTCATTATATAGGAAAAAGCTTTAAAATGAAACCCAAAGAAAGCTAGTGTATAAATCTAGGAGACTGCCTACCTCCACCCACAACTCCTAGCTGCTTCTCTGGCGTGGAACAAAGAACAGAGCCTGGCCCACGATTGGCACTCACAAACCACTAGCCAGCAGAACAGAGGCAAGAATTTTAAGGAAGGGGACATTTGCTTGTGTGTTTTAATTCAAGAGGTAAAATTTGGAAATTTTATCATAGAATTCACCCTCTTATTAATTTTAATAAGCTTTAATTTTTATCGTTTGCAAATGTATTTTTTTCCTGTTAAGTATATTTCTAAGCACAGACTTTAAATTAGGCAGGATTTAATTCTAAGATTTGCTTTGAACTTGACTGATCTATGAAAGGTAAAGCCTAGTCATCCCAGGTCTGTTTGGGTTTATGGTTCATACTTCTTCTGCTTTCTCTCTTCATCTCTTCCTTCTACTCCTATGTTGCATTACTAGCTTTAGGGAAAAATCCTGAACTTCTGTAAGAAGAGAAAATGCAAGCTCCAGGCTAATTGGTGACTCTGTCCTGTGATGGTCAGCAAGGAAGGATGAGAGTTTCTCTGAAGTGAACCCAGGGTCACCTGACAGACATAGCTGGTGTATAAGCATAACAGTGAAGGTCTCTAAGAGTTTCCTCTAGTCTAAAGTGAGGCTGCACCCAGGCAGGTACACTCCCTGGGAAAAAGGAATCCTGGCCCCTAATTCATGAAGATCTGCAATTCCTACTAGCTGATGAACATTTTGTTCATTTTCTTGTCTTCTTGTCTTCTTCCAAGCCACTCTCTTTGTGTCAGTTTTTAAAAACACAAAAAGTATGAGAAACAATCTTCAATGATTTATGAAAAACACATTGATTCTAGTTCTTTTTGTCTCAGAAACTAAGAATTCTGGACTGACTGAAAGTAGATAAACATTTTTTTTCTCCATTATAGAATTCTCATACCTCATTTTTGTTTAAGGAGAGACAAGAATTTACAAATTTCTGAAACAGTGTGACAAAGTTTTTCCTATGAATTTGCTGTGGATAAAAATCATACACTGATAAAGCTTCTTGGATAAATCCTTGAGAATGTGGCAACTTTGCCATCTAGTGCAAATTCTACCCAGCTTCACCTTTTTTCTTTGCCACTAGTCCTCTCAAATGATTCCATCTTACCCTGCTCCTCCTCATGGATAGTCTTATTAGCCTCCTTCTATTTTTAGACCTATTTTCTAGACACCATATATATCTTACCTTGAAAAGGGCCCTAAGTATCATTTTTGTGGGAACTGTCAGGGTTAGGGTTAGCCGAATCAACCTCTCTACCCTAACCAACACCTGAGGTGGCTGGCAATTCTTGTGACACCAATCCCATGCTTTCCTGTTCTTATACTTATTTGAGCGTTTTAAAATACTCTATTTTTTACTCTTCTCCTTCGAAAGTAATAGGCCTGCAGAGAGAACTGGAACAAGGAGCATCTTTTCCAAATGTCCAGGCACTTTGCGCATATAATCCCATTTGAGGCACATTGGTGACATTTTCCATGTAACAGACAAATAACTGAGGCTTAGTTCTGTGTGCTTCGTTGCTCAGTCATGTCTGACTGTTTAAGACCCCATGGACTGCAGCCCACAAGGCTCCTCTGTCCATGGGGTTCTCCAGGCAAGAATACAGGATTGGGTTGCCATGCCCTCCTCCAGGGAATCTTCCCAACCCAGGGATCGAACCCGGGTCTCCTGCATTTCAGGGGAATTCTTTACCGACAGCCTAAAAACTGAGGCTTAAAGAGGTCAGTTATTTTCCAACATTACATAGCTCACAAGTGGTAGAGATGGAGTTCAAAGCTATGTTTGTTTGTCTCAAAGCTCTTGTTTTTCTATGACACCATACAGCAGCATCCCTTTTGTGAGGGCACCATCCCATACAGTCATCAGCTGCTAGTTAATGCTTATGACATTTCTATAGCAAATACCAGGCACTAGCTTTGTTTCATCTCAAGCACCATGTTTAAAACAATCTTAGGTAATTTACAGAGTATGATACAGTTTTTGCAAGTAGAATTATGTGTGCTTCTTACTGCAGTGGATAAATGTGCTAGTATTCACAGAAGATAAGACTAAAAGAATCTCTTCATTCAATCACTTATTCAACAACTATTTAATAGATGCATGCTTTATACACTAGGGATGTATCTGTGAACATAACAGACAAAAATACTTGCTGTTATGGAATGCCGTATTGGGGAAGACATAAGC
Organism: Raphicerus campestris; assembly: GCA_006410735.1. Taxonomy (NCBI): domain Eukaryota; kingdom Metazoa; phylum Chordata; class Mammalia; order Artiodactyla; family Bovidae; genus Raphicerus; species Raphicerus campestris. Next base: position 35,788 of record SJYW01018249.1, read on the forward strand.
AAATAAAATACACATGCCATTATATGGTGATAGTTTCTCTGGAGAACAATAAAGCAAAGATAAAAATAAAACAGTTTTAAGTAGAAGGGATCATGAAGGCCTTACCAAGGGGACATTTGAGTAAAGACCTGGCAGAAATTGGGAAGTAAGCCACGTGGACATCTGAAGGGGAGATTCTTGCAGCCACGGGGAACAAGTATAGAGGCCCTGAAGAATGTGTCTGTGTGTAATGGGCCAGGGAGAGAGCTGTAGGCCATGAGGTCAGAAGGAACTTCTACATCAGTGTTGTAAGGCCTTGAGGCCTTGCTGTTCACACCGAAGGAAATGGGAAAGCTGTTAGAGGGTTTTGGACAAAAAAGTGACACGCTATGACTTATGTTTTGAAAGATCACTCTAGCTGACATTTTCAGATGGAATGAAGGTGGAAATTAATTCGGTGGCTACAGCTAAACCAGGCCAGGAATTTCGGGTCTTGAGCCAGAGAGCTGGTAGTAGTGTTGCAGGAAGATGCCAGATTCTGGTTATATTTAGAATGTGTCTTCTGATCACAGGATTTGGTAATGGGTTTGAAGTGGATTTGAAAGGAATGGAGACGCCTGAAGGATGACTTCAAAGACCTGAGCATGTCATTAACTGGGCTGAGAATATTAAGGGATGAATAGGTTTAGTGGGGAGAACAGGATCACGGCTTTACATATGATAAGTGTGAGATGTCTGTTACTCCTTTTAGAGGTGACATTGAGAAGCCAATTGGATATGAGTCCAGAATTCAGCAGTGAGGTCCAGGCTTTAGGTATAAATTTGGAGTCATCTGCATATGTCTGTATTAGTAGTCTTAGTGAAATATCTAAAAACATAAATTCAGATACAAAAGAGAAGAGATCTAAGGATTAATTTCTGAGTCACTCCAACATTAAGAAGTTAGTAGAGCCAGCTAATGAAACTTCACAGGAGAAGCCAGTGAGGCAGGAAGAAAGTCAGTGGTGAGTTCTGTCCTTGAATTTACTGACAATAGTAGGTCAAGGAGCAAGAAGTGATCAGTTGTGTTCAATATTGCAGACACGTCAAGTAAGATGAAAACTGAGAATTGACATTAGAATTAGCAATACAGTTCATTTGAGGGGAGCAGTTTCAGTGGAATTGTGGAGCAGAAAACTTCGGAGTGATTTAAAGAGATGAACTGGATAGCAGAGATAGATGATAGACACCAGTGAAAATCACCAATGTTAACATAGTTATTACAGCTAACTTTAAAGAGAGTTTATGTTCTTCCTTTTTAAAAATGATGGCAGTTATCAGACTTAATGCAAGATCATGCTATTGACCATTTTATAAAGTCACATATATATTACTATATCACAAGTTTGTGTATCTAATACTGTGATAACTATGTCAATATAATTAATCTTTCATCCTTTTTAAAAAGCATTTAAAGCATTGTTCTGAGGGTCCATGGGATTAAATAATATTCATTAGCTCAAAAACTTAAGACCCATGCCTGTATTAGGTCACTATCAATGTTTCTATAGATTTTCCCCTTCTCCTTTTACCCTTTACCAACACTGCCCATATCCCTATCCTACCACTCCCCCTTTTCTAATGGCACCTACAAAGTAGAATTAAAGTTTTCTATCAATCACAGATCCTACACTATCCTATTCCACATTTCCCCCTTAAAATTTGGTTTGGAATATTGTGGTATGAAGTGATGCTTGCAAAGTGAAATGCATCTTTCAATAATTTTCAGAATGTAGAAGACAGAATATGTTCATAATATTTTGATTCAGTTAAATGCCTTATGTTTCTCTTTTTTCTCTTATAGGCATTTATGAATGATTAAATTGTATTTTAATGCTATATATTATCTGAGAAGATAATTTCAACTAGTAATTTGTACTATGCTCTAAAACTTTTTGAAGTTCACAACTACTTCTGTTTTGCTGTAGGCTTTCGAATAAGGCAGATTGAAAAATCCAATCAGACTTAGCTGGTATTTTCTGTGCAACATCTGGTCTGACAGTGAAAACTGTAGTCAGGCTTATAAATCAAAATGAAGCTGACTGAAGTGATGTAGAAATGCCCATGATTTTTGCAGATGATTTGAGATAATTTTTTACGTTAATAGAACCAAAAATGAGCTGCTATATTTAAATTTTAAACATTTTCATTTTGAAAGTGGTTTTATTGTAATCAGTTCACTAAAAAGTAAAGATAGATGCAGAGATAAGGCTGAGAGCTTGAGGAGAGCAAGGAATGTATTTAGAGAGTTTGCTAGAGGTAATTAAAAAGCTTTCTAAATAGCTATGAGGGTCAACTTATGGAAGCCCGCATACCTGGCTTGATGAAACATAGGAAAGGAAATAATGATAAACTCAGCATAGACTAGCCTTGAGATGATGCCAGCTCATGCTGGGAATCTTGGAATGGGATGTAGAGGTGGAGAGTTTTTCCACCTCTATTAGGGACTTGCCAAATGGCTTTGGTAGGAGATGGGGCCAAGAAAGGTAGCAGTTGGGGAGTATCAGCAAAGCATCTCACTCTTGAGTTTCAGGCTGAATGGAGAGAAAAGTGAAGCTAGGAAAAGGAAAATGGGCCAAGAAATCAAGAAGGGCTCAAGATATCGGAGAGAATGACAGCGAAGTAAGTTCATTTACATTGAGATTAGAAGACATGGAATGGAGGGCATTGGGATGAATAAGGTCATAGACTGTCAAAACTGGAAGTATCTGCAGAAATTACCTCCTATTTTGTAGGTGATTCAGAGAGGTTAAGTCTCTTTTTAATATTCTTGCAAACAACCAAGGGCAAAATTCTTAGAACTCAGGGGACTAGATTTTCAGTCTCTCTATGCTTTTCATTTTCCTGATTCAGTTGTCCTGAAAGTAGAAAGAATATTCCTAACTCCTCTTAATAAAATAAATGAATTTAAGAAAGATTTCATTATCCCCCTTTAGCATGAAGATTGAAAATAGGAATAAAAATAGAAATGCTCTCTTGGCTTCTCGTTAGAGAGTTCCCTAAGTATCCATCCAGGCAGCTGCTGGATGCTCTGGAAATTTTCTCTGAAAATGCTACTATTATTGCTGAATATTTGGAAAAATGAAATTCTATAGAGAAAAAAATAAAAGTTTGTCAGAAAGATGGATCCGCTGCATTGAGACACTGAGCCAACTTCTGCTGTAGGCCTTTGCCCAGAGTCTGTGGATGTAATAGCAGCAGGACGAACATGGCAACTGTAATTTTTTCAACGTCTACCCTGTGGACACCAGCGCTCAGCAGGGCCTTTGCAGTAGTGCTGTGTGTAATTAAGAGAGAAGGGTCTGGTGAAAGACTGTAGGGAAGAGATCATTTATTTGTAGTATATTTTCTTTCCCTGAACAGAAGTATAACTACTAGGAGAAGTTAAATTATACCTCGTCTATAAAGGGTGCTTTCAAGAACCTCTCACTTCTTCAACTAATATATCTCTAACGTGCATTTTAAGCCTTAAATCCTTACTCTCCCTGTCTTAATTTCCTTCACCTTTGTTTGAGCACCCATGTTTGGAGGATCTCAAAAAGTAAGAGTGTAAGAATCACAATTAGGGTAGCTTACCCCAGGGGTAGAAGGACAGAGGGGGTTTCTTTGTCAAATTTGGCTTTTGTGCTAGAATTTTAACATGTTTTATTGGCTCTGGGGATTATGTTCTGGTTCCGGCTGAGTGAAAGCTTGCTTTGCTTTTGTTTTCTGAAAGTATTTAATAAAATGGCAGGATTCACTTACTTGCTTATTGAATTCTTTTGCCTGGGAAACATGCAAATTCTGAACCCAGCTGCATATTTGTGACAAAGAGATAGCTAATAATCTGAGCTATATCCAATTTTTTTAAAAAGCTTTTCAATTTTTTCTATAAGGGCAGAACTATCATGCACAAAGTTAAGCCTTTTAGAGACTGGGTTTAAATCTGCTTTCTGTTAATAGCTTTCTAAATAAACTTGAGGCACAGACAGTTTTACTTGCAAGAAAGCAGGTGTAGGAAAAAAGGCCTATAGTTTGTTAACCAATGAAAGCCAAGTTGCTAAATCTACCTGTTTCAATAGATCAGTTGGACCAATTAGAACATTTATTTTCTTCATTTCTCTTTTATTCAGCCTTCTCAAATGATACAGTAGATAGAATAAACTTTGGAGATTATTCAGCCCAGAGTCTTAGTTTTACAGAAGATAGTAATGAAGACCAGCAAGGGTGAAGGATCAGTATTCCATAGCTGGTGTGCTCAGGAGCCACTGTTTGTCCCCTCTAGACTGAAGCTGCCTGCCTCTTCATGCTGCTTGAGGCCCCAGATTCTAAATTTTATGAAATGTCTCAGTGGACCCCTGCCTCTCACTGCTTCTGGTTGTGTTTAGCCTTACATAGGGGTCACAAGCACAGGTTCAGACAGCAAAAGGAGGGGAAGGGTGGTATTAGTTCTCTAACTCACTGTCTTGTCTGTTTGGGCTGGTCTAACAAAAATACCATAGATTGGGTGGTTTGTAAACAACAGAAATGTACTTCTCACAGTTCTGGAGGCTTGGGAGTTTAAGGCCAAGGAGCAAGCACGATCACATTCTGAGGAAGGCCCTCTTCCTGTTTTACAAGTCATGCCTTCTGTGACTTCACATATTAGTAAGAGCTCGGAATCTCTGTGAGGTCTCTCTGAAAAAGCATCTGATCCCGTGGAACCCTGGCCTTGGAGGGTCCCTTGAAGGCCCTAACACCATCATTTGGGGGATTAGAATGTCAACATATGAATATGTGTGTGTATGCGCTAAGTCATTTCAGTTGTGTCAAACTGTGTGGCCCTATGGACTGTAACCCACCAGTTTCTCTGTCCATGGGTTTCTCCAGGCAAGAATACTGGAGTGAGTTTCCATGCCCTCCTCCAGGGGATCTTCCTGACTCAGGGATCGAACCCATGTCTCCTGTGGTTCCTGCCGAGCCACCGAGGAAGCGCATGTAAATTTGGCGGGGGTTGGGAGGATGCAGACATTCAGACCTTTGTCCTCACTCCATGTCTGACTTAGCAGTGGCTGTAAGTGGTGGCCATGTCCCACCGACACAGCTGTCAGCAGTCGTGGCAACTTTAATTTTCCCTTGTCCTTCTGCCATAGGGTGGTAATGGAATCCTGTTGTTGTTGTCCCTGAGTGTCTCATCATCCTTTGATGGTTCCCTATACTCTGCCAAGACCTTTGCAAAAGTTTGCTCCATTAACTCTCTTGAGTCATCTCTTTTGAGTGTGTCACCTACTTCCTGCCAGAATCCAGAAAGACACACCTCCAGTAAATGCTAGTGCTGGAATCAGGACCTGGGTCTTCTTATCCCATTCTAATACCCTTTCCACCTTGCCCAGATGAAAACCCTCACCACCTCTTTCCTTCAGGGTCACACCAACAGCTATAAAACTTCTGGATCTGCTTCTGAAGTGTTTTTGCTTGTGTTCTATTTCCACTCTGGGAGTAATACATTCTTTTGTCTTAATGAATGAGTAAATAGCAAATTTAAGATATAATGTTAATAATGAAAGGTTACATCTTACTTATTTTTATCCATTTGGTGTAGCCAGGTTCGAATGGGGAGGGGAGGTATTTGACCCTTGATAAAGTTGGGCATTTTACCATAAAAGGAAACATGAAAACAAAGTCTCCATAAAAGCTGATGGATGAGATCTTCCTGTTTGTTCTCTGTTGCTCCTTAGGATATAGTGTTTCAGGAAATGTATGATTGATACTCATCATGAGTTTCATCTCCACAGAGCTAGCTTGCATTACGCCTTTTTTTCACTTTCCTCTTTTTAATGATCACCCACTTCCCTTCACTTTTATTAATTCTTTTATTGTTTCTTTTTGTGAGACAAAGCTATTGGGGTCTCTGATGCCTCTCACGTATACCATTCCTGGAAAAAAAAAAATCCCATACCCTGTAAGAGGTAAACAGGTGAGTGGTACTGTTCAGCCTCTCACTAGATCAGTTTTCAGCCTTCTCTTGGAGTGTGATTTATCATGGCTGAATTCAAAGCAATTAAGCACCCACTTTGGAAAAATACAGATGCATCTATTTTAAAAACAACCTGGGTGCTGCAATTTGTTCTTACATGGAGTAACAGGAAAAATGATAAGCATTAATTTCACTCTGAAATGACAGTGCTACGCCTTGCCTGTTGACTTTTTGCAGAGAATGTTTCACTGGAGGGAAACTGACAACTCTTACCAGCATCCTGCAAAGTGAGAATAATGTAATTGTTGTTTATTGCCTGGATGATTTGCACAGATTCTCAGCCCAGAATCTGCAAGCCAAGACGTACTAAATCTGGAGATTTAGTTAGATCTGGATATCAACTGGTTTTATGGGGTCCATACCACTAACAAGACAGCAAGCAGTGCCTACCCATTCTTTAAGACTCAGTTTAACTATCACCCCCACTGAGAAGACCCCCACTGTGCTTCTAAAACCCTCTCTCTCAGTGGTTCTCAAACCTTGGCAGGCTTTGAAATTGCCTGGTGGGCTTGGCTTATTAAAATACAGAGTTCCAGACTGGCCCCAGAATTTCTTGATTTAGTAAGCTAAAGTTCCCAGGTGAGACTGATGCTGTTAGTCCTCTGTTCCATATAAACCTGTGTCATGGTACCAATCACTTTATATTGTCATTCTTCATGAGTCTGACTACATCCCTGATCATTGAAACTATAGTATGTATATATTCCCTGGTCACTTTGCACACACCTACCACCCCACCCTAAACACATACATATTATTGAATAAATGAATAAAGTGAATATGCTTTCTTGGAGCCTTACTTGAAATTATAAAAACATGCAGTGCTAATTCTACTAAATCCTGTCTATTCCGTGTACCTGGTATTATCACATTTTAGGACTGGCCAGGAAGATCCCCTGGAAAAGGAAATGGCAATCCATTCCAGTATTCTTGCCTGGAGAATCCCATGGACAGAGAAGCCTAGTAGGTTATAGTCCATGGGGTCGCAAAGAGCTGGACATGACTGAGCGACTTCACCTCACATCACCTCACCTCATCCTACCACTAGTTGTACAAGACGGCCACGGGCCTACATGTTGCTCTTATATATATATTGGGAAAATGGAGATTCTTTGGGCAGATGCAGCCTGCCACATGCAGGAAGTACAAAAGGCCAACAAGTGAGAAAGTGTCTCTTCCTCCAGTCAACAAGCATGTCTGCAAAGTATATAAAATGTAAAACCAAATGGCATGACTCTAGTCTTATACAGTATTCTTTCTATTTTTGGAATTTTCTGTAAAATTCTTTGGCATGCTAAGTTAGACCTGAGAACCCCTTTCCTGCAGGGTACTGCCTATGACCAGAATTACTGACCTTTGCCAGAGCAAATAGAAAATGCCATGTTGTAGTTTTGCTAGAGAGAGATCCTTCAGTCAGATCTCAGTGATGGAGGTGAAGCACCACTGGTTTCAAGAATTTGAAATTATTCATCATCAGTAGTATGATGAAGGCTTTTATCATAAACAACAGGAACAATAATAGGAGAATGGGTGATGCTCATATCAGTAGCTAAGGAAGTGCTGTAATCTGTGGTTTTCAAATTGAAGAAGGGGAAGAATAATAGAAACTAAACTCCAGCTTGTGACAGAGTCAGCTAAGCTGCCAAAGTCTTGCTGTTCTAAGTCATAATTTCCAGAGGTCAGTTGATTGTCCATCGATCCATCCATCCATCTAGTCATTTATATATCCATTCATTTATTCATCAATGTTTATTCATCAATGACTCCATGTCAAGTTTTATAAGAGGCAGTAAGGAGTTCTGGAATGAACATGGGATTTGAAGCTAGACATGTTTCTAAAATCTGGGTCCCCAGCTTCTTAGATACATGACCTTATGCAAGATGATTAACTTTAGTGAAATGATATCTGAAGTGAAGTCAAGCTGCTCAGTTGTGTCCTACTCTTTGCGACTCCATGGACTGTAGCTGCAAGGCTCCTCTGTCCATGGAATTTTCCAGGCAAGAGTATTGGAGTGGGTTGCCATTTCCATCTCCAGGGGATTTTTCCTGACCTAGGGATTGAACCCTTGCATCTTGCATCTCCTGCATTGGCAAGAGGGTTCCTTACCAGCTGAGCCACTGAGGAAGTCCCTTTACTTATATTATGGATTAATTGTGAGGAAATATACTATGCATTTTTATAGTACCTAATGGGCTTGATACATATTGAATAATTAATAATTAATAGGTATTATCTAGAGGCACGATACAATGATACTGCAAAGTAATCTTTTTTCTTATTCTTATTGATGATTTACATATATACCATTTATTTTCTCTGTCTTCTATAGTACAACACAGAATAAAATCAATCTTTTTAGTGAAACAACACTCAGGGGAAGGTTACAAAAGATCAAAGGCATTTAGAAAGAGTTACTTACTTTTCAGAGGTTAGCAGAAGTGTGTGTGTTTACTTTTTTGTTTACCATGTATTCTACAATGAGAAATTTGGAAAGACTTGTAATACTATACATATTATTGTGCCCTAATTTTTTTCCAAAGCATATTTACATCTATTATCTTGTTACTTTTCCTAACTGATATCAGAGCTTCTTATTCCCATGTTATATATGAGAAAGCTACACATCATTACATTGTAAGACAATAGCAGTGCTTAGGCTAGAATTCATGGTTCTTGATGTCTAGTCCAGTAGCTTCCTTACTCCAAAACAAAAACCTTTACTAATCAGTTCCATGTGGGAAAGTCTTTAGCAATTTATAAATTAAAAAACAGAACAAAAAGTTGCAATTGAATTTGCCATGTGACTGTCTCCCTGGGTTGTGATAGTTTCTTAGAAAATCGGCAAACATGTTTTAGGTCTTCTAGCTCATGGTAAATGTATACAGAATATATAGGAAAATCTTTGTGAAGGAACACCTCTATTCCCATTCAACAGGTAAAAGGCCTTTGAGGAAACAGATTCAGAGAAGTTAATTTACAAGGCCAAGATAGCACCAAGTGGTAAGTGCTGTGTTATAGGAAAACAATCCCAGTTTGTCCTTCTGTTGACAATTTGATTTAAGTTTAACTGAAGCCATCTTTATGTTTGTATTTGCCCATTGACCATACAGAGAAGGCAATGGCAACCCACTCCAGTACTCTTGCCTGGGAAATCCTAGGGACTGGGGAGCCTGGTAGGCTGTAGTCCATGGGATTGTGAAGAGTCGGACATGAATGAGCGGCTTCACTTTCACTTTTTATTTTCATGCATTGGAGAAGGAAATGGCAACCCACTCCAGTGTTCTTGCCTGGAGAATCCCAGGGACGGGGGAGCCTGGTGGCCTGCCGTCTATGGGGTCGCACAGAGTCGGACACGACTGAAGTGACTTAGCAGCAGCAGCAGCAGCAGCAGCATCGACCATACATTGTGCACTAACGGGGCAGCATTCATACTATACCTTATATAAATGATATTTTATAGAATTATACAGTATACAACTTGCTCTCCTGTACATGGTAACCTTGCCTTTCACTAAATGTTGTCACATTTTTTAGCTGTTTCTATGTTATTCTCCCCCTCTTTAGTTACCAAGGAGCTGTGCAAAAACAGCCCCTGGTGCAGCAACCTTGATTTTAATATTAGTTCAAATAGATATAAGGCAAATTTAGGATAAACTGAAAATACATTATTTGCAAAATGATTCACATTTGTCTAACAAAGAATGTATGGTCATGTCCAATTTATACAATCCAGTACTGAGGTATACTAAGAAAAATCTGTATTTTCCAAATTGAATGCTGGAAAAATTTTATTTTAAATAAAAGCTTTGAGTCTGTGAAGCTTGAATTATTGAATATCAGAGAATTCCCTTCTACTGTTGGCCAGAATTTTAAGTTAAAATTTATAATGTATATACACAGAGAGGAAGTAACAGCTAATACTTTATGAATGCCTACTATGTGACAATCCTGCTATAATCATTTTCTGTCTATAGACTTCTATAATAGTCTCAACAACTTTCTGGAGTAGGCTCTAGTATTCTTTTGGTTTTATAGAAGAGGAATGGAGGCTCAGAATGGTTCTTTATCCAAGGGTCATATAGCTCTTCTGGTTGAGATTTGAATCAATGGAGCTATCTCTGGACTCTATACTCCTAATAACTGTATTAATCAAAGTCTGCAAACACCTTTGACTGATTAAAAAAAATTACATTGCCTAATATTTTCTTAGAAGGACATGTTACCAGTCATAGAACATGCCAGAAATACAATTTAGATAATGCCTATTTGAAGATTCAAAGATGGAATTATTAAGTAGGAAACAGATGAAGCTCTTTGAATCATATTTTTAATTTATTATTTTATGAGGTAATGTATTTTTGAAGCTTATATCTGTCATTAAGATAATCTGTGATTCATAACTGTTTCTTTAAGGCTCTTTTAAGAAAAGAATCATTCTGGAAGAACATAATGTGTGACTTACTATTTGTAAGCAAAGTACAGAAAAAAATATAATGTAATCATCAGCATTTGATCACAATATGGAAAATCTTAAAATAAACCTTCTTGACTCCTGCTTTCATGTTCAGCTCTCTCATTTCACATGATTTGTGGTGAGCCTTTAGTAGGAAGGTTTTGTTTTTAATAATGTGGGTTGTTGACAGAAGCACATTCAAAGCAATTAGTGATTTCCCTCTTCAAAACAATTACTTCCCTGTGAATTTGGAAATGACATCCGGGGTTGATTTATGTGTTGCTCATAGAAAAGTTAGAGAGATCTTGAAAGAACTAGATGGTTAGTGCCTCAGGGAAACATACTAGGTCAAGACTGCACTTAAGACAACTGAGGGTAGACATGAATAGGAACTTCTTTGACTTATGCTGGTTGGTTTTTCTCTATACTTGGAGCTGTCTCTCTCCCTCTATTATCATTTAAGATTCTTTGTAATTTTTTAAAAATTTATTATTATTTTTACTTTACAATATTGGTTTTGCCATACATCAACATGAATCTGCCACAGGTGTACATGTGTTCCCAATCCTGAACCCCCTTCCCACCTCCCTCCCCATACCATCCCTCTGTGTCATCCCAGTGCACCAGCCCCAAGCATCCTGTTTAATTAGAGTACAGTTGATGTACAATCTAAGTGTACAATCTAGGTGTACAATATGTTGATTCAATTTTAGTGGTTATACTCCATACAATAAAACTCCATTTTATAGTTATTGTAAAATATTGGCTATGTTACCCATGGCTTCCCAGATGGTGCTAGTGGTAAAGAATCCACCTGCAATGCAAGAGATGTAAGAGACATGGGTTCAATCCCTGGGTCAGGAAGATCCCCTGGAGTAGGAGATGGCACCCAACTCCAGTATTCTTGCCTGGAAAATTCTGTGGGCAGACAAGCCTGGCAGGCTGCAGTCCATGGGGCCGCAAAGAGTTGGGCACACCTGAGTGACTGAGTACCCTCCCACACCCATATTGTTCAGTATATCCTTGTAGGTTATTTTATACGTAAAAGCTTGTATCTCTTATATCTTTGCCTCTATAATGGTCCTTCCCACTTCCCTCTCCCCACTAGAAACCACTAATTTGTTTTCTATATCTGTGTCAGCTTCTCTTTTGCTATATTCACTGTGGTTCTTTCTTTAATATTTCACATATAAATGATATCATACAGTGTTTGTCTTTCTCAGTCTGTCATTTCATTTAGCATAATGCCCTCTCAGTCCATCCATGTTGCTGCAAATGGAAAATTTTCATTAGTTTTTATGGCTATTATTCCATGATATATATCTCTATATGATATATCCTTTATCCATTCATCTGTTGATGGATACTTAGTTGCTTCCATATCTTGGCAATTGAAAATAATGCTGCTCTGAACATTGGGCTGCATACGTTTTCAAATAAGTGTTTTTGTTTCTTTCAGAAGTGGGTCATATGGTAGTTCTATTTTTAGTAGTTTTAGAAATCTCCATACTGTTTTCCACAGTGGCTGCACCAATTTACATTCCCATGAACAGTGTGAAGGGGAACCCTGTACACCATTGGCAAAATTGTTTCTTAATGGGGTCTATCTTCTCCAGTGGATGGTAAGAAAGTTAAGTGGGAATCATGGTAATAATCCCAGGCTTTTGAAAACTACTTAGAGTTCTTCTATAGAAGCATTTCAAAGGATACTCTACATTCTGAATGTCTATCTTGCTGTTTTCCTGGCTACTCACTCTAAGTTATTTAACTGGAAAAGAGCTTGTTTTTGTATGATGCTTCCCAGAAAAATTGTTGAAATTATGCAATCAGTTATAATCTCAGACAATTCTAAAAATATTTAACAACTAGTTAGAAGCATTGACTAAGCAGAAGAGTCCCTGGCTTAAACAATGGGTATACCCACAGTGATTGCCCCTCTGATTACATATGAAAAGGGACTTACAGGAAGATCATGAATTCCTCTGATAGTGGGCAATATCAACTTAGAAATAATTGACTTATCCATTCACTATGGCCTATTATTGCATAAGCAGTCAATCACAAGTACACACACATGTAGAGTTATTTTTTCCCATTGCTTGTAAAATCTAAATTAGACCACAGCAATTAATCAAGCTAATCTTGTAAAATTTTTATCTCCACACTTGGACATGCTTTCCTACATTTTCTCCCCATCCATTCTTTTTATATTCATCCCTTTTTCAAAACACCTACTTCAGGAAACCCTCCATGCTTTTCCTATATTTATATAAGCTTAACATACTGTTAAATTCACCTCATAGTATATCATTACAGTTATTAAAGTATCATTCTGTTTTTACATCATTTCATATGAATACATCTTCTCTTCTTCATTTGACTTAAGGCATATGTTTTGGTATCTTCCTGCATTACCTATCATAAGTCTTTTTATAAGAAGCCATTTAATAAATGTTCATTAATTGATCACTAGTGAGTGAATGCCTATTGACTGAGAATCACTTGTATCACAGAGTAGAATATCACTCTTCTATGGTTGTAAAATGGCTGTATTACACATCAGATGTTTAGCTTTGTTATCCCCAGCATCTAATCTGGCTTAATAAGCCTGAATAAATGCATTTTGGGTTTGATACATATATAAATCTCTTATGATCTGTGTATAAACTGATCATTTTAAAGCAGAGAATAATAATTAGACAGTTTATATCTCAATCAGAGGAAACTCAGAGATTTCACAAAGGTGTCTTTTCAGAATCAGAGGGCTGAGCTCAACCACAATCAAGAGGAATGTCTGTTTCAGTTTCTGTCCTTGCCATGAGCTTCTGACTGTTGATAATAGTTTTCTGTTTTAGCTACAGCAGCAACTAAATGCCTTAGCCAAGAAAGGAATGTTCAGTGTACAGAACTCCTCATGGTAGAAAAAATTCCTTTTGTATTAATGCCAGATCACATTTGTCTTTCATTAATTAACCTTAAAAAAAGGCAAAATAATCGAAAATTAAATAAAACAAAACAAAGCAGATAGACAGCAGAGTAGAGTAGAAGAAAGGAAGAAATCATGGATTTGACTTCAAGGCCTTTGACTGCCAAAGCTTTATTCAGTCATCCTGGATAGTATTAACCTCTCTGGACCTTGCTGTCATCAAATGGAAAACAAAAGGGTATACCCCGAGTGATCTTCAAGGCCCCTTGTAGCCTGCAGAAACATTTATTTCGTGGATGCGACAGATGTGTTGCCTATGTCTTTTCTCTCTGAAGACTTGATTGTACCTCCTCATGAGCTATTGAAATGTGGTATCTCTTAGCTTGAGTATAGACATGGCATCTGTCCCCTTTCAAAGCCTCAGCACTCTTGTGTGCATCTGGGAAGCTTTGTCCCCTGCATAGTTTCAATTACAATGAGTATTCTTTTTATTTTGAATCTTAGCAAAGACTTCTGCCACAACTGCTGTGCACCCCTCCAGGGGTGACTGAAATGATTTCTGCACCTGTCTTATACCTAACCGTATTGGGAGGAGGAAACAGTCTCAGCATGCTGGAAAATATTGCATCGTTTCCCATATTATACTTAGCTGCTGTAAGTCACGGATTTAGGATGAGAAGCAAACCAGCCAATTCATTAAGGGCCCTGACTGTTTCTGCGATGTATGTTCTGTTTATCTAAATGGCCCTAGGGTATGTCCAGGTTCATTGTCATTTTAGAATGGGCTTGGAGATGGAGTCTCAGAAAAATGTAAGCAGTTTAGTCACACCAGGAGAGATGAGCCTATTTCTTACTCTCTCCCCCATTTTCTGTCCTCTAGATCTCTTGCAAGTTTAGTTTAAATGTTTCCCATGGTAGATAAATATTCTAAATAAAGTTTCAAATAATCAGATTTTCTTTTTAGGAAAAATAACACATTTAAGGCTTAGTAAAAAGGAATAAAAGATGATAAAATAAGAGCATTTAAGGCAAATGTTGAAGTTGAAACTCCAATGCTTTGGTCACCTGATGCAAAGAACTGACTCATCTGAAGAGACCCTGATGCTGGCAAAGATTGAAGGCAGGAGGAGAAGGGGATGACAGAGGATGAGATGGTTGGATGGCATCATCAACTCAATGGAGATGAGTTTGGGTAAACTCTGGGAGTTGATGATAGACAGGGAGGCCTGATGTGCTGCAGTCCGTGGGGTTGCAGAGTCAGAAACAACTGAGTGACTGAGCTGAACAGAACTGAAGATCTTACATTCAGGAATAAGAAAGATGAGTTCAAATTCCATTTCTTAGCCTTAGAAATAATAGTTTCTTTTTTTTCTTTCTTCTTCATCTTCTTCTTTTTTTTTTTTTTTACTTTACAAAATTTTATTGGTTTTGCCATAGTTTCTAGGAACACTAGGAACACTAGTAGAAACAGAACAGAAACTGATCTTGAGTGTATAACTTGAAGTTTCTATGTTTCACTTTCCCTATCTTGGAACATGAATAAAGAACATTCATCCTACAGGCTTGTTGTAAGAATTATATTGGTTAGGGAAGCATTTAGCATATTACCTCATAGTAAGCCATTCAAAAGAGACAGTTTTGTGTTTTTGTACTTTTTTTTTTTCTAAGAAAATAGTATGGAAAACGCTGACAATGTCCTGTGGTAAATACTATGCAGCAGAGCAAAATGAGTGGCATGTAAACAAGCATCCTATCTAGTCAAATGGAAGCTTACATTCAGAGTTTACTGTGCAGTGACTGTACGAGAAGTGCCCAGTCATACAAATCAGGATTCACATTCCAGCTGTGATTACATTTCAGTTTCTTTATCTATAAGATGGGTTAATAGCCAACTTACTGTACTGAAAAAACCTCTGCAAGCTCCTTCCTTGGTCGTCATTCAGAGCCCTCCAGGGTTGCAGTTCAATATATGCTTTGTATGTGGCAGTTAAGGCAGCTTGTAATTCAAGAGTGATTTTATAATTTATAGGATGACACTTTTATGTTCCCACTGCTTCTTTGGCCATATAGGGTCATTCATGCTCAGTCACTCTGCTGTGAGTTTTTTCAGGCGAGAATACTGGAGTGGGTTGCCAGTTCCTCCAGCAGGTGATCTTCCCAACCCAGGGACTGAACCCAGGTCTCCTGCATTGGCAGGTAGATTCTTTACCATTGAGTCAACTAGGAAGCTGGTCACATAACTGTAAATGGTAAACATTTGCTTAAAATATATGAAATACGTGAAGTGTTATTTTGTGGTGTGTACTGTATCCCTTATATACATGAACTCCTTATTACCAAATTCAGACTTAAATTGAAGAAAGTAGGGAAAACCGCTAGACCATTCAGGTATGACCTAAATCAGATCCCTTATGGTTATACAGTGGAAGTGAGAAACAGATTTAAGGGCCTAGATCTGACAGACAGAGTGCCTGATCAACTATGGAATGAGGTTTGTGACATTGTACGGGACACAGAGATCAAGACCATCCCCATGGAAAAGAAATGCAAAAAAGCAAAATGACTGTCTGGGGAAGCCTTACAAATAGCTGTGAAAAGAAGAGAGGCGAAAAGCAAAGGAGAAAAGGAAAGATACAAGCATCTGAATGCAGAGTTTCAAAGAATAGCAAGAAGAGATAAGAAGGCCTTCTTCAGCGTTCAATGCAAAGAAATAGAGGAAAACAACAGAATGGGAAAGATTAGAGATCTCTTCAAGAAAATCAGAGATACCAAGGGAACATTCCATGCAAGGATGGGCTCAATAAAGGACAGAAATGGTCTGGACCTAACAGAAGCGGAGGATATTAAGAAGAGGTGGCAAGAATACATGGAAGAACTGTACAAAAAAGATCTTAACAACCCAGATAATCATGATGATGTGATCACTAATCCAGAGCCAGACATCTTGGAATGTGAAGTCAAGTGGGCCTTAGAAAGCATCACTGCAAACAAAGCTAGTGGAGGTGATGGAAGTCCAGTTGAGCTATTTCAAATCCTGAAAGATGATGCTGTGAAAGTGCTGCACTCAATATGCCAGCAAATTTGGAAAACTCAGCAGTGGCCACAGGACTGGAAAAGGTCAGTTTTCATTCCAATCCCAAAGAAAGGCAATGCCAAAGAATGCTCACACTACTGCACAGTTGCACTCATCTCACATGCTAGTAAAGTAATGCTCAAAATTCTCCAAGCCAGGCTTCAGCAATTAGTAAACTGTGAACTCCCTGATGTTCAAGCTGGTTTTAGAAAAGGCAGAGGAACCAGAGATCAAATTGCCAACATCCACTAGATCATGGAAAAGGCAAGAGGGTTCCAGAAAAACATCTATTTCTGCTTTATTGACTATGCCAAATCCTTTGACTGTGTGGATCACAATAAACTGTGGAACATTCTGAAAGAGATGGGAATACCAGACCACCTAACCTGCCTCTTGAGGAATCTGTATGCAGGTCAGGAAGCAACAGTTAGAACTGGACATGGAACAACAGACTGG
>SJYW01018249.1:56428-126729 GCA_006410735.1 Raphicerus campestris
TATTTCAAATCCTGAAAGATGATGCTGTGAAAGTGCTGCACTCAATATGCCAGCAAATTTGGAAAACTCAGCAGTGGCCACAGGACTGGAAAAGGTCAGTTTTCATTCCAATCCCAAAGAAAGGCAATGCCAAAGAATGCTCACACTACTGCACAGTTGCACTCATCTCACATGCTAGTAAAGTAATGCTCAAAATTCTCCAAGCCAGGCTTCAGCAATTAGTAAACTGTGAACTCCCTGATGTTCAAGCTGGTTTTAGAAAAGGCAGAGGAACCAGAGATCAAATTGCCAACATCCACTAGATCATGGAAAAGGCAAGAGGGTTCCAGAAAAACATCTATTTCTGCTTTATTGACTATGCCAAATCCTTTGACTGTGTGGATCACAATAAACTGTGGAACATTCTGAAAGAGATGGGAATACCAGACCACCTAACCTGCCTCTTGAGGAATCTGTATGCAGGTCAGGAAGCAACAGTTAGAACTGGACATGGAACAACAGACTGGTTCCAAATAGGAAAAGGAGTACGTCAAGGCTGTATATTGTCACCCTGCTTATTTAACTTCTATGCAGGGTACCTCATGAGAAATGCTGGACTGGAAGAAACACAACCTGGAATCAAGATTTCCAGGAGAAATATCAATCACCTCAGATATGCATATGATACCACCCTTATGGCAGAAAGTGAAGAGGAGCTAAAGGGCCTCTTGATGAAGGTGAAAGAGGAGAATGAAAAAGTTGGCTTAAAGTTCAACATTCAGAAAACGAAGATCATGGCATCTGGTCCCATCACTTCATGGGAAACAGTGGAATCAGTGTCAGACTTTTTTTGGGGGGGCTCCCAAATCACTGCAGATGGTGACTCAAGCCATGAAATTAGAAGATGCTTACTCCTTGGAAGAAAAGTTATGACCAACCTAGATAGCATATTCAAAAGCAGAGACATTATTTTGCCGACTAAGGTCTGTCTAGTCAACGCTATCGTTTTTCTTGTGGTCATGTATGGATGTGAGATTTGGACTGTGAAGAAGGCTGAGTGCCGAGGAATTGATGCTTTTGAACTGTAGTGTTGGAGAAGACTCTTGAGAGTCCCTTGGGCTGCAAGGAAGATCCAACCAGTCCATTTTGAAGGAGATCAACCGTGGGATTTCTTTGGAAGGAATGATGCTAAAGCTGAAACTCCAGTACTTTGGCCACCTCATGCGAAGAGTTGACTCATTGGAAAAGACGCTGATGCTGGGAAGGGTTGGGGGCAGGCGGAGAAGGGGACGACCGAGGATGAGATGGCTGGATGGCATCACGGACTCGATGGACGTGAGTGAGTGAACTCCGAGAGATGGTGATGAACAGGGAGGCCTGGCATGCTGCGATTCATGGGGTCTCAAAGAGTCAGACACGAGTGAGCGACTGAACTGAACTGAACTGTATCCCCAACCTCTTTTGACTGTTTTTGCAATGGTAAGGATATCCAACCAGTCCATCCTAAAGGAGATAAGCCCTGGGTATTCATTGGAAGGACTGATGCTGAAGCTGCAACTCCAGTACTTTGGCTACCTCATGCGAAGAGTTGACTCATTGGAAAAGACCCTGATGATGGGAGGCATTGGGGGCAGGAGCAGACGGGGGTGACAGAGGATGAGATGGCCGGATGGCACCACCGACTCGATGGACATGAGTCTGAGTGAACTCTGGAAGTTGGTGATGGACAGGGAGGCTTGGCAGGTTGTGATTCATGGGATCACAAAGAGTCAGACATGTCTGAGTGACTGAACTGGACTGAACTGAAGGGAATAAGAGCTTCTCAGGTGGCTCAGCAGTAAAGAATCCACCCTCCAATGCAGGCAACGATGGGTTTATCCCTGGTGTGTGCTACAGTGCATGGTTTCACAGAAAAATTGGACACAAATTAGCAAATAAAGATCAACAACAAAGGGAACAGCAATCTCTTGTTTGTTGTGAATAAAAATCACTAGAGTTTTAGCATGACTTGCACAAGTGTGACATTAGTTCACTAGAGACAGTTATTAAGCATGTGTGTGTGTATGTTCAGCCAGACAGTGGTCTGACTCATGTGACCCTTTGGACTTTAGCCTGCCAGGCTCCTCTGTTCGTAGAATTATTCAGGCAAAAATACTGGAGTGGGTTGTCATTTTCTCCTCCAGGGGATCTTTCTGACCCAGGGATTGAAACCATTACTCTTGAGTCTCCTTCACTGGAGGCAGATTCTTTATTGCTGAGCCATCAGGAAGTCTATTAAGCATATCTTAAATCCTGTATCTTAAATCCTGCCTTAAGCCTGCTTGAACTATAAAACAAACAAAATACATTTTTAAGATACGTTTTCCCCTCCCTGTAAAATTTTCCTGTAAGGATAATAATATATGGATATAAATAAATATAACACATTAGAAAATAATAATGACTACAGAAGTAAATAATTGTAATGGTAATAATGATAATGATGTACAACTGAAGTTGAGGAAGAAAGAAAAATACTTTTAGCTATAATAATCAGAAAATAGTTCATGGAAGGATTGGATTATGGTGATAAAATATAAGATGAATTTGGCAAAACAGAATGTTTCAAGCAGAAGGAAAATGTAAGCAAATCAGTGGTAGACTTTGAGGGAGATGTTAAAAGAATGGTAAATTGTGGTTTTGTTGGAGCATAGTGGGATAAGGGTAATTACACAAGAGAAGCTGAAAGAGTAGGTTGAGCCCCAAATGAGACCAGTCCTGAGACGATGTTAGAAGTTTCTGAGCTGTGATGTGACAAGGTTACCATGTAGTGTCTGGTTTGGGGATTGACCTCTGATTGTGATCCACTCAGAAATCTAGTAAAACGCTTCTCTCTTCCATAGTTTCATTATCCATTTCTCCCTGCGTGCATTGTTAGCATGAGAAAGTATTTGAGAGAGATATCCTTTTACATGTGTATTGGGCATGCAGGCCTTGTCAAGTTTGAGGCTGCCAGGTAATTGCCAAGTATAAACAAATAAATGATCATTTTTGTACATTATAAGCATTTGAAATATACACAGTGGTACTCTAGTCATGTTTAATTCTACAGTTGCTGCCAAACAAACAAACAAAAAATTTAACCTAATAGGTCCTAATTATTACATTGGATTTAGTAATTTTTAATTGGATGTGGTAATTTTTAAAGGGAATGTTTACCATGGAAGTTTCATGAGGATGGTTTCTAAACAAATTAATTTTTTCATTTGGAAAGATATATTTAAATAAATAAGAAATTACATAAATATGACTATTCTGTCATAGTCTGGGATAAATTTATTCATATTTTTTGCAAGGCAATATGCTTTTTTCCAGTGTGTCATAATCAAATAGCTTTAACAGAAAGGAAAATATCCACAATTTTAATTTATCTGAACTGGAATTATTTGTTTGATCTAAAGATTAATACAGGCATTAAGAGGTCCACATTTGACATGTTCTCCTCCCCATTTCACAGAGAACATTTCACTAGAATATGTATTGGACTATTTTGTGATATGATTTATAGATTATCACTGAATTTCTGGAAATTGTTTTACTTAATTTAAATAGTGGGATCCTAGCAATGAAGGAAGTAAATAACAGGTTGTTATTTAATATTTTCATTATTGTCAGTTGGGGTCATTGCTTATTGTGGATTACCAGTCAAGGGTAGAATACTCCGTCATTGTGATATTTTTCCTGTAGATATAAATATTAGAAAGAAAATGATCTATGCTGTAGCTTATGGTTAAACTCCATAAATCAATGACTCCTGGATAAATAATGCATTAATCAAATCTTCCCAAGTAGAACTCTGAGAGCCTTGAAAATAAGAATGGACCAGCAGTTGCAAAATACCACATAACAAATTTTATAACAGCTCTCTTGAAAACTAAATTCCTTGTTTTCTCACAAGTACATTTATCTTTTATCCTGTTCTTGATCTAGATTTTTCCTAGATATTATCTGATTCTGTCCATTTCACCTGATGGAAAATACCTTCAGTCAATGTATTCAGCAAACCTTTATAAAAAACCTTTGTTGTGTAATGTGTTATACATCCTGTGCCTCAAAAATGAACTTCTCAGTCATTCTGTTGCCAGCCAGCGTGGAGTAATCTGAACACTGCTGGAAGAGCCCTCTGCCTAAAATGCACATCCCTCAGTTGGCCAGCTTGGTCTAATGTCAGTGACTAAAAATTTCTCCTTAAGGGATAGCATATTTCATCAAATCAATCTATACTCTTCCTGAATTCATCAGGATTTTTAAAATTTCAAAGATGTGTAAACAGAGAATGAAAGGACAAGATGGAACCAAGGGTGAAGAAGGGGTTAGTTGCTCAGTTGTGTCTGACTCTTTGTGACCTCATGGACTATAGCCCGACAGGCTCTTCTGTCCTTGGAATTGTCCAGGCAAGAATACTGGAGTGGGTTGCCACTTCCTTCTCCAAAGGGTCAGGAAGTTATACCAAAAAGACAAGTTAAAAAGTTCTGAATACTTGTTAGAAAAGTCTATCCCTTATTCCTTGGTATTTTTAGCAGGAGAGCGATGGGGGGAAATGCAGGGGAGAGAAGGGGATGCTGTGGGCAGGATCAGTTGCATGAAGAAGTAGAATGAATGTCCCTTCCCCCATGGGCTCTCATAAAGAGAACACTGTGTGATGTAGTGAAATAGTTTCAATAACCTTCTACTGGTAAAGACAGCATAGGATGCCAGTGTCTGTTTCCCAGAGTCCTTCAGTGTAAGGGAACCTTATAGCAGAAGTCAATAAATGCAGCTCTACCAGAAACCCCATTAGAGAGTAATCAGAAAGTAATTGGGCCTCTGTGCACTGTCCTTAGGCCATACCTTAGAGAACTAACGATTTTGGCATTAACACCTTGGTGTGGAGTAGTTTATCCAATTGTTTTTTATACAGCTGCTAGACTGGGGAAGGCTTTCTATGAGATTTGCTGGTATGGAGAGCTGAGTAGGGGATTCAGGGCTGAAAAGAAGGGCTACTGGGAAAAAAAAAAAAAGATTGCTTCAGTGTGCCCCTTTGAGCTGGTTCTGTCCATGACTAGATTTTAAAAGTGCAAAATAATGCGAGATTGCATTATATTTACCAATGTAAAAGAAGAAAAAAAAAAAAGGAAAGAAAGAAAAAAGACAAGAGAAAATTTTGTTGTTGTTTTTCAGTTGCTCAGTTCTATCTGACTCTTTGTCACCCCATGGACTGCAGCACACCAGGTTGCCCTGTCCTTCACTGTCTCCAGGAGTCTGCTCAAATTCATGGCCACTGAGGAAATTTTTCACTTGCAATTCCTGTCTCCGAGGATGTTCAAGGACTTCCCATTACAGGGATCCTTGGCCATTCTTTGCATTAAAAAAAAGAATTAATTCTGTGTGTGTGGGGGGGGGGGGTTGGGGTGGAGGGACTAAGATTAGAAATCTGTAGCTCTACAACTACCCTTAACAATATGGGTGAATACCATGGAAGAATGCCACCAGAAGCTAGATTCAAAAGAGAGTACGTTTTTGATGATTCCCTTTATATAAAGTACCGAGACAGATAAGGCTACCATTTGCATAGAGGCAGCACTAGTGGTTAACTTTTGGAAATAGATCTAGTGATTGGAGGAAACAGAGAGGCTTTTTGGAGTTCTGGGAATCTTCTATTTCTTGATCTAGCTACAGAGAACACAAGAGCTCAGTATCCACTGAGCTATACATTGATAATATGTGCACTTTTCTCTGTAAATATTACATGTCCAGCACAAATTTTGTTTAAGCTATAGAAATGTCTCCCACATAGTAGAATATTGCTAAACTAATTATGCCTCTGCCATCTTTTCTCACCTTCCCAGCACTCAGGAGAGAAATCAGTCACTATTTCCAAGGATCAAGATGGTTAACATTGGGTTTCAACTCCTTCCCTTCTTCACTTTATTTCAGTTTGCCCAATAGTTTTTTCACTCCCCTGAAGCACAGATGTACAAAACCGAATTTAAATAGCATGTTTAACAGTTGATGCATTATCATAAAATAATACTTTATATTATTATACAAAATATGTGTTGGGTTTTTTTTTTTCAGTTCTGTGCTTATTGTTAACTGGAAGCCCATGCCAAAACTGAACAAAATAAAGTGGTAGAGAATTAGGGTCTAGATAGGTTTTTCAGGAGGTGTTTTGGAGGGGGAAAAAATCAGAGTAGGAAAGAACATCTTGAAAGTCTGTCATAGAAAGATACAATATATTAGAATGGTATAGTCACTTTTTAACTTCAGACAGTAATTTCTTTCTTATATGCATTAAAGTGTAAAAAAAAGTCTAATAAGATTTTACACTTCTAAGTCATTAACTAACTGATTAACTAATGAATCTACATAACAGCTGTATGAGGTTTGTGTTAAATATCTACCACTTCACAGATCTTGTGTCGTTTAGAAACTCTTACAGCTCTTTTCATCTCTGCTCTTTTCAAAGTCTTTGAAAAGAACTAATTATTATCATGTCTCCAGTGAAGGGCATGCATCAGATTTCTCTCTTGAGAAGAGAAAACTCAGTGCTTTATGAAGAAGTGACTTTTCAAAACCAGTCAAATAATTCAATGGCTTTCCTGGTGATATGAGTCCAAATTTCAAATATCCTTTGCCACTTGTTATATTTTGTTGGCTTTGAAGAAAACCAAAGATTCACTTGTATGCCTGCGTGTAGTAGGTGCTCAGTAAATATCCATAGCAATTATTTTATTGTGACTTTTTGGATAAGTTGCTTTGAATAATTCAGTCATTATTTCATAGACTCAATTACAGTTTTTGAAAATACAAATATTAATATTGTGTCCCTTTCTTCCAAACACCTAAATTATTTCCCAGTAGAAATGAATTCACTATTAAGTTATACAGACCATTTAATTGCTACAACATCATGTTTCCTTCAGTACTGAGTGTGGGGGGATGTGATATGTCCATGTTTGGGAGACAAAAATAAAAAGAAAGACACACGGACAGACTTTAGAGATATTTAAAGAGATATTTTGAAAAGCAATGGTCAGTTCTTCAAGTAACATTTATGAAAAGGAAGTGATGCTGAATTATTAGAAAAAGACAATACTAATATCAAAAAATTTTATTCTGATGCTAAGCAAAATTGTTATAGAACAAAGCTTAATATGGCAATTTCATTAGTGGATGTTAACAGAGGATTTTCAAATTTGGGGGGACTATTTGGTTTTGATTTAATTTGTTAATTAGGCTCAAGGAATATTTAATCATTTTCTGTAGATTGTGGACTTCTTAATTTAAGTGGTTAATATGGGAACTTTGACTTTGCCATTCATATCAACTCACTGTGTTGCAAGAACAACTAGTGAAAGAGAGGAGAATGACTTTTATTGAGCACTTGCTTGCCCACAAACATGTCATCTCAATTTATCCTCAGTTGTCCTGAGATGTGAAGCCCTGTTCCCAGTTTACAGATTCGAAAACTGATTGGATGCCATGCTACTAGTCTAACTGATTCAAAGGCTGTAATATCTCTCCCATGCCAGGAAATAAATGTGTCTTCCATGAACTGATTTAATTTGAATACCTACAGGCCACATCTATCTTAAACTGGTTTTGCAGGTATTCATCTGGGCACACTGATGTACTGATTTAATCAAAACTTAGATATAAGAACCTTTTCTGTTTTTCGTTGTTGTTGCTGGCCTCCTCTTTCAGTCATACCCAGCTCACGCGGCTGGCATTCTGGCTGGCACAGGCAGTGTGGTCAAGGCTGCAGCTGTTCGCATCCCCTCCTCCCATGCTCATCATGAGTTCTGCAAATGAGCCCTGCAGACGAGTATTGCGTTCTGCAGTTTATTTGACAAATAGCTTTTGTGGCCTTTGATTTTTCATATCACTCATAAATTCTGTCAACAGATGGGCTGTTAGTCAGATTCAAATTCCATACATTTGAAAGGATAGAGCTGAAGATTTCTACATTGAAAGTGGACTCTACCCTAAAGATTTATTTGCAAATTTTACTGAAAACTGCTTTGAGAGGAACCTAGGATAGTCTCTTGGTGCTGCCTAACTGCAAATTCTTTCCATCCTTGTGCCATAAATCTTGATAATACGTCTTTTAAAATGTGCCTGAGAAATGTATTTCGTGTTTATAGCGCTGGATTTTTAGTGAGTCAAATTGTGCCCCGGCAGTATGTTTGCCTCTTCACGTTCTGTGTGACATTGGAGGAAAATGGAGACTTCGGTCATTCAGCTGCAGGCTCTAAGAAAGCCTGTTGTAACTGTGCATTTTAATTAACCAAATCAGCTGAGGAAATGTTGTCTCTCAACTGTGGTGTAGCTGTCTGCCTTGTAAAGCACCTCCCTGGATAAACAGAGGACTTCTATTTCTTAAACTGCCTTTCCCCCATGGTCTTTAGGAGTGTTGGGTTTTTTCTTTTTTCTTAAATTACAGGTGGAGAAGGTTTAATTAACTCTAAAATGATTCTCCAGGAAACTCAGTTGCATTTTTTACAACACTTTGAGCTACAGTATAGTTACTGCAGAATGCGTGCTGTGATTGGAGCACAGAGAAACATTTATTAACCTAAATTTTGTTTTGTCATGTTACCAGAGATGGCATCTGCACTTGGGTACAGTTGAAATACAAATTTAAGATCAGATCCTTAAAACAACAACAACTAATCAGTGGGCTACTGTCAGCTGAACGAACAAAATGGGAATAATTTAACCACTGAGTATTTCTGCACAACACACTGCTGGATGTTAAACTGAGTTAAGTATAAGGAGACAGTTGTGGTTGAAAGAGTTATGTGCAAATTTGACCTCTGGAAATATAATTTGTGAGCCTGGTATTGAAAACTGCTGAATACATCCTGCTGTAAACTTCTTGCCTATGTGATTGGTTATGGGTTAGCTAAGCACTGGGTTCAGCTATTAACCGTGCAGAATATTTTGAACCTATAGTAGGTTAGTGATTTCAGAACAGTGGTTTTTCATGTCTTCAAACTATGTGTCATGGAGTCCAGGGCCCTCTATCTGATCTAGACCAAGCAGATTCCAATACTGAAGATTAAAAGTAGAACAAGAACTCAACCACTTCTTATATTTCTTTCTTTTAAACAATATTAGAAACAATTTTTTTTCTTTTTAAAATTAAACACACAGTATCTCTTAAGCAGGAGAAATAAAGGTTAGAGGTAAAAAATGATGCAAATGTTTGTAGTAAAAACCTGGAATTGATAACTAATAGAGAGACTATAGAATGTAGTCTTTGGGATTGACAAATATATACCATTGATGCTATGTATAAAATACGCAACTAATGAGAACTCACTATATAGTTCCAAGAACCTTATTCAGTGCTGGTGGTGACCTAAACGGGAAGAAAATAAAAAACGTGGGGGATATGAGTGTGCATGGAGCTGATTCACTTTGCTGTACAGTAGAAACTAACACATCATCGTCAAGCAACTATACCCCAATAAAAATTCATTTAGAAAAATCACTGAAAATACAGTTAAATTAGCTTAGGGTTTCAAGTAGAAGGTAAGAAAATAGACTGTGAAGTTCTCAAAAACCCTCATAGTTACAAGTTTTATGACTAAATAAAGGTTTCGTTTCAATTCTCTTAGTACATATGTTCCAAAAATGAATCTGTTTCATTGAAGGCAAAGATTACCATGGTCCAGAGACTGAGTGATACCTTACATGAAAAGAAATACCTGGATGTTCTGTTATAATAAATCTTCCCTGCCTTTACAAATCACAATTAAAATGTGACTTAAAAGTATATTNGGTCAAGGCTGCAGCTGTTCGCATCCCCTCCTCCCATGCTCATCATGAGTTCTGCAAATGAGCCCTGCAGACGAGTATTGCGTTCTGCAGTTTATTTGACAAATAGCTTTTGTGGCCTTTGATTTTTCATATCACTCATAAATTCTGTCAACAGATGGGCTGTTAGTCAGATTCAAATTCCATACATTTGAAAGGATAGAGCTGAAGATTTCTACATTGAAAGTGGACTCTACCCTAAAGATTTATTTGCAAATTTTACTGAAAACTGCTTTGAGAGGAACCTAGGATAGTCTCTTGGTGCTGCCTAACTGCAAATTCTTTCCATCCTTGTGCCATAAATCTTGATAATACGTCTTTTAAAATGTGCCTGAGAAATGTATTTCGTGTTTATAGCGCTGGATTTTTAGTGAGTCAAATTGTGCCCCGGCAGTATGTTTGCCTCTTCACGTTCTGTGTGACATTGGAGGAAAATGGAGACTTCGGTCATTCAGCTGCAGGCTCTAAGAAAGCCTGTTGTAACTGTGCATTTTAATTAACCAAATCAGCTGAGGAAATGTTGTCTCTCAACTGTGGTGTAGCTGTCTGCCTTGTAAAGCACCTCCCTGGATAAACAGAGGACTTCTATTTCTTAAACTGCCTTTCCCCCATGGTCTTTAGGAGTGTTGGGTTTTTTCTTTTTTCTTAAATTACAGGTGGAGAAGGTTTAATTAACTCTAAAATGATTCTCCAGGAAACTCAGTTGCATTTTTTACAACACTTTGAGCTACAGTATAGTTACTGCAGAATGCGTGCTGTGATTGGAGCACAGAGAAACATTTATTAACCTAAATTTTGTTTTGTCATGTTACCAGAGATGGCATCTGCACTTGGGTACAGTTGAAATACAAATTTAAGATCAGATCCTTAAAACAACAACAACTAATCAGTGGGCTACTGTCAGCTGAACGAACAAAATGGGAATAATTTAACCACTGAGTATTTCTGCACAACACACTGCTGGATGTTAAACTGAGTTAAGTATAAGGAGACAGTTGTGGTTGAAAGAGTTATGTGCAAATTTGACCTCTGGAAATATAATTTGTGAGCCTGGTATTGAAAACTGCTGAATACATCCTGCTGTAAACTTCTTGCCTATGTGATTGGTTATGGGTTAGCTAAGCACTGGGTTCAGCTATTAACCGTGCAGAATATTTTGAACCTATAGTAGGTTAGTGATTTCAGAACAGTGGTTTTTCATGTCTTCAAACTATGTGCCATGGAGTCCAGGGCCCTCTATCTGATCTAGACCAAGCAGATTCCAATACTGAAGATTAAAAGTAGAACAAGAACTCAACCACTTCTTATATTTCTTTCTTTTAAACAATATTAGAAACAAATTTTTTTTTTCTTTTTAAAATTAAACACACAGTATCTCTTAAGCAGGAGAAATAAAGGTTAGAGGTAAAAAATGATGCAAATGTTTGTAGTAAAAACCTGGAATTGATAACTAATAGAGAGACTATAGAATGTAGTTTTTGGGATTGAAAAATATATACCATTGATACTATGTATAAAATACGCAACTAATGAGAACTCACTATATATTTCCAAGAACCTTATTCAGTGCTGGTGGTGACCTAAATGGGAAGAAAATAAAAAATGTGGGGGATATGAGTGTGCATGGAGCTGATTCACTTTGCTGTACAGTAGAAACTAACACATCATCGTCAAGCAACTATACCCCAATAAAAATTCATTTAGAAAAATCACTGAAAATACAGTTAAATTAGCTTAGGGTTTCAAGTAGAAGGTAAGAAAATAGACTGTGAAGTTCTCAAAAACCCTCATAGTTACAAGTTTTATGACTAAATAAAGGTTTCGTTTCAATTCTCTTAGTACATATGTTCCAAAAATGAATCTGTTTCATTGAAGGCAAAGATTACCATGGTCCAGAGACTGAGTGATACCTTACATGAAAAGAAATACCTGGATGTTCTGTTATAATAAATCTTCCCTGCCTTTACAAATCACAATTAAAATGTGACTTAAAAGTATATTAGAGTAATACTCCATTGTGTATATGTACCACAGCTTTCTTATCCATTCATCTGCTGATGGACATCTAGGTTGTTTCCATGTCCTGGCTATTATAAACAGTGCTGCAATGAACATTGGGGTACATGTGTCTCTTTCAATACTGGTTTCCTCGGTGTGTATGCCCAGCAGTGGGATTGCTGGGACCTGTGGCTGATTCATATCAGTGTATGGCAAAACCAATACAGTATTGTAACGTAGAATAAAGTAAAAATAAAATTTAAAAAAGTATATTAGAGAGGGATATAATTGCTATTTCTGAAATTAAACTATAATTTACAAAATGAGTTTTTCATTTCTAGAACTAAACAAAGCTGTTGAATACAAATAGATTTTTGGCTCCTTTTTGAATTAAATTATTAGACTGTGTTATCTTAATTATTGTTTTCTAAAAGAAAAAAGCCATTAGCATTAGTTAATTTTCCTATTAACCCTGTCAGAAGGTACATAGTCAAATGGTATACACTGACATCGATAAAAGTTGGATAGAGGGAAAAATTGAAAGATATTTTAACTGGTGATGAGAGAAGAGAAATTCAGTGGAAAGGTGTAAGATGATGAACAGAAAGGAGGAAAGGAAACACCCATCAACTGGCAGATGCTTCAGTCCTCTATAATCAGTTGTGCCTTCTGCATAATCAATGTTCAGGAGGTTAAAAACAAAAAGTGAGCATTTCTAATGGTCAGCTTCTAAGTATTTGATGTTTAGTCTTCAGTAGAAAAGTTACTTTGAAAATGTGCGTAATGAGTAAGCTGAAGACATCTGACTTGGTCTCTGTGACAGTGTAGGGTAGTCACTTTATTGGGGAAGAGGACAGAGCTTGGGACATGTCTAAAGTAGAAGCCTGGTGGCACTAGGCATGGAATCAGGAGACATCCATGCTAAAGAGAAAAGGACCTTGCCCAAGAAGCAGTGGATTTGGGCAGTCACAATATATGGCTTTTACAACAAAAATTGACCGTGCAACCTTCACTAAAATCAAGATATATTCATTCTTTGAATTAAATACTCTTTATTTGTCTCACAATACTTTTTAGCTGTTAGTCACTTTAACATACTAACCAAAATGGTCATACTTTTGGCAACTATCAAAGAAAAATTGTTGTCAGATTATTTACAACATAGAAGCAATTTAAATCTAAATATGAATCATGAAAACCATATTTTTGTAAGAATGATTTTTGAAATCAACTGGTAAATGAGAAGAGGTTAACAGGAGGACCTGAAAGGGAGAGGAAAGTCATTTCTCATAAAAGAAATAGCTTGAGTAAAGGCATAAGATAGGAAAGCACAAAGGTCCATATAGTCAAAGCTATGGTTTTTCCAGTAGTCATGTATGGATGTGAGAGCTGGACCATACAGAAGGCTGAGTGCCAAAGAATGTCTGTATTCAAATTGTGGTGCTGGAGAAGACTCTTGACAGTCCCTTGGATTTGCCAGGAGATTAAACCAGTCAATCCTAAAGGAAATCAACCCTGAATATTCGCTGGAAGGACTGACACTAAAGCTCCAATACTTTAGACACCTGATATGAAGAACTGACTCATTGGAAAAGACCCTGATTCTAGGAAAGGTTGAGGGCAAAAGGAGAAGAGGGTGGCAGAAGGTAAGATGGCTAGATAGTATCATTGACTCAATGGACATGAACTTGAGCAAACTGGAAGACAGTGGGGGACAGGGGAGCCTGGTGTGCTGCAGTCCATGGGATTGCAAAGTCGCACACGACTTAGCAAGTGAACAGCAACAAGGGAAGCACATGCTACTTCAAGAACTGGCCAGTGTTAGCGCAAGGGGAATGGTGTGGGAATCGAGGTAAAGNGGTGTGCTGCAATCCATGGGATTGCAAAGTCGCACACGACTTAGCAAGTGAACAGCAACAAGGGAAGCACATGCTACTTCAAGAACTGGCCAGTGTTAGCGCAAGGGGAATGGTGTGGGAATCGAGGTAAAGATGTCATTGGACTTTGATGGGAGATTAGGACTTCGGTTTTATATATCATGCTACTCTTCAGTATTAACTATGTGCCCCTGAGGTTTTGGCAGTTAAGATTCTATTTCTTGAAAGTTGGCCAGATATGTTTTTTATAAATAGATAGGGCTTCCATTGTGGCTCAGCTGGAAAAGAATCTGCCTGCAGTGTGGGATACCTGGGTTTGATCCCTGGTTAGGGAGATCCCCTGGAGAAGGGAAAGGATACTCTGGCCTGGAGAATTCCATGGCCTGTATAGTCCATGGGGTTGAAAAGAGTTGGACAAGATATAATGAAATACAGTTATTAAAGCATACTGTTGTACAGCAACTTTAAGCAATTTGAGCTAATGAAGTGAAGGAATAGGTTACAGTTATGTGCCAAGCTTTATACTAAGTGATTTTTATCTAAGTCATCTCATTTAATCATTATAGGATCTTTGTGAGTATTAAATTAAATAATTAAATTAAATAATATATGCAGTGTGCCAAAACAAAGTACATAAAAATATTCAAGAAATGTCAATTCTTTGCTTTATCATGACAAATCTTGTTATTATTATATTATTTTATACATTTTCATTTTTGAGATGAAGAAGCTAATAGTCAATATTTTGCAGTGATTAAGTCCCAGAACCAGTCAAACTGGTTCATCCTGGATTCATAGCCCAAGTTCTGTCTTGTATGTAGTATTGTCTCTCTGAGGAAAAAACTAAGAAGAAATCCTGTGTATAATGGTAATTCACTGAGAAGATATCTCAGACTATAGTTTACTGAATGAAACATGGATTATTTGCCCTGCCTTGGTTCTTGTGGGAAGGCCCCACTTCATGTTTGAGAAAAATATAGTGGTATCTACAAAGAATGATTTCAGAGGGGCTGGCAAAGCATCTTTACCCTCAGAAGCATAACCCCAGCTCTTAGTATATGACTTTGTTACCTTTAGCAAAAGGTTTTATTTTATTTTTTTTTAAATCTCAATTAAAGTGTGAGTGTCCTTGGAAGTTTCAGCTTTAGCATCATTCCTTCCAAAGAAATCCCAGGGCTGATCTCCTTCAGAATGGACTGGTTGCATCTCCTTGCAGTCCAAGGGACTTTCAAGAGTCTTCTCCAACACCACAGTTCAAAAGCATCAATTCGTCGGCACTCAGCCTTCTTCACAGTCCAACTCTCACATCCGTACATGACCACAGGAAAAACCATAGCCTTGACTAGACGGACCTTAGTCGGCAAAGTAATGTCTCTGCTTTTGAATATGCTATCTAGGTTGGTCATAACTTTTCTTCCAAGGAGTAAGCATCTTCTAATTTCATGGCTGCATCACCATCTGCAGTGATTTTTGGACGGGATAATGATGCTAGTCGAGATCTGGGGATATATTTTGAATAAGGAGGACAAAACCAAGAGAGCCCTAGGTAGTCCTGGATGGAGGAATTTCAGTGTGCAAAATCCTAAGTGGAGGGAAGGTCTGGGAATGGGAGGCAGGAAAGATCAAAGGCAGACGCCTCAGACTTGACTAGATTGCACTCTAGGGACAAAGGCAATCAGTTTGATCACTCCAATCGTAAAAGTGATGACTTGCCCGGTGACTTTCTGACTGGTTCGAAATTTGAGCGGGGTTTCTAGCAAAGCCAGCAGTGTTAGACAGCAAGAGAACTGGGAAAAGATCTTCAGACATGGAACAAAACAACTAAAGAACAAGCAAAAGAAACCTCTGTGTTAGAAGTCAAAACATTTAAGAATTGTGAAGCTTAAATTTAAGAATACGGTGGTAAATGTGGAGAGGAAAACAGATGTCAGGAAAGTGAAATAAAGAATGTCCACTATTTACTATCACTGTTAAGATTAAGAAATACAGAACATGACCTTTGGACTCTATGTTTTATCTGTCTTGGCCTTTCTTTTTAATTTATAACTAGCATAATGCTTTTGCATTTCAGTGTAAACTAATAGAGACCCCACACATCTCTGTGAGTTAGACCATAAAAACAAGCAAGGTGGAGCCCATAGAAACATATATAGATTTTTACATTTTACTACTCAGTTCTCCCCATAAAAGTCCGTAGGATGAAATGCATGCTGCCTTTTAATGACATAAAATAGGTCAGAGTGGGTGCCACAGACTGGGAAGATGACTGTACTGGCAGATTAGAATGTAACTAGCAAATGGATATCCTAATGGTAACTTACTGGAATTCATTTCCTAATACAGGCTGGAGAGACATACTTTGCTTTGAGAAGCCTTGTATGGGTAGGGTATGAATGATTTTAGGGCAGTCCTATAAAGAAGGGACAAGATTTAGGATTAATGGATAAAGCTTGTCAAAGAAAAGAGTCAATGTAAAGCCTCTGTTCTTATATTAAAAGACATATATATAAACATTCCTGGCACATAATAAGTCAAGTATGTGAAAATATACATACACATAAACAATATATGGTAAAATGTTAATACTCATAGGAAGGTAAGGGATTCTTTTTTTTTTTTCCACTAAGCATCTAAAAGAGTCCTAGCTCGGTGGAAAACACAAAATATATATGTAATAGGGTCTCTACCATATTAAATAGATCTTTAATTATTCCATTTAATTTAGTTCAATTATGTCACCTAAACTTTCTTAGGATCAATGACAGTACTCCAACCAAATATTTATAGCCTTTAACTTTGAAATTTCATATAAATTGTGCAGAATCCCTTTCATAAACCGTTGAAAGACAAGCCAACACTGATCCTTAAGTGCCTAGTTAGCTTTCAGATTTCTTAGAGTTCATAGGAGCTTCCTTAGTGGCTCAGGTAGAGTCTGCCTGCAATGCAGGAGACCCAGGCTTACTGTTGTAAGTTATCCCAGGTTTATTAGAGACTATAAAGTCACTCTACTACTTCAAGATCAATGTGGTACATTCTATAAGTCTCCTTTAAACCTTCTTGTGAGATGCTGGTTGATGGCATCAAAAAGGGGGTAAGCATATTTGTTCTTGCAGAGAGTATAATAGATCAATATTAAAGATAAGCCCTTTTTAACTACACATATGGACCATGTGTGTAGTTAAACTTCACCAAGTTGAAGCCATGATCACCACACACTATACTATATAGCCTCACTATCTGAAGACATAATCTTTTTACCTCTGCTTCATCAATAAGTTTGAACCCTAAGAATGATGAATAAGGATTTATACTTAATTGAAATCCTTTTTTGCTCTTTACTGGCAAATGTATTTTATACCCTGAATAGATGTAATTAGTGCAATGAAGCTTTAACAGAAATTGCCTTTGCTAACTGTAGTCTTTGCCTTATCATTGTATTTGTGAGACCCCCCACATTTGCATTTCATCCCTGCAAAAGACAAAACTCTGATTGTTGGTAGGTGGTTTTGACTGATGACGTGTAGTTGAGTATTCTCATTGATAAAGTCCTATATTTTGTTTCTAGGAGTTAGTTAATTAAAAAGGAAAACAACATAGCTCAGCTGGTAAAGAATCCGCCTGCAATGCAAGAGCCCCTGGTTTGATTCCTGGGTCAGGAAGATCCGCTGGAGAAGGGATAGGCTACCCACTCCAGTATTCTTGGGCTTCTCTTGTGGCTCAGCTGGTAAAGAATCCACTCGCAATGAGGAAGACCTGGGTTCCATCCCTGGGTTGGGAAC
Organism: Raphicerus campestris; assembly: GCA_006410735.1. Classification (NCBI taxonomy): domain Eukaryota; kingdom Metazoa; phylum Chordata; class Mammalia; order Artiodactyla; family Bovidae; genus Raphicerus; species Raphicerus campestris. The sequence goes on from SJYW01018249.1 coordinate 73,905, forward strand.
ATCCCCTGGAGAAAGGAAAGGCTACCCACTCCAGTATTCTGGCCTAGAGAATTCCATGAACTGTATAGTCCATGGGATCTCAAAGAGTTGGACATGACTGAGCGACCTTCACTTTCATTTTCAAGCTGTAATACTTTGCCAGATTGGTAATTAAACTGTATTTCTTCTTTCTTCTACTGAAAAGCAGAAGATACTGTAGAGGTGGTTTGTAAGCTGTAGAGGAAAGGGAAAAGGGTCAGCCAGACTTACATTTTACTTTATGGTCTAATTTTTAAATTGAAGATATGATGCTCCTTTGAGTAAGTTGACTAATTGTGTTGATTTATATGAACGAAGACTTTGTTGTGTTATATAGGAAGTAGGGAATAATATAAAAGTGGGAGAAAGGAATAGATTTTTTTTTCCTGAAGCAAGGGAAATGAGAGTCCCTGAAAGTAAAGTGTAAAGAATTGTCAAGAAAGTTATCAATTTTCATTACAACATTTTCTGGATAGGTTAAGCCAGAAGCTCCTTTTGCTTTTTTTTTTTTNAGTCCATGGGATTGCAAAGTCGCACACGACTTAGCAAGTGAACAGCAACAAGGGAAGCACATGCTACTTCAAGAACTGGCCAGTGTTAGCGCAAGGGGAATGGTGTGGGAATCGAGGTAAAGATGTCATTGGACTTTGATGGGAGATTAGGACTTCGGTTTTATATATCATGCTACTCTTCAGTATTAACTATGTGCCCCTGAGGTTTTGGCAGTTAAGATTCTATTTCTTGAAAGTTGGCCAGATATGTTTTTTATAAATAGATAGGGCTTCCATTGTGGCTCAGCTGGAAAAGAATCTGCCTGCAGTGTGGGATACCTGGGTTTGATCCCTGGTTAGGGAGATCCCCTGGAGAAGGGAAAGGATACTCTGGCCTGGAGAATTCCATGGCCTGTATAGTCCATGGGGTTGAAAAGAGTTGGACAAGATATAATGAAATACAGTTATTAAAGCATACTGTTGTACAGCAACTTTAAGCAATTTGAGCTAATGAAGTGAAGGAATAGGTTACAGTTATGTGCCAAGCTTTATACTAAGTGATTTTTATCTAAGTCATCTCATTTAATCATTATAGGATCTTTGTGAGTATTAAATTAAATAATTAAATTAAATAATATATGCAGTGTGCCAAAACAAAGTACATAAAAATATTCAAGAAATGTCAATTCTTTGCTTTATCATGACAAATCTTGTTATTATTATATTATTTTATACATTTTCATTTTTGAGATGAAGAAGCTAATAGTCAATATTTTGCAGTGATTAAGTCCCAGAACCAGTCAAACTGGTTCATCCTGGATTCATAGCCCAAGTTCTGTCTTGTATGTAGTATTGTCTCTCTGAGGAAAAAACTAAGGAGAAATCCTGTGTATAATGGTAATTCACTGAGAAGATATCTCAGACTATAGTTTACTGAATGAAACATGGATTATTTGCCCTGCCTTGGTTCTTGTGGGAAGGCCCCACTTCATGTTTGAGAAAAATATAGTGGTATCTACAAAGAATGATTTCAGAGGGGCTGGCAAAGCATCTTTACCCTCAGAAGCATAACCCCAGCTCTTAATATATGACTTTGTTACCTTTAGCAAAAGATTTTTTTTTTTTAATCTCAATTAAAGTGTGAGTGTCCTTGGAAGTTTCAGCTTTAGCATCATTCCTTCCAAAGAAATCCCACGGTTGATCTCCTTCAGAATGGACTGGTTGGATCTCCTTGCAGCCCAAGGGACTCTCAACAGTCTTCTCCAACACTACAGTTCAAAAGCATCAGTTCTTCGGCACTCAGCCTTCTTCACAGTCCAACTCTCACATCCATACATGACCACAGGAAAAACCATAGCCTTGACTAGACGGACCTTAGTCGGCAAAGTAATGTCTCTGCTTTTGAATATGCTATCTAGGTTGGTCATAACTTTTCTTCCAAGGAGTAAGCGGCTTTTAATTTCATGGCTGCAGTCACCATCTACAGTGATTTTGGATGGGATAATGATACTAGTCAAGATCTGGGGATATATTTTGAATAAGGAGGACAAAACCAAGAGAGCCCTAGGTAGTCCTGGATGGAGGAATTTCAGTGTGCAAAATCCTAAGTGGAGGGAAGGTCTGGGAATGGGAAGCAGGAAAGATCAAAGGCAGACGCCTCAGACTTGACTAGATTGCACTCTAGGGACAAAGGCAATCAGTTTGATCACTCCAATCATAAAAGTGATGACTTGCCCGGTGACTTTCTGACTGGTTCGAAATTTGAGCGGGGTTTCTAGCAAAGCCAGCAGTGTTAGACAGCAAGAGAACTGGGAAAAGATCTTCAGACATGGAACAAAACAACTAAAGAACAAGCAAAAGAAACCTCTGTGTTAGAAGTCAAAACATTTAAGAATTGTGAAGCTTAAATTTAAGAATACGGTGGTAAATGTGGAGAGGAAAACAGATGTCAGGAAAGTGAAATAAAGAATGTCCACTATTTACTATCACTGTTAAGATTAAGAAATACAGAACATGACCTTTGGACTCTATGTTTTATCTGTCTTGGCCTTTCTTTTTAATTTATAACTAGCATAATGCTTTTGCATTTCAGTGTAAACTAATAGAGACCCCACACATCTCTGTGAGTTAGACCATAAAAACAAGCAAGGTGGAGCCCATAGAAACATATATAGATTTTTACATTTTACTACTCAGTTCTCCCCATAAAAGTCCGTAGGACGAAATGCATGCTGCCTTTTAATGACATAAAATAGGTCAGAGTGGGTGCCACAGACTGGGAAGATGACTGTACTGGCAGATTAGAATGTAACTAGCAAATGGATATCCTAATGGTAACTTACTGGAATTCATTTCCTAATACAGGCTGGAGAGACATACTTTGCTTTGAGAAGCCTTGTATGGGTAGGGTATGAATGATTTTAGGGCAGTCCTATAAAGAAGGGACAAGATTTAGGATTAATGGATAAAGCTTGTCAAAGAAAAGAGTCAATGTAAAGCCTCTGTTCTTATATTAAAAGACATATATATAAGCATTCCTGGCACATAATAAGTCAAGTATGTGAAAATATACATACACATAAACAATATATGGTAAAATGTTAATACTCATAGGAAGGTAAGGGATTCTTTTTTTTTTTTTCCACTAAGCATCTAAAAGAGTCCTAGCTCGGTGGAAAACACAAAATATATATGTAATAGGGTCTCTACCATATTAAATAGATCTTTAATTATTCCATTTAATTTAGTTCAATTATGTCACCTAAACTTTCTTAGGATCAATGACAGTACTCCAACCAAATATTTATAGCCTTTAACTTTGAAATTTCATATAAATTGTGCAGAATCCCTTTCATAAACCGTTGAAAGACAAGCCAACACTGATCCTTAAGTGCCTAGTTAGCTTTCAGATTTCTTAGAGTTCATAGGAGCTTCCTTAGTGGCTCAGGTAGAGTCTGCCTGCAATGCAGGAGACCCAGGCTTACTGTTGTAAGTTATCCCAGGTTTATTAGAGACTATAAAGTCACTCTACTACTTCAAGATCAATGTGGTACATTCTATAAGTCTCCTTTAAACCTTCTTGTGAGATGCTGGTTGATGGCATCAAAAAGGGGGTAAGCATATTTGTTCTTGCAGAGAGTATAATAGATCAATATTAAAGATAAGCCCTTTTTAACTACACATATGGACCATGTGTGTAGTTAAACTTCACCAAGTTGAAGCCATGATCACCACTCACTATACTATATAGCCTCACTATCTGAAGACATAATCTTTTTACCTCTGCTTCATCAATAAGTTTGAACCCTAAGAATGATGAATAAGGATTTATACTTAATTGAAATCCTTTTTTGCTCTTTACTGGCAAATGTATTTTATACCCTGAATAGATGTAATTAGTGCAATGAAGCTTTAACAGAAATTGCCTTTGCTAACTGTAGTCTTTGCCTTATCATTGTATTTGTGAGACCCCCCACATTTGCATTTCATCCCTGCAAAAGACAAAACTCTGATTGTTGGTAGGTGGTTTTGACTGATGACATGTAGTTGAGTATTCTCATTGATAAAGTCCTATATTTTGTTTCTAGGAGTTAGTTAATTAAAAAGGAAAACAACATAGCTCAGCTGGTAAAGAATCCGCCTGCAATGCAAGAGCCCCTGGTTTGATTCCTGGGTCAGGAAGATCCGCTGGAGAAGGGATAGGCTACCCACTCCAGTATTCTTGGGCTTCTCTTGTGGCTCAGCTGGTAAAGAATCCACTCGCAATGAGGAAGACCTGGGTTCCATCCCTGGGTTGGGAACATCCCCTGGAGAAAGGAAAGGCTACCCACTCCAGTATTCTGGCCTAGAGAATTCCATGAACTGTATAGTCCATGGGATCTCAAAGAGTTGGACATGACTGAGCGACCTTCACTTTCATTTTCAAGCTGTAATACTTTGCCAGATTGGTAATTAAACTGTATTTCTTCTTTCTTCTACTGAAAAGCAGAAGATACTGTAGAGGTGGTTTGTAAGCTGTAGAGGAAAGGGAAAAGGGTCAGCCAGACTTACATTTTACTTTATGGTCTAATTTTTAAATTGAAGATATGATGCTCCTTTGAGTAAGTTGACTAATTGTGTTGATTTATATGAACGAAGACTTTGTTGTGTTATATAGGAAGTAGGGAATAATATAAAAGTGGGAGAAAGGAATAGATTTTTTTTTCCTGAAGCAAGGGAAATGAGAGTCCCTGAAAGTAAAGTGTAAAGAATTGTCAAGAAAGTTATCAATTTTCATTACAACATTTTCTGGATAGGTTAAGCCAGAAGCTCCTTTTGCTTTTTTTTTTTTTTANATGTAATAGGGTCTCTACCATATTAAATAGATCTTTAATTATTCCATTTAATTTAGTTCAATTATGTCACCTAAACTTTCTTAGGATCAATGACAGTACTCCAACCAAATATTTATAGCCTTTAACTTTGAAATTTCATATAAATTGTGCAGAATCCCTTTCATAAACCGTTGAAAGACAAGCCAACACTGATCCTTAAGTGCCTAGTTAGCTTTCAGATTTCTTAGAGTTCATAGGAGCTTCCTTAGTGGCTCAGGTAGAGTCTGCCTGCAATGCAGGAGACCCAGGCTTACTGTTGTAAGTTATCCCAGGTTTATTAGAGACTATAAAGTCACTCTACTACTTCAAGATCAATGTGGTACATTCTATAAGTCTCCTTTAAACCTTCTTGTGAGATGCTGGTTGATGGCATCAAAAAGGGGGTAAGCATATTTGTTCTTGCAGAGAGTATAATAGATCAATATTAAAGATAAGCCCTTTTTAACTACACATATGGACCATGTGTGTAGTTAAACTTCACCAAGTTGAAGCCATGATCACCACTCACTATACTATATAGCCTCACTATCTGAAGACATAATCTTTTTACCTCTGCTTCATCAATAAGTTTGAACCCTAAGAATGATGAATAAGGATTTATACTTAATTGAAATCCTTTTTTGCTCTTTACTGGCAAATGTATTTTATACCCTGAATAGATGTAATTAGTGCAATGAAGCTTTAACAGAAATTGCCTTTGCTAACTGTAGTCTTTGCCTTATCATTGTATTTGTGAGACCCCCCACATTTGCATTTCATCCCTGCAAAAGACAAAACTCTGATTGTTGGTAGGTGGTTTTGACTGATGACATGTAGTTGAGTATTCTCATTGATAAAGTCCTATATTTTGTTTCTAGGAGTTAGTTAATTAAAAAGGAAAACAACATAGCTCAGCTGGTAAAGAATCCGCCTGCAATGCAAGAGCCCCTGGTTTGATTCCTGGGTCAGGAAGATCCGCTGGAGAAGGGATAGGCTACCCACTCCAGTATTCTTGGGCTTCTCTTGTGGCTCAGCTGGTAAAGAATCCACTCGCAATGAGGAAGACCTGGGTTCCATCCCTGGGTTGGGAACATCCCCTGGAGAAAGGAAAGGCTACCCACTCCAGTATTCTGGCCTAGAGAATTCCATGAACTGTATAGTCCATGGGATCTCAAAGAGTTGGACATGACTGAGCGACCTTCACTTTCATTTTCAAGCTGTAATACTTTGCCAGATTGGTAATTAAACTGTATTTCTTCTTTCTTCTACTGAAAAGCAGAAGATACTGTAGAGGTGGTTTGTAAGCTGTAGAGGAAAGGGAAAAGGGTCAGCCAGACTTACATTTTACTTTATGGTCTAATTTTTAAATTGAAGATACGATGCTCCTTTGAGTAAGTTGACTAATTGTGTTGATTTATATGAACGAAGACTTTGTTGTGTTATATAGGAAGTAGGGAATAATATAAAAGTGGGAGAAAGGAATAGATTTATTTTTCCTGAAGCAAGGGAAATGAGAGTCCCTGAAAGTAAAGTATAAAGAATTGTCAAGAAAGTTATCAGTTTTCATTACAACATTTTCTGGATAGGTTAAGCCAGAAGCTCCTTTTGCTTTTTTTTTTCAATAAAATGGATTGTTTCTGCTTGGTCTTAGCTCTTGTTCTCTCTGTGTTCCTTAAATTCTCCTTACATGTTCAAGATACCCAACTCAAGCACATATACCAATAGTTCTATGAAGGTAGAGTTGCATAAAATTAAAAAAGTGTGTGTGGTTTTTTTTCCATTGAAAAACCACCATCCTCTCTCTGTTCTTGAAAGATTTCACAGGAAAAGATTTCATAGACACTTAGCTGTCAGGGAGGAGGAACAGTTTTCTACTTAAATTATAAGAATTTTGGGAATACATCTGCTGCATCGTACTTGGTAAGAAATGCTACATTCAGTAGAGAGATTTTTGATGACATTGGTCATTTGTTTTTTGATGAAAAGCCCAAGAAGAGTACTCTTAAGTTTTTAATTTTTCATAAATGAATGTTATTACTCATAAAAAGTCTTTGTATTTTTATGCTACTTTTTTTAATCTGGTGATTTTCAGTAGCAATAACTAATAGATTAAAGCCAATAGTAATTTCTATACTGGAAGGAAATTTTGGATACTCTTTCATTGGGGGAAAATAAAACAGTATATGTCGTGTAATTAATACCTAGAATATGTGCTAACCCCATGTAACATGTTAGAAGAAATTACTTTTTGCTCAATAATGATGTCATCTTGCCACTTTACAAGATATATTTGTTAAGTATGAAGTCATTAAGGGCTCAAAATAGTGTTGCTGAAGAGGGGAATAGGGCAAGTAACATAAGTTGACTGAAAGCTTTTGTTGTCATGACATTTTGGGGGACAAAATTAGAATTTTGATTTAGTTGGATAACCTTTTGATTCACTGTTCTCTGGTTGGTATCTATTTATGTTTATTGTATATTATGGTCATTATTAATAACTCATAGACTTAGATAACATTGGGTGGAAGAAACTTCTTTATGGAAAATAAAGATCAAAGACAAATTAAGTTCTAGACTCATGGCCAAGTCTCAGAATTCATGTTAATGTAAATGGACTTAGGTTTCTGTTACACAGAGATTAGTAATGTCTTTCTAGCCCCTGGCCAAACACAGACCACCTGCAAACATAGCTGATCATCTTAATAAATGCTCTTTGAAAATAGTAAGTAGATGACATTTTAGAGTTTACAAAGTATTGCTCACATTTTGTCCTCCCAATAACCATATGAAGTCAATAATGTTTGCCCGTTTTACAGATGGGAAACGTCAAGTTCAGAAAAGCTAAGGGATTTCTCCAGGATTACCTGATTTGCAAATGTCAGAGAAATTTGAATTGAAGGCCCATACAGTGCTCTGTTATATATGGCTGTGATATTTTCCTTAAATCAAAAGAATCATAAACTCTTTTTATGCAATTATCTCCATAGTATTTCTACTGTATTCTCCTGACTATAAAATCACTGATGATTTTGGGGAGTAGGCAAAAGTGGGTCTGATTCTTTAGGCAATTATGGTTAGCTTCTAGAAACTCTGACTTTCACCATGTTATTTTATTAGTTCTCAAGAGTCATTTAATATAGCCTATTTAGCTTCCATTAGTTCTGTTTTTTTATGACATTTATAATTAAAATTCACTGATACTATTTTTCACGTTAATAGTTTCTTCCAGCTGCCTCTAATTTTTAACATAGGTAGGTAACAGAATACAAGGATAGAAAAACTCGGTGGGTTTGCTACAGATCCAGATTCTAATGAGAATCCAGGGGAAAGGGAGTAAAAGAAGCAACGCTGTTTCTGAATTGCTCATTTCTCAGGGCTCAGTTCTCATTTGTCATGTCTGGAACTCATTTTGTCTTAGTCTTCATAGCCTGATGCTTGTGTCTGATGCTGGTCTAATCCACACTTTAAATAAAGTATTTAAGTTCTCTTCTTGGTAAATGTCAAGGGAAGAGAAGATACTTCATGCACCTTCAGCATCCTAAAATCCTTGCCAGTTCTACAAATCTGACTCTGCATTATCCTTCTCCAGAAGGAGAGCATAATTTCATTATCTATGAATCATCACCTCTTAGACTGTAACATCATTGTCAGAGAGCCTAATAGAACCAGTGTTCAGCTGACTGAAAAGGGAGAGGGAGGGAGAGAGCCCTGGGGCAAGGAGCAGGTCACCGCCGTGATCAACAAACTGAAGCATTCTAGACCTGGCAAGGGAGGCCTCCCTTATTCCCCAGCTCAGATGCTCCTGCCTGGTAACTAACTGATCCTGGTGCTTTCAATATTAATATTGAAATTTGTTTTCCCCAACCTAAATTACATTATATTTTAGTATTCTGCCTATGTAAAAACTCTCACCTAATGATATTTGTCCAATGCCAATGATTTTAAATACTTTAAAGTATTTCTTATCTATTTTTTGTTATGTTATTACTTGCTCTTCATCTTAGGACACTTATTTCTAGCCCTCAGTTTCAGTTCGGTGGCCTCTGGGCATTACTAAGTCAATATACAAAATGTAACTTTAAAATGTTACACTATAACTATGTTTCCAAGGGGGAGGAATTAAATAAAAGTAAAATCTGATTCATGGATCAAAAACTATACGTTGAAAACCACACTTACATAGGAATTTAGGACGAAAACTAATAGAATGTTTGAATAGCTGTGGTTAGTCTAAGTAGCCACTGGAGGTCACTGCTGCTCCACAGAAATACAGTTTATTGCCTTCCTGTCTGGTTAGGTAGTTGGTTCACCAAATTAAGTCTAAAAAAAAAGGTTTAAATTATTTGAATAGATGTAATGTCAACATCTTTAGAAAATATAAACTAATTTAAAAGGAATATATCTTGGATAAGTATTGCTTAGAAGACTGTGACACTCGGAATATATTAACTCCATGCTGCGGTAGCACTGTGTACTGGGACTCATAAAAATTAGGAAAAAAACCCATACTTTTCAAAGACTAAACTGTATTTCCTCTCTCTCTGGTAAGGCATTCAAAGACTGAATCCATTCTGCATTGATATGTCTCTGTTACGTAGTTCAACAGGTCAGGCTGTTTATTTAACTGTTGTCTAGTTGGACACAATATAAATTTGGGACAGAAAATGAAATATCAACTAATATGCACTGAGTTTAAAATACTTATGAAAATAGATTTATGGTTTGCAGTCCAAAATTTGCCTTGGGGTGGGTGTGAGGACAACTTTTGAGCAGAACATTTACCAGTCAGCTTTGTTAAATTTATAGTGGTAAACTAGTAATTGTCTAACCTACAAGAATTAAATACTGAGAACTAGAGATGCTTCATTCCCAAAGAGAGGAAAAAGAATTTTTTTTATATAATTTCATGTCCTGAATCAAAATTACTTTTACAATCTAAGGAATTTTATTTTGGTTCTTATCTAGTATTAAATTTATATGTAGCTAAAGTTAGGCATTAAAAAATGACCAGCCTTCAAATTTTGGTTATTCATGTAACCTTAACACACCAAGTGGTTTTGAATTTTAGAAACACTTTTAAAACAACAAGCATATTTTATATATACTAGCAGTACCACAGCGTTGAGAATTTTCAAAAATTTCAAAATATAAAATAAATATATCTTGCCTAAATTTATTTGGTACCCATGACAAATGAGGCAGAAGTTCAAGTCAAAGAATAGAAAGGGGCTTTTTCACTTTAACACTGCATTTAATTAATACAATCATCTTTAGTACAGGTAAAAATGAGGCTGACCAAAGAAAATTTCTTTTTTTTAGATGAAATATGTATTTACTGACATTTTATGAAAAATGTAAAAGTACAACTTCAGTGAAAAACATCACAGTAGGTTCAGTCATCCGGTTGTTCATAGTACTGTGAGGAATTATCTGCATTATTAATCAGTTGGGAATCTGAGACTATTTGCAATTAATAAATGTATATCCAATAGTTATCCATGGACAAATATATTATAGCTATGATGCTTCTCTGAACTGGTATCTATTTAAGATTTAATCAAAATCAAAGTACCTTGAAAAATCTACTTTAGATGTTGCTTTTTCTTTATTGCTTATAAAAGTATGATTTTTATAATCTGGCTTCTTTGCAATTACATCTCATGGTGACTTGCCTAGATTTTTCCTCTCAGCATATGAAAAGCCTCCAAACTATATAAAAATGCTGGTAAAAATAGCCATTTACTTTTTTTTTTTTTTTTTTTTTTTTTTTATCGGTTTTTTTTTTAAAAGAACANTTCTTTGCAATTACATCTCATGGTGACTTGCCTAGATTTTTCCTCTCAGCATATGAAAAGCCTCCAAACTATATAAAAATGCTGGTAAAAATAGCCATTTACTTTTTTTTTTTTTTTTTTTTTGCTGCAGCGATTCTGTTTTGAAAGAACAGGGGCATGGTTAAAGATATAAGGCTTGACAAGTCAAATTAAATGAAACAGGCTCAGTGTTGCAATTTGTGATTTTTGCTCCTATAATGGAATTGTTCATTTTAGAGAATGAAAAGCAGACTAAAGACATTTTTCTAAAATCTAAATGAACTGTAGTCAAAGTTACTTAAATACAGAAGCTATGATATTTGTGCTGCAGTCAATAAACTTTCACCATCGACATAAAAACATGCATGCAGCTTGCATATTGCCAGCAGGGTCTGTACAGAATCATACTGATGAATGAAATTCACAATACAGATGAACATGGGGACACTGTAACATCAGCACTATAACATCAACAATAGAGAAGCCAAAGACAGCTGCCATGGGGTTGGTCTTTTTTCTTGTAAGGTTTATTTTATCTTATTAAGGTGGTGTCAAAACTATCCTTTTCAATGGGTGGTGGAAACTGAGTCTTAAAATGTGTTCTCTATGCCTCTGAATGAAATGTCAGTCAGCAGGGGACTGGCATGTGTGCGGGGCATAGAGTGAAACACAACAGGACAGCCTGACAAATCCCAAACAGAAGAACAGACAGAGCTCACGATTCCACTCCCCACATTAGGGTCCTAAAAGAGCTGCAAAGAGAAATTCTGGTAAGCTTCTAACCACATGCGTTTAGCAAGCCGCATTCCCGTTTGCAAGCCTCATCTCTGAAAACTTAAGGTGAGGATGTGTGGAAAAATCTGCCTCCTCAAATTTGTCTCTTGCCTATTTTATTTATTTATTCATTCACTCATTTTGGACATGTGGAGGCTAAAAGAACCTGACAGTGAAACCTCTACTGTGATTTCAGAGATGGATTTCAGAGACAAGGCTTCAAGTCTAAACTTTGTGTTTTTACTGTCTCCTCACATTTTGCAGTCATCTACTTGCAACAGTTTAACCCTTCCACAGTTTTCCTCAGGCTTGCTTTATTGTAATTCAAACACCTCTGAAAACTGCTTCTGGTGCTGCTTTAACAGAGCACCGTCTTTCAATATTTTCCTGCGGTTTTCTTTTTAAGCTAGGCGTTGTTTTAAGACTGCCCTTAAATGTTCCTATAATCAAGTCATCTCCTAGAATCAGTTTCAGCTCCAAGTACCTGGGATCATTCAGGTTTTCCTTGATTTACCAATGAACTGCAAACCGTCTAAAACTGTAAATTTGGTCCTACTGGAAGCAGAATAACAGCAGATGTGAGGGATCACTTATGAAAGAAGTTTTATCTTAAAACAAGTGTGACATTAATGGAATCAATAAAAGGTTGTATACAATAGGCATTATATTAAACCAGAATTCAAGCTTCACATTGATTGTGGTATTTAAATTTCAATGGGTTAACTATGTATGAAAGGAAAATGACCCGTATTATGAATGTACTAAAACAGACAGGGAAGGAAGGACTTTGCCAGCAGAGGGAGAGGGAGAGGGATGGGGAGAGGGGCACCGCGTTCCCTTTATAGTCACCAGAGTTCAATAAAGCACCACTTATTTCCCAGCTTTTAAGAGCGCTTTTATCACAATGGTTCATACCTCGCACTCCCTGGAGCCTGATTTGTTATAGGTGCAGGGTCCCGTCCCATTCAGCAGCATCTCGCTGGTCTCCGTGTTGGTGGGTTTATAATCTACGTAAAATTCCTGGGTGCTGGGAGTCATTTGCTTTAGGGACTGTCGTTTCTTTTTCCTGTGCCTTCTCATGAGGGAGCGCTGCTGCAGCTGCTTCATGCTGGCAGGATACCGCTTCCACGACACGTAGATAACGAGCAGGATGACAAGCACAGACAGGAAAAGGGCCACGCTCCCTGCGATGATTTTATGAAAAGAGATGTGCTCGGTGTCAGCATCAGTCTCTGGGCCAGGCTCCGTGGCTCCCACCGTGGGGGGCACAGGGGGTTTGCTTTCATGCTTCGGCCTGGGGAGCTTGGGCTTAAACGTTGGCTTTGGGAGCGCCCTGGCCAGATCAAACCTCTCTGTGGTACTTTTGCCACAGATGCTGTAGTTCTTCACAGCATCAATCACATTTACTCCTTGCAGCTCTTTGGGACTGGCACAGATAATTGTATTCTCCCTCAGTCCTTTAAAACTTTTCAGCCAGTTTACCAGGGAACAAATATTTCTGCTGCATTCCCATATATTCCCGGCAAGACTGATGTCATTGAGGGATATCCAAGAATCCAAAATCTCTTGACCAATAAATGTGAGTTTGTTGGAATCCAGGTTGAGGCGCTGCAGATTTGGCACACATTGGAAAACACTAGGTCCACTAAAAGCTTCGATCTCATTGCCTGATAAATCAAGCCTTTGTAAAGAGCTCCAGGTCCAGGACATAGTCTGTCCTATGACACTGATTTTATTCCACTGCAAGTAAAGGTTCTGAAGGCTCACCAACCTGGGAAAAAGGGCCAGATTGAGCTTAGAAAATTGATTGTGCTCCAGGTGAAGTTCTTTGAGTCTGATCATACCAGCAAAGACATTCCTGGCTAAACTTCGGATCCGGTTATATCCCAGGTCCAAAAGTTCCAGGTTGCGGCAGTCTTGGAATATTCGCACTGGGATGGTTCTCAGGGAGTTAGACCGTAAATGTAAACTCAGCAGCTTTCGCAAACCCCGAAACTGTTCAGATCCCAGAGAATGCAGCTGATTGTAGGACAGATCCAAGTTCCGTAAATTTGTCACAGGTCTGAAGGTATTGTTGAGAAAATAGGAGATTCTATTGGAACTCAGAATCAACTCTTTGAGTCTGCGTATTCCATTAAAAGCATTCTCATCAATATTGCTGATATGGTTATGGTCAAGGTACAGCCAGGTGAGCTGGTTGAGCCCTTTGAATTGATTATACTTAAGTTTTTGAAGGCTGTTATAGCGAAGGGACAAACCTAAGCAACCAGCAGATATACTTGAGGGTATCTCCTGTAATTTCTGAGATTCACAATATACCATTTTGCCTTCACACCTACAGCCCTTAGGGCATCCTCGTTCAGCAGAAGAAAGCATTGTCAGTAAGACAGTGGGGGCTATAACCAGTGCTACAGCTGATCCGCTCAGTAGCCTAATTACATTGAAACCTGGAAATAAAAACAACTTAGAAAAGTTATCCCCCCAAAAAAGAATTAATTTATTTTTTAATCAAGCAAAAATAAGCATATATTTTCTTTTTTAGAAATTAAAATATATAGAGCAATATTTAACATCAAATATCATCTCCTTATAATTTAAAGAGAATTGTCTTTAGGCTTTTTTTTTTTAATAGTTAAGCAAGGAAATATGTTCACTAAGCAGTTGAATTTATAGTCTTAGAGCAGAGCAAGGTAATCTCTACAATAAGTAAGACAGAATTAATATACAGACTAGTGGATTTTTTTGTTTTTGTCTTTTTTTAAGAAGAAAAGAAGAAAAATGACAAAACATACCCATCCTTTGTATTGTTCAAAGGTCGTCCTTAGGTCTTTTGCTTTGGCTTAGGGGGCCACTTGCATGACAGCCCCTGTCAGCTGCACTGTAGTGAGTCAGGGCTCGCTGACACCCAGGAAGAAAAATTGGACCCCTTGGGAGATGGACCGATTTTGGAACATTATTCTTTGCCAGCCACGCAGAACACTCCAAGAACAAATAAATCCCAACACCGCATTCGCAGCAAAACATCAAAATCTTCCTAGGTAATAGGATCTTCATGGATATTACGTTTTTGCATCTTTACAGTTTTTTTTGGTGGGGGGAGGTGGTGTTAAAAAAAAAAAAAAAGCTTGCTTCTACAATTTCTTCTTATCAGAAAGCAAGACGTATTCCTTCAGGCAACATGAAGCTACCTGAGCTGCCACATCTGTATTCCATAGCCCAGCATTTCTGGTGGCGAGCACCCAGTTCAGCCACAGAGCTGCGTTGGAGCCCAGAAGGCAGGAGAGCCCCGTACCGTGCACACGCTCAGCTCACTTCTGCAGACTGTCATTCTGAAAGCTGCTCAGACTGTTGCTTTGGTTTCAGTGAATGCAGTCTTATGTAAAGCTGCCCCCAGTGGTGAAGAACATTATGGGCATGTGCAGAAATGTCTCTCTTTTATCTTGCAAATGAGCAGGCTCTCTGCTGGAAAATGAATGATTCTTTTGGGTGGCTCAATAGGAACTGAATGGTCACCGTAATCAATAACTAGCAACAGTTTTCTGTAATTTCCAAGTCTTGTTTTACAATTTGGCAACGTCTTTATTGTCTGCATCCACTTAATCGCTAAACATGTGCTGCCCAGAGTTTTTCTGGAGCTTGACATGAAGTTCACAGACCGAATGTCAATTTTTCTTAACCTCAACGTAGGCTTGGAACTGAAATTTATAAAATGAATTATTGAGCTTTTCACAGAGAAACATTAACTGCCTGCCCATTTGACCTCTTGGAGTCACAATGATTATATTATACAAGATGTCTCAGGATGCTAGCACACGTACATTTTGGAACAGAGAGGATAACTAATGACATATAAAGTAATGTGTCCAATAACCTTTCTGGTTTTCCCACAAAAGACACAACTGATTTAATTGTTTATGACTTGGTTTGTTATTTTTGTTGCTGTCATTTTATCTTTTTTTTTTAGTTAGAAGAGAAATAAGCCATGTTTAGTGTGAATACAACAATCAAGAGAGCATTTGGTTCAGTTTGTTGATACTGCTGGTATTTATTACACTAATATTTATTGAGCCATTTCTAAGATAGCGTTTCAATAGGCTATCTTATTCTATCTGTAAACAATATTATGATGTAGATCCCATTATACCTTTCATTTTAAAGATGAGGCGACTGAGACTGGGAAAGGTACCTTGCTCAAGGTCATATGATAAGTAGTGGGACTGAGATTCAGAACTATATCTCTCTTACACTTGAACCTCTAACCACTAGATGATTCTATTTGAACAGCATTGTTATTGTCACTTTAAAATGAGTCAAATGAAAATTAGCCTGATTAAGTCATTTTGGCAAAGAAGCTGTAATAAAATAAAATTCTTGATTTTTAGAACAGGTTTGCATAAACTTCTTGATATGTGTCTTTTAATAGGTATTTAAAAACTAAAGAGGAAAGGTTTAGTCTAGTGATTAAGAGGATGAATTTTTGCACCTAGGTTCAAATCCTAACTGTATTTTATCCACTCTGTAAGAGTGACTATGTTTATCATCTTCTCTATGTATTAGTTTTGTCTTCTACAAAATGGGCATCATAACAAAATTCCATTTAATAGAGAGTTTGAGAATTAAGTCATCTCCATATCTGTAGAGTGTGAAGATGACATAATCTTAGACCAGTATGTGGCACTTAACAAGCCTGTGTTAACTGTTATTTGAACAATATCAACTTTTCTATATTTGCTGCTATTGCATGTTATTTAGTATTGAATAGTGACTGTCATGACTGTCATTAACTCACAAAGAACTATTTCACTGAATATTGTTTATATTGTTTATAATGGGTTTCTGAGATGCTCTCAGTCTTGCCTTCTTTGATGAGAAGTGTTCATAAATCTCCGTGGACCCTGTGGGAGAGGGAGAGAGCTGGATGATTTGGGACAATAGCATTGAAACATGTATAATATCATATAAGAAACAAATCGCCAGTCTAGGTTTGATGTGGGATACAGGATGCTTGGGGCTGGTGAACTGGGATGACCCCCAGAGATGGTATAGGGAGGGAGGTGGGAGGGGGGTTCAGGATTGGGAACACATGTACACCCGTGGTGGATTCATGTTGATATATGGCAAAACCAATACAGTACTGTAAAGTAAAATAAAGTAAAAAAAATTGTAAAAAAAAAATATTTAAAGTGGACCGTAACTCATAATTAATGTTTGATTTTCTGCAACAGAGCAGAATATTGTAACATCTGCCCCACAGAGAAAACCATTTTGTTTAAAAATAAATGGTAATTTAATTTTTCTTTTTAAGTTTTCCTTGCTAGTTTTTGGTAGGTGAATTGACTGTGGAAAATCATGGAAAGCTTTCATATTTTCAAAGAATGAGAGGCTTGGTAACAGTTATGATAAACAAAAGGGGCCCCATAGGTACAGTCAGATTTCTCATATGAGATGCCATTAATAAGACAGTGCGTGCAGGCTAAGTCACTTCAGTCATGTCTAACTCTGTGATGCTATGGACTGTAGCCCGCCAGGATCCTCTGTCCATAGGATTCTCCAGGAGTGAGTTGCCATGCCTTCCTCCAGGGCATCTTCCTGACCCAGGGATTGAACATGTGTCTCTTATGTCTCCTGCATTGGCAAGCAGATTCTTTACCACTGGTGCCACTTGGGAAGTGTTTCCTCCCAAATTATTATGCTATTAATTTATATACAGCCCCCAGAGAGCTTGTTAAAAAGGTAAATTTCCCAATCCCTCCCCCAAGATTTTGATTCAAGGAGACAGAGGCTACATTTATCAGCAGACTCTGATGGACAGCTAGGTTTAAGAAACACACTGTAAAGAATAAATAAAAATAATAAATTTTCTCCTAGTAGGAAGAGAGGACATATAAAACTATGATATTGTGATATAAGTTCTGTGAGGACAAAAATAAAGTTTTATTTGCTTTGGTTTTCCTAAAAACTGCTGTAGCACTTGGCACATTTTAGATGCTCAATAAATATTTACTGAACAGACACATTTTTATGAGGGTCAGAAGTACATTTGATGTAGGATAAACTGGTTATGTAATGCTAGTCTTGTATACATAGGATTGATCTCTGCAAAATTCCTCTGCCAGTGAGACTGGGTACAGATTTGGAGAAAGTGTTCTTTAAAAATGTGTGTGAAAAGGCAAGAAATTGGGAGGTGGAAATACTCAGATGGTCAGCATGTGACCTTCACTTTTTATGTAGACATCTCTTGTCTTTATAGTTAAACTGTACATTTTTTGAGAATAGTAAATATAGGTTTGAATATTCCCTTTGGCATTTTACACCTTTTATCATCTAACATCCCAAATAGGGCTTGACAATTTGTATCTATTAAAAAAGACTAAAGAGAATACTATTTATAACTCCTCTATCATCCCTGGTGCTTGAAGGAGTCAGATTTTTCTCTTCACCATCCCTGCTTCTCTTTGGGAAGTAATCATAGCCATGTCTGTTTCCCAACAGCTACAGAAGGCTGCTTTCGGATGACTGGAGGCCCCAACAACTTTATGTTTTTATTTTTCTTTCATTCTATGACAGAAGCACAGATGAGCCCACTGAGAATGTGGTTTGCTTACTTTGCTTTTCCTGGGATAAATCTTGGATCAATATGGTGAATAACATTTGCTGTCTGTTACATAGTGTGCCATTAGCAGACATTTTTATGGTATCTTGGCTTCTGATCTTGCCTTGCTCCATAGTTCTGACTTTACAGTCACCTTTTGGATCTCAAAGTTGATTTTTTCTCTTAATGCTGACTATTGATCTCTTCTTCAACAGTAATCCGTAGCCATTCTTGGACTGGGTCTAACTCCAGGTTCTCTGGGTGCCTCCTACTTTGGCACTAATCTTTAAGCCAATATTACCACCAGGTCTATCCTGGTTCATGGTAATGAAATGCTTGAAGAGGGAAGACCACCCATGAGGCTGGTAGACAAATCCAAAAATAAAGTAGTGCAATGCTAACCCAGACTAAAAATTTGAGGCTATAGAAATCACTCCAAAGGCAATCTCTCAAAAGAAAAACCTTATATTCCAAAAGATTTNCACCCATGAGGCTGGTAGACAAATCCAAAAATAAAGTAGTGCAATGCTAACCCAGACTAAAAATTTGAGGCTATAGAAAACACTCCAAAGGCAATCTCTCAAAAGAAAAACCTTATATTCCAAAAGATTTCAGTAGTTTGCTGGTTTACTTTTTAAAGTTTATTCTCTCTACTTGTTGACTACTGCAAGATGATTATTTCTTATTTGCCTTTCAAAATAAGCAAAATTATACTACATTATGTATTTAGCAAATTCATTTGCATTTAAAACCATGTACAGAGCAAACTATAAACTACCTGACAAATTAAATTTCCCCAATGAATCTAGGGCCTTAATGATTTATATACTTATGGAATATAGTGTCATGTATCTAAAGACTTTTTATTGCACTTATAGTACTTCAAAAAGCTTAACATATTTTGTTTAAATTGGGCAAATAAATCCAATCTCAGTCATATAATGCCAGATTTCAGTCTAATATGAAACTGAATTGTCAAATATAAACTTAGAAAATCAATTTAAAGTGGATATTGTGCTTGTGCTGCTGTGCTCAGTCGTGTCTGACTCTGCAACCCCAAGGACTGTAGCCCACCAGGCTCCTCTGTCCATGAAATTTTCCCAGGCAAGAATAACTGCAGTTGGTTGCCATTTCCTCCTCCAGGAGATCTTTCTGACCCAGGGGTCAGACCCATGTCTCTTGTGTCTTCTGCATTGGTAGGTTGGCTAGCGCCACCTGAGAAGCCCAAAGTGGATATATTGATGTCTTAACAATGGGTTGGTCTCAGAAATTACATTTATTTAACAATGTGGGTAACCACTATGTCCTAGACACTGTTCCAGACACTTAGAGTACATTAGTGTACAAAGCAGATTTCTAAGCTTACATTCTGAAGGCGTAAGATGAACAATTAAAATAAAATAAATAATAAAAGTAGTATATTACTGGGCTTCAGTGGTAAAGAATCTACCTGCCAATGTAAGAGACACATATTCAGTCCCTGGGTTGGGAAGATCCCCTGGAGAAGGAAATGGCAATGCACTTCAGCATTCTTGCCTGGAAAATCTCAAGGACAGAGGAGCCTGGTGGGTTATAGTTCATGGGATCTCAAAGAGTTGGACCTGACTTAGTGACTAAACAACAACAATTATAGAAAAAAGGAAAGTAAAAAAGACAGTGAAGATTAGAAGTGGAAGGGATGAGGTAGATTTCAGGTAAAATAGGATGGTTAGGCCCACTAAGAAAGTGGCTTGAGCAAGCCTTGAAGAAGATGAGGTTTTTAACCTTAAATATATATATATGGGGAGTGGCCAGTGCAAAGGCACTCAGGTGGGAGCAGATAATGTGTTCAGTGAATAGCAGAGCCTAGTCAGTCTAGAGTGTAGAGAGCATGGGAGAAAGTAACTGGAGATGAAGTCAGAGAGGAAGTAGACTGTAAAGAAACGAGAGTAAAATCAAGGAAGCCAGCAGGGAGGATATTATACCAATCAGGAGAGAGACGATGGTGACTTGGACCAGGATGGTATTGTTACAGAGGGTGTGTGTGGTGTCTGGCTGCTTGCAGCCCAAAAGCCTATAAAGGGGCCAGATTGGTGGAAAGGAAATTTGCTTTATTTCAGATGCTGGCAATTGGATGGGACATCTGTCCAAAGGCCAGCTTCCCCCACACATGCACAGTGATAAGCAGGGGCTGAGACCTTTTATAGGTGGATGAGGGGCAGCTACATGCAGAAACAGCACAGTCTTCTCTAACAGTCATCTTCAAATGGGTCATCATTGGTCTGAGCAGCATCATTTTGGTTGTTTTCAGTTTATTAATCTTCAGCTCCAGGGTCCATTTGTTGCCATTTCTTTGCGGCCAGTTCTTGGAATTGTGGCAGCTCATGTCCTGGGTACAATCTGGCCATCTTGTAGTTAACTTCTCCACCTGGTGTTCTAGTATCTATAAGATAGCTTTCAGGATATGGCTTAGAATATTATCTATAGCCTTTGAGAAAGAACTAAACTGAAGTGAAGTGAAGTGAAGTGGCTCAGTCGTGTTCGACTCTTTGTGATCCCATGGACTGTAGCCTACCGGGCTTCTTTGTCCATGGGATTTTCCAGGCAAGAATACTGGAGTGGGTTGTCATTTCCTTCTCCAGGGGAACTTCCCAACCCAGGGATCGAACCCAGGTCTCCTGCATTGTAGGCAGATGCTTTACTATCTGAGCCACAAGGGAACCACAGTGCTTAATGACTACATTATTATTATTATTTAGTCTCCTTTGACTGTTTCTCTTTGTATTTGCATTTCTCACTTCTCTGATTAATTCTTTGACTAAAGTTTTCCACAGATAAAAGGCAGGAAGAGGACACAGAAGGGGAGCGGTGACCATAGGATCCTGCTATGATTCAGTATCAATGAAAGTGGTGAGGATTGGTTAGATTCTAGACTTGTGTTTAGGTAAAACCAACGGAGATTTCTAATGGATTATAAATTGAGATATGGAATAAATAGAGAAATTAAAGATGACTTTTAGTTTTATGGGCTGAACAATCAGATGGATGGGAAAGCCACCAACTGCTTCTATAGGTCAATTTGGGGAATAACATCAAGAGTTCAACTCATTTGAATTATGTTCGAATTCGGCCCTCATTTTTTGTCAGACTTTAATTTTTGCAGCATATTCTTGATATTAGGCCTCAAAACACCATGATGTATTTTGCAATATTTTATAAAATGATTAGCAAAATTACGCACTAAACAATAGCAACATGGATTTCTATTTAGATGTCCTAGACAGTGGCAGCATCCTTGCAAATGGTCTTGGAGGGCATGGAACCAAAAGCTTTGATGAAAATTAAAAATTATGTAAAGACCAGATATGATAGCATTTGGACTTAAAGTTCTAGAAAATAAATTTGGTGAATCTGAAAGGTTTTTCTAAAATAATTTAGAGAATGACATATACTTTTTATTACATATGCCAGTTGACATTTGGAATTTGGAATTGATTCTGGCCAGTCTTCTTAGGGTCTCGGTTTGCTTATCTACAAAATAGTACTCATAAAACCTGTGGTATGAATGTCTAAAATTTTTATTTAGGATCAAATTCCATAATTTACATGTAAATACACTGTAGACTCTAAAGTGCTATAAAATATTTCTGAAATCCGAGTACCTATGAGAAAATTAATTTTTGCTTGAGTTTCATCTAGGTTCTTTGTTCATCAGCATACAGTGAAATAAACATGTATTTAGGGTCACTAACATGACCAAGGGCTTTCCAGGTGGTGCTAGTAGTATAGAACTCACCTGGCAATGTGGGAGACATCAGAGACATGGGTTCAATCCCTGGATGGGGAAGATCCCCTGGAGGAGGGCACAGCAACCCACTGCAGTATTCTTGCTTGGAGAATCCCCATGGACAGAGGAGCCTGGGGGCTACAGCCCATATCGTCACCAAGAATCGGACATGACTAAAGCAACTTAGCACACGCATAACAAGATCAAGGGCTGAGTCAGAATTTACCAATATTATAAAAAAAATCCTCAGTATTCCCTTTCTACTATGATTTTTAATACCATATCCTTTTAATATACAGCATACATCATTGACATTCTGTGTTCTAACACATAAAGTGCTTTCACCAATAGGTGCATGTAATCTAGATGTTTCAAAGAGCTTCATGTTTTTGACTTGGTCACCATATCATGTAATAAGATGGCCAAAATGCTAACATAGATCCTTCCAGCTATGAAAATTGTATTTTCTTCCTTTCTAGTTGGTAGAATACTCAAAAGCATTTGTACATTTATAACTATATTCTGCTCATCCATTGAGGTATTAACATGTCTCTGAATTACCCTTGGTTTCTATCTGCTTGCTTCAAGGGCTCCATTAAAAGCCATGTCTGGTCACATATGGTGATGAGTGGATATCTCTGACTTAGATAAATAGATGAAGAAATTTCCAGGTCTGACCATTAAAATGGTTTCTCAGTGTCTTTTTGGAAAGAGGCAAATCAAGTGAATGAGACCTACCAGAGTATATAACATACCTGCCTATCCCTCACTTAAAGATACATCTATGCTACAGCATCAATCCATACTCTCAGGTTTTATTGCATTACTTACTGTTAGTTTGAACAGAAGTAGCGCTAAATATAAAACTGAGGATAGAGACAAATAACAAATTTTTAGAGTGCAACAATTATTGGTTAACTTCTGAAGATGAAAGACTACATGTGTATATTAGTCCCTCAGTCATGTTCGACTCTTTGTGACCTCATGGACTGCAGCTGCCAGGGTCCTTTGTCTATGGGATTCTCCAGGCAAGATCATTGGAGTGGGTAGCCATTCCCTTCTCCTGGGGATCTTCCCAACCCAGGAATCGAACCCTGGTCTCCTCCATTGCAGGCAGATTCTTTACCATTTGAGCCACCAAGGAAGACTTCTGAAGAAAAAAAGACTACATGAATTTAAGGATACAGTTTTTACTATTTTTTAGTGGATATTTCAAAACATACACAATATAGAGAGCATAGTATAATAAACATTAACAATTATCAATATTTTATTAATTGTGTTCCATCTATTCCCATCTCCATACATACCCACACATTCACACTTTTCTTTTTTCTTTCTGGAGTGTTTTAAAAAGCAAAGCTTAGAAATCACGTCATTTTGCATATACATATATATATTTCAGTATGTAATTATAACCAGTAAAGATTTTTAATTTAACCGTCTAGTATTACTATACTAACGTATTTAACTAAGTTCTTAAAGTTGGTTTGTGTTCAAGATGTAAGTACAGCTCAAGTACTGCATTTTGTTTTCGTGTTTTTTAAGTTGCTTTAATTTTTTAATGTCATAGATTTATTGGGAGGTACCAGGTCATTTGGACTGTACCTTGTTCCATGTTTTACATTAAATTGATTACTTTCCTTATGTCATTTAACTTGTAAGGCGTAAGTTTTAATGACATACATGTTGAGCAAGAGTCCACTCAACTAATTTAAGCAGGACATCCGGCCCCAAATTGATTCTTGGTCTATTTATTCATTCTTGCTAGCAAATTTAACACTTGCAGAATTTAGGAATATATGAGGCTTAGAACTTGATGGAAAATATGTAACTCTATTTTGTGGGAATTCAGTAATTGATCAAATCGCAAATTTGATGAAAATTAATATTAAGGTATCATGAATTTGAGTTGGTTTACCATTCATATTTACTAGTATTTCTGTCCTCAACTTTTTACTATACTTGCCTTTTTGTTGATAGTTATGAAAAACAGATATTTGATATTGTTTCTTGCTAAATAAACCTGCTAATGTTTGCATTAATATTGGGATAGTCTTCTAAAGGAGGCTTAAAAAGTTACTTTCAAGAGAG
The DNA here is from genome assembly GCA_006410735.1 of Raphicerus campestris. Lineage (NCBI taxonomy): Eukaryota > Metazoa > Chordata > Mammalia > Artiodactyla > Bovidae > Raphicerus > Raphicerus campestris. Next base: position 97,805 of record SJYW01018249.1, read on the forward strand.
CAGTTACCAAATTCAATTATAGTCATTTTTATTGAGAGAAATCAGTTTTCTAGCTTTTCATTTGGAACAAATTCCATGAAGGAACATGTGGCACCAGAGCTACAGTGTAAAATTTATGGCATACATATATTCCCAAACTTCTTATAATTTCTCACAATAAAGCAAAGATGTTTTAGAGTAACTATAAAAGTCTCTGAACCAAATTTTCACCTTAATACTTGATGCTTTACTTTGCATGCTTTTATGACTGTGCTTTGAATATCAAGTCAATACTGTTTAAATGATATAATAATAAACATTTTGCTATGTTTGCTTTAGGTATATTCCGACATATAATTTTTTTTCTTAAGAAAATGTTCTGTCTTAGTCTATTTGGACTACTCTAACAGAAAATGGTTGATTGATGGCTTATAAATAACAGAAATGTATTTCTCACAGTTCTGGAGGCTGGTCACTCTATGATTAAGAGGTGTTCAGATTCCATGTCTGGTGAGGGCCTGCCTCCTGGTCCACAGATTGCCATCTTCTCTTTGAAACTTGACATAGATTAAGAGGCAAGGGCTCTTATGGACCTCTTTTATAAGGGCACTAATCCCGTTTAGGGCTTCTTATGTGGCTCAGTGGTAAAGAATTCGCCTGCCAATGCAGCAGCCTCGGGAGTTGCAGTTTTGATCCCTGGTTCAGGAAGATCCCTTGGAAAAGGAAATGGCAGCTTACTCCAGTATTCTTGCCTGGGAAATCCCATGGACAGAGAAGCCTGGAGGGCTGCAGTTCATGGGGTCACAAGAGTCAAACAGGACTGAGCACATAGCAGGAATCCCATTCACTTAATCACCTCCCAAAGGCTCCACCTCCAAATACCATCATTTTGGGGATTAGGTTTCAACTTGTGATTTGGTGGAGGTGGAACACAAACATACATTTTTGTACAATAGTCGATTTTCTATTGTACTTTTAAAGCATTATGTATAATATTTTCAACAGGTACACTAGTGTATTTTAAAATTTGCCTTCCTGACAAATATATCAGAGCCGAGAATTAAATCCCCAAGCCACCAGGTAGAGAAAGGTAATAGAAATCTGGATTTAGACAAAAAAGCATATATTTCATTGGTTCTATTTTTGTTTCTGAAACAATGTCTCATTAAAAAAAAGATTTTTGCTGGAAACTTAAGAGATATTAAACATCTGATAGAAAAGAAATTCTGCAAAAAAAACCCCCAAAAACCCAAATACAAAAAAAGGAAAGAAATTCTGTGTAAGTTGGCAGTGTAGTAGCAGAGAATAGGAGCTGTGGGTCTTTATATTACACGAATATATTACATTCTATTTGGGGACTGTCTTGAACTAGGCTAGAGAACTCTTCTCTGTACTGTAAATGCTTAATCCTGATTAAAATGTACTTCTTTCTCTTAAGAGTGTGGAGAATGCTTAGGAATCTCCAGTGGCTCCCAGCAGAGCCCCCATGTGGCAAACTTGTGATTTAGGCAGAGGCTGACTGAGTCCTTGGAAGCAAATGCCATGCTTCTCTGACAAAAATAACATTTCTTTATCTGGTGCTGGGGATGCAAGAGTGAGTATGACCAAGCAATCATTTACCATCAGAGGACTTGCATTTTAGTTGATGAGATAGTAAAATATAAACATTATAGACACACATTGCAATGTCTGCTGTGCTTCCCAAGTGGCAATAGTGGTAAAGAACGTGCCTGTCAATGCAGGAGGCATGAGCCTTGGGTTCTGTCCCTGGATGGGGAAGATCTCCTGGAGTAGGTAATGACAACCTGTTCCAGTGTTCTTGCCTGGAGAAATCCATGGACCTGGGAGCCTGGCAGGCTACTATCCACAAGGTCACTGAGTCAAATATGACTGAAGTGACTTAGCATGTACACACACACACACACCCACAGAAGGCAACTCAGGTAACTCTATGTCCCCTCAGATGTAATTTCCCTTTGGGATTTTCATTGATTACCATCAACACCTTTACAGTGTTGCCGCTCCTCCTTGGAAACTTTAGCCGAGTAGACATAGTCTCTTTTCAGAACAAGTAGCACAGGTGAAAGGTTAGATAATATTTTAAGAATTTTTTTTTTTTAATTAAGCAATTTAGGAGGTAACATAATGGGAACAGCCATAGCAACATGACTCATACAGGGAGACTTACACAGAGTGGCTTTCTGAGACCCAGTTTTCTGATTGGGGGTTGGTGTCAGCAATATTTGCTCCAACAGATCTGACGCCACCCAGTCACAGCCTATTCAGGCCTCATCAGTCGTATCTCATCCTTACAAAATAAGTCCACTGTTCAAACAGGAGTTTCACACACACAAGAAAAACAGAAGCCTTTCCCCCAAGTACCTCCTGGCCTCTCCCTCAGTGATTTTCTTTCATCTCTAATACTTGGTCCTCAGGTACCTATGGTGACCCAGTTCTTTCATATATTTTTTCCACTTATTGACAAATGAATTATATGGAACTAGCTGATAAGGCTTATAGTATTAGCCTTCTCAGTATGTGCTGTGCTGTTTTTAGTCACTCAGTCATGTCCGATTCTTTGTGACTTCCTCGACTGCAGCCCACCAGGCTCCTCTGTCCATGGGGATTCTCCAGGCACAAACTGGAGTGGGTTTCCATGCCCTCCACCAGGGAATTTTCCCAACCCAGGAATCAGACCCAGGTCTCCCACATTTCAGGCAGATTATTTACCATCTATTTCATCCACCAGGGAAGCCCAGGAGTACTGAAATGGGTAGCCTGTCCTTTTCCAGGGGATCTTCCTGAAGGAGGAGTCAAACCGGGGTCTCTTGCTTTGTGGGTGGATTCTTTACCAGCTGAACTACCAGGGAAGCCCATCCTTCCCAGTATACTTGAAATTTAATAGGTAGCTCTGAGAAGTGGAACATATTAAAGTATCAGAGAAGTGAATTTTACGTACATAGTTTGAAAAGCAAATATAAGAAGAGATTTGTATTAAAAGTTACCCATACTTGCTTTTCTTTCTTCTTCACTAATTCCTTTTTTAGAATCAGTCACTTTATTTTAGCTATCATTTCCTTCTCATAGTATTTCTGAATTTTGTTGAGATTTCCATTTCTTGGTACTGTAACTGAAGATGCAGTATCATCTTCTCTCTTACTTTCTTACTTCCTATGTTAACACAGTATTCAGTAAATGGACTATATTTAATTTAGGATGACTAGGTAAGCAATGCTGCTGTTGGATTAAGTGGTATACTCGGTTGTGCTTCTATTCTCTTTTAACTTCTTATTTTTCTTAAAGTTAAGAATTTTCTCTATCCTCTCTCCCTCAAGACCCCCTAATTTGCTTAGTTTTGTCTGTTCCTAGAATTAGTTGTTTTTCCCAATAGTTGAAGAGATTTGTCGAGTGCTTAGTTTTTCCAAATAGTCATTTCCGATAATCCCTCTCCTCTGTAGCATTCCATTTTTCTCTTCCCCAATATCTAGTCATAGCTGTTAACCCAGCTCCCCCTTCACCCTTCTCCAACTGTGATATCCCCTGTTCTTGGATCCTATGTATTCCTTGTCTCATTTTGTTGAAACATATCCACTAGTAGATTCCTAAGAGGGAGCATGTGAAAAAAAAATCATGTCTGAAAATTTTTAAAATTTATCTTTACTGATTAATAGGTTGGCTGCATACATAATTCATGTACACAATACTTTTAATTAGAAACCACTTTCTCAGAATCTTTAAACCATTGCTCCACTGTCTTCTCACATCCACTCCTGCTGCTGAGAATCAGATGTTATTCATATTCCTACTCCTTTGGGTATAGTCTTTTGTTTACTCTGGAAGCTTTTATGGAACATTATTTTCCTTGCTATTTGAAAATTAAGTAAGAATATATATTTGTTTGGTCCTTTTTTCATCCATTGTACTGGTATTCAGTGGGTCTATAAATCCAGAGACTTGTGTCCTTCAGTTCTGTAAAATTATGTCTTCTTTTTAAACTACCTCTCTACCCATTTTCTCTGTTCTCTCTGTTTCTCTCTCTCTCTCTCTGGAACTTTTATTGTATAGATTTTTAATTTCTCGGATTGATACTTTGGTTTTTCTTTCCTATTTCCTATCTCTTTATCTTTTTGTCTTTGTTTCAGGTGATTTCTTTAGCTTTATGTTACAATATTTAACTTATGAGTTTATTGAAATTTAGGTGTCAGCAAACAATGGCACAATTAAATCCAGCAGTGATGCTACTGGGTCAGGGGTGTAAATAAAGTTAAGTTTCCATAAATAAACACATTCATGTTCATTCATTTATAGATGGTCTTTGGATGCTTTCACCCTGCAATGACAGAGTTTAGAGACTGTTAAGTCCTGAAAGCTTACAATATTTACTATGAGTCCCTTTATAGAAAAAGTTTGCTGGTCCTCTTCCCTCTTCTCCCAATTTAGGTGATCATATTTGTTATCTCCAGGAGCTCTGTTTTGGTTCTCCTTTTTTTCGCTTTTGAATATCATAATGTTTTATTCTAATTCAGTTTCAGTTCAGTCGCTCAGTTGTGTCCAACTCTTTGCGACCCCATGAATTGCAGCACACCAGGCCTCCCTGTCCATCACCAACTCCCGGAGTTCACTCAGACTTGCATCCATTGAGTCTGTGATGCCATCCAGCCCTCTCATCCTCTGTCGTCCTCTTCTCCTCCTGCCCCCAATCCCTCCCAACATCAGGGTCTTTTCCGATGAGTCAACTCTTCGCGTGAGGTGGCCAAAGTACTGGAGTTTCAGCTTTAGTATCATTCCTTCCAAAGAAATCCCAGGGCTAATCTTCAGAATGGACTGGTTGGATCTCCTTGCAGTCCAAGGGACTCTCAAGAGTCTTCTCCAACACCACAGTTCAAAAGCATCAATTCTTCAGTGCTCAGCTTTCTTCACAGTCCAACTCTCACATCCATACATGACCACTGGAAAAACCATAGCCTTGACTAGAAGGACCTTTGTTGGCAAAGTAATGTCTCTGCTTTTCAATATGCTATCTAGGTTGATCATAACTTTTCTTCTAATTCTATTTAACATGTTTTATTTTATATAATGTTTTATTCTACATCTCTTCTCATCCTGAGGATATCACATGGAGTGTGTTAGTATGCAGCTTACTGCAATGTCACTGTCCTCTGAGGTAAATTAATGAGTTCATTTCAGTCTATTTCATGATGGAAGCTTTTCTCATGTTAAGCTTCTTGTGTGTTCAATCAGACTAATGAGTGAGGGAGGCACTAGAAACCAAGAGATGGTCCCCTGTGTGCATGCAAGCTTTTGGCTCTGGACTTTGTAGTAGTAAGATTTAATGCTCAAGCTTCCCTGGTGGCTCAGATGGTAAAGCGTTTGCTCACAATGCGGGAGACCTGGGTTTGATCCCTGGGTCAGGAAGATCCCATGGAGAAGGAAATGGCAACCCAATCCAGTACTCTTGCCTGGAAAATTCCATGGACTGAGGAGCCTGATAGACTACAGTCCATAGGGTCACAAAGAGTCGGACACAACTGAGCAACTTCACTTTCACTTTTGCCTTTTTCATTGAGGAAGGTCCAAATGAATGATTATATAGATTTGTTTCATTCAGAGAAGACCCCCACCTCCTTCACTACAGCTGCAGGCTCCCAGGGTTCTAGGACAAAGCAGAAAATTTTATATTTTTATTTATTACAACTACTTGAAAATTACACATTTTCAGTATCCATAAATGTTTTAAATTTGCCTGAGCCCAACAATTTCTAAGGCTTCCCCGAATGGCTCAGTCCATACAGATTCCGTCTGTAATGCAGGGGACACAGAAAGCTTGGGTTCAGTCCCTGGGTCAGAAGATCCCCTGGAGGAGGAAACTGGCAACCCACTCCAGTATTCTTGCCTGAGAAACTCCATGGGCAGAGGAGCCTGACAGGCTACAGTCCAAAGTGTTGCAAAGAGTCAGACATGACTGAGCAACTAAGTGTGCACACAGACAATGTTTCCTTAAAATAATGAGTTTATAATTTTATAATTAAATATAGATAATATTAATAGCATTTTATGTATGTTTTCTCAAGAAGCCAACTATAGTCTGAACTGAAATACAGATTTGTATTCCCACTTTTTTGTATAAAAATTTTGATTTCAGTTATTATTATCCCTTACACTTTAGAATGACTTTTCAAATTGAAAACTATATCAGTTCAGTTCGGTCACTTAATCCGACTCTCTGTGACCCCATGGACTGCAGCATGCTAGAACTCCCTGTCCATTACCAACTCCCGGCGTTTACACAAACTCATCTCCTTTGAGTAGGTGACACCATCCAACCATCTCATCCTCTGTCATCCCCTTCTCTTCCTGCCTTCAATCTTTCCCAGCATCAGGGATTTTTCTAATGAGTCAGCTGTTAGCATCAAGTGGCCAAAGTATTGGAGTTTCAGCTTCAACATCAGTCCTTCCAATGAACACCCAGGATTGATCTCCTTTATGATGGACTAGTTGGATCTCCTCACAGTCCAAGGGACTCTCAAGAGTCTTCTCCAACACCACAGTTCAAAAGCATCAATTCTTCGGCACTCAGATTTCTTTCTTTAAAAAGAATTTTTTTAATATAAATTTATTTACTTTAATTGGAGATTAATTACTTTATGATATTTTATTGGTTTTGCCATACATCAACATGAATCCACCACAAGTATACACGTATTCCCCATCCTGAACCCCACCTGCTCAGCTTTCTTTATAGTCCAACTCTCACATCCATACATGACTACTGGAAAAACCATAGCCTTGACTAGATGGACTTTTGTTGGCAAAGTAATGTCTCTGCTTTTGAATATGCTATCTAGGTTGGTCATAAAATTTTCTTCCAAAGAGTAAGCATCTTTTTATTTCATGGCTGCAGTCACCATCTGCAGTGATTTTGGATCCCCCCAAAATAAATTCTACCACTGTTTCCACTGTTTCTCCATCTATTTGCCATGAAGTGATGGGACTGGATACCATGACCTTTGTTTTCTGAATGTTAAGCTTTAAGCCAACTTTTTCACTCTCCTCTTTCGCTTTCATCAAGAGGCTCTTTAGTTCTTCACTTTACCGCCTTAAGGGTGGTATCATCTGCATATCTGAGGTTATTGATATTTCTCCCGGCAATCTTGACTCCAGCTTGTGCTTCATCCAGCCCTGCGTTTCTCATGATGTACTCTGCATATAAGTTAAATAAGCAAGTTAATATCATACAGCCTTGATGTACTCCTTTTCCTATTTGGAACTAGTCTATTGTTCCATGTCCAATTCTAACTGTTGCTTCCTGAACCTGCATACAGATTTCTTAAGAGGCAGGCTTTTCAAATTTATTTTTGTGACTTTAGTAGTGAAAAAATTAGAAAAACTTAAACAATATGTAGGTATATGGTTTGTGGGGTGTGTGTATATTTTTTTTATTACTAAGAATTAGAGCTTTAAAAGTAAATATAATATTTCAACTGTGACAGTTCCTCTGTCATGTCTGACTCTTTGTGACCCCATGGATTATTATAGTCCATGGAATTCTCCAGACCAGAATACTGGAGTGAGAAGCCTTTCCCTTCTCCAGGGGATCTTCCCAACCCAGGGATTGAATGCAGGTATCCTGCATTGCAAGCAGATTCCTTACCAGCTGAGCCACAAGGGAAACCTTGACATTAGCAAGTTGATACAATCCCCAGACAGGGTTTCTGCCATAAGCCATATGAGGTCACCATGGAGCTTCAGATTAGGACACAGCTCTTGGTTCACATTTGTATATCTCTTTCGATTAATCACACACACAAGCACACCGTAGAGCTAATGAAGTACAGCAGAAAACGTGCTTGCCGGGAGAACAAGGACTTAGAGCTCCAAGCGTCCTTACCTTGTCCTGAAGAATCCTGGATGAGCCCCCAAGAAGAAAGGTTGTCACTATGCGCCATGAAAGATGCTGGGATTCTTGGCCTTCAGAGGAGAGGAATTTGATCTGGGGTCAGTGATGAGGCTTGAGCACTCAGAGCTTTTGTGAAATAAAGTTTTATTAAAGTATAAAAGAGATAGAGAAAGCTTCTGACATAGGCATCAGAAGGGGGCAGAAAGAATGAGTCAATTAGGCAACCATTTATTTATGATTCACGTTTGCAGTTTGTATCTCTGGGTAACAAAATGGGGGCTTCTATTCAAAAACTAGTAATAGGTATCACAGTCATACAAATTATTGATTTAATTTATTGGCTGAGTTTGAGACCAGACTTCCTCTTAAAGGCAATGGTCTACATTGATTCTGTCTTTTTTTCTTTACAGTATTTAGTTAAAATCATGGAAAGATTTTTGACTTGGTGTACGGTGGTTTCAAACTTGCTGTTTTCCTACAGTGATACTCTAGGTTTCTGCCTAGGGAAATCAAAACAATTAAACATGTCACCTCATGTATTGGTCATTAGTTCTAATTCTTAATCTATGAAGCTTTTCTATGGATACTTTTAAAAGGCTTGAGAGGTTTTACATAATTTAAGTGGCTTATATGCTTTGCAGTTTATACTTGGAAAATATTGCATTAATACCAAGTAATAATGATATAAAGGCTTAGAGAATCATAGAATTGGAAAGGATTTTGAGATTATTTTATTCAATACACATTATACATATCAGAAAACTGAAACCCAGAGAGATAAGGTAACTAGCTTTATTGACATATGATTTGGGTATCAAAACTTTGTGTGGAACTCAGATCCTTTGACTCTAGTGTATTTTTTATACCATTCTGTCTTCTTTAAATCCAAACCAAAGTTTATTTTTTTAACCTTGTGAAAAACAATAGCATTAATAGATAACATTTTACCTGTTTTCATATAGATTTAACCAAATAACTAAGACTTAAAATTTGTTTTGTTAGAAGTGAAACAATAGGTCTTAAACTATTTGTTTCTTTTCCATTTTAAAAGCAATACATATTTATTATAAAACATGAGGATCATGGTTTCACTGTCCAAAGTTTGGCAATTATGCAAATTTTTTACTAACTTGAATTTAATGCATCACATGGGACAGGGAGGCCTGACACACTGTGGTTCATGGGGTCACAAATAGTCAGACACAACTGAGCCACTGATTCGTTGAACTGAACTGATTCGTTGAAGTGGATGAAACAATTATTTCAAATTCCTTGTACTGCTGGGAATTTAGTTTATAGAACAATCTTGTTGATGAATCACTCAGTTGAACTTCCCTTAAGTCACTGCTGCTGTTGCTGAGTCGCTTCAGTTGTGTCCGACTCTGTGCGACCCCATAGATGGCAGCCCACCAGGCTCCTCTGTCCCTGGGATTCTCCAGGCAAGAATACTGGAGTGGGTTGCCATTTCCTTCTCCAATGCATGAAAGTGAAAAGTGAAAGTGAAGTCACTGAGTCATGTCCGACTCTTAGCGACCCCATGGACTGGAGCCTACCAGGTTCCTCCGTCCATGGGATTTTCCAGGCAAGAGTACTGGAGTGGGGTGCCATTGCCTTCTGAAACGTATAAATTATTGGCTCCACAAAGGAAAGAAATCACTGCCTTTCTAATACACAGTCCCTCTCGTATATGGCTGACATTATCTTTTAAATAGCAAGTTATCCCATGCCAAAGGACAAGATAAATAGAAAAGAATTATTACTTTCTTCTCCTAAGATTCGGTGAGTTTTCAGTGGAATGACCCAAAGGTAAGTCCAGAATGGTCTTACTGCTTCCCCTAAACACTACCACCAATCTGGTGGTACTGTTGTTTTGCTTAAGTCCCTTGAGAAGCTTACTGTCACCTCTGGTTAAACGGGACATACCTCATGACACACAGGGTTCTTCTGATTTGATTCTTTTTGTTGTTAGATAAAGTCGAACAATCAGCCATCAAGAAAAACAGGGACGTCACTGGAGAAGGAATTGTAGGTTCACTTCAGGGCCCTGCACTTTGCTGTTCTCCCTTTGTCTTACTGGCCTGTATTCACCTCTGTTCTGCCTCAAAGCTCGTTTATTCGTGGGTTTTGCTTCCTGTAGAGTTTGCTTGCCACAACATCTTTAGCGCCTACACACTACCTCATGACTCAGCTTTACTTCATATCAGCTCATTCTTTCAAGACCTTTCAGCTTACAGTTCTAGAGAAAGCAAGTCTGAAATACCTTCTCATAGGCTGCTATCTCACTTATGAGTCGGTTCTTGAATAAGGTGATCCCCCTGAGTCTTATCAGATATGATGGAGGGTTGAGAGTCATGGTGAGTTTGGCTTATAAAACTGGGCAGGTGCTTCAGATGGGGCCTATTGCAGTTATGAAGTATGGAGAATGAAACCTGATTTAAAGATCCCTTGCTATCTGGTCCAAAGCTACCCTTTTGTCATTATTTCCACCCACTATGTGATATGCTATGCAGCCCACAATCCAGTCGCATCAAAATATTTATCATTCTCTGAACAAGCCATGTTCTATCATGGCATGCTACACTGTTTACACTGTTCTTATACAAATATCCTCCCCACCCTCATTGTCCGTCAGGTGAAATTGTCTGTTAGATCAAATGTTGAATTCTCCATACAGTCTCTTCTAGGGATTTTGGTTGACTTCCTCGTAAGCACTTTTGAGTTATATTACATATACATATGAAATACAAATTCATTGTACTATATTTGTTTATATGTAAAGTTTTCCAACAAAATAGCCTTTAAAGTCAGGGATGATGGGATATCATTCATCTTCAAATATCTACTATTGACACATAGTACATATTCAATACGTGTTAGAAGAAAAGAAAAAAATCAAAGTAATACAATGGGAGATACTCCTAGCATTGTCAAGAGTCCCTGGAAGGAGTACTGTGGCTGACTCACAGGTTGCCCATGATACACTCAAGTATAAGGGCAATATATGTACCAAGTATGATAAACGCTCAACTTTTGAGTCAATGAGCCAGAATACTGGTTTATTTTTCACCATTTGCAATCTCTATTCAACTAAAAAGTGTTGCAGATGGATTTTTATTGCTCCTTCATTCTCCTCCAACCTGAGAAATTTTACTCTGAGGGCACTTTCATTTGTGTCTGAAGGCAGTGTCCTTGTATTCACAGAAAAACAACTCCTTATTTGGGGTTGTTTGTCAACACGTGCAGGGGCAATCTGGGGACAAGCTCCTCATCTGGGTCTGTTTACTCCTCTGTTCCTTACGCGTAGTATGACCTCAGGGGGCATTTTTTGCCTTAAGTGGGCTTTCATTAGGGAGTTTACTGGAATATCTGTAACTTCCCAAAAGTGTGCCCATGGTGTCAAGAAATCTAGCTTTAGAAGCCAGCTTGAAGAAACCTCACCTAAAGGACTGGTTGTGGTCTGGTCCTTATTTCTCTATTTTGTGTCAGTTCTCAATTCTAGGTGTTAGAGGGAGAATTCAGAGGAAAGAAAAGACATATTTCTACACTCACATTGTTTACAATCCAGAATGGCATAAAGATGAGACACTTGTTACAGTGTGGGTAGTGAGTGCTACCATAAAAAAAAAGACAGGGTGCTATGTGATTTCATAGGGTTGACAGCTATCCAGACCCAAATTGCAGAAGCAAGAATTTAATTCAGTTCTAGCAAAGAAAAATTATGGTGATAAAGGTGCATGATTTTACAATAATTTACTATTAATACATCTAGCCAGAGCAGTATTCAGAACACTTCCTTATTTGTTTTGTAAATTCTCAGTTATATTCAGTAGAGATGGTTTGAAATTTAACCCTACTGTGCAGTTTAACCTAGCTAGTATTCAGCAAGACCAATACCTCTTAGTGAACACCTGTAACATATTGGTCAGTGAAAAACCAGGTGAGTAGTATTAGCCAGTATCTTTAAGATTCTACTTTAAGGCATCTTTGATAGCCTGCACCACCCTTTCATCCTAAACATTCTTTAAAAACAGATGAGGTGCCATGGTGACAGCTTGGATAAGATCCTTGTCCACAGATACTATAACTTGACTGAGACAAATGTGGACCTGTTGTCAGAAGTAATTGTGCCTGGCAGCTTGGATGCTGCAAAAAACTGGCATAGAGTCACATTGTCACCCCAGAGGCTTAAGACTGAAGCAAAAGCACTTAAAGTCATTGTGAGAAGCAGTATACTGAAGGGAAAAGTTTTTATCTTATAATGCAAAATCAATATGGAATTCTGGTCCAATTTTTTTTTTAGTCTTTTCCCATGGGAAAATTAGGTGTCTTAGACAGTTTATGCCAAGCAGCCTGCCATGTGGTATGCACTAACTTCCTTTAGACTTTTCAATATCAGAATCAATTTGAGGCCATCAGATAGAGCTTCTAGCCAAGGCTTTCAAGCAGACAATTCCCACATGTGCTGTGTGTAGCGAAGCCAACATAATGCCTTCTGNCATGTGGTGTGCACTAACTTCCTTTAGACTTTTCAATATCAGAATCAATTTGAGGCCATCAGATAGAGCTTCTAGCCAAGGCTTTCAAGCAGACAATTCCCACATGTGCTGTGTGTAGCGAAGCCAACATAATGCCTTCTGGAATAAAAACGTAACTGTTCTACAAAATAGATCCTTATGCTAAAACACACACACACACAGGCCTTGTGTTTATGTTTTCAGATTAGTTTCAAGAATTTTAATGAATTTCTGAGTTTTCTACATGTCTACTTTGTAACAAGAGATAATGAGTTCATATTAATTTCATCTTATTTCATAAACCTGAAAATAAAAATCAAGAAAGCCTTTTCTTAACTGATCTGTGGCACACATATTTTAATATGTGTTAGGGATAGATATTCTCAACTATTAGATATTGATGGTGTTCTCTGAATTACAATTGGTGGTATGATCAGTTGAGAACTTCAATCTTGTACAAATTCATCAGATATATTAGTCTTAGAGTTCCCTATATGAGTTATATATGAGAGCTCCAACTTTGGCAGGAACATAATACAAGTTTCTGTTTGCTTTATATGATAGAAAACCTCTCAAAATATGGATTTCAGGAAATAACTGCAACTTTCAGTTCAGTTCACAGCACATATAATGGACAAATTCTTTATATGTTCATTATGGATTATCCACCTGAGGTGTCTAAGAAATAGATTAGATTAGATTGAAAATTGGATATCAATTTGAAAAATTAGTAGGACCAGAAAAACAACATAGTAACCAGAAAAAATGAAAAATAGATATACAAAAATAGTTGTTTCCTTTTGTCTTCATATTATTGTTAGTAAAACAGAAGAAAACAACTAATAAAACAAAAATTCTTGCAAGCTACATATCATCTCTGACTTACTTTAGGCAACGTGCACAACCTACTAAGGGAACAGAAACAAAAGTGAAATAAGAACAATGGAAATGCTACTGAGGATCAGAAAGGATAAGGATAATAGGTTTCCAGATTGGAAGGCTCAACAGCCTGAATTTATCTGTTTATAAATTCAATGCTACATGATCAAAACCGCGGCAGGAATTTTTGTGTCCAATTCTGTGCTTTTAAAATATTTTTAGTTTTACAGCATTTTAATTTGTAAGTTTCCAAACAGACAGAAGTAGAGAGAATAAGCTAATGAACTTTACTGTTCATCACCCATNGAAAGGATAAGGATAATAGCTTTCCAGATTGGAAGGCTCAACAGCCTGAATTTATCTGTGTATAAATTCAATGCTACATGATCAAAACCACGGCAGGAATTTTTGTGTCCAATTCTGTGCTTTTAAAATATTTTTAGTTTTAAAGCATTTTAATTTGTAAGTTTCCAAACAGACAGAAGTAGAGAGAATAAGCTAATGAACTTCACTGTTCATCACCCATATTCAGCGGTCAACAATTATTAGCACATGACCAAGCTTTATTTACACATTATCCCCCTACCTTAGCACTCCACCCTAATGGACTATTTTGAAGCAAATCCCAGATATCACACAATTCACCTGTATGTAACTATGAAAGATNAGAGTTAGTGAGCTACTGATTTTGAAACAGAATCATGCAAAAAAAAAAAGTGTACTACTACTGAGAGAAGGTGAGATCACCAGTCATTTTTCAGACAGAAGTTGTTTTTTAAATTATACTTTTCTGAGTCCTAAAGATTTATTTCTCATTTGATATTAAGCTCTTATATGTCAATCTTGATCTGTTTGCCTGTAGAGTGAGCAAATGTATATTGTATAACTGTTAACTAGCAAACCAGCAGAGCATATAGAATAGAGCCAGTGATGTGTCAACTTTCCTTGTCTGGTGAAACTGCACAGATATCCATCACCTGGTATTTGAAGATGCAGTACAGCCCTCAGAAACATCATTGCTATTTGCAACTGAACATTAGTTTGAGACTAGTGAATCAATTAATCAATCAAAGTCTGCCTTTAAAAAAGTATAATTTTTAAAAAAACAAACAAATTTGACTCNCAGTACAGCCCTCAGAAACATCATTGCTATTTGCAACTGAACATTAGTTTGAGACTAGTGAATCAATTAATCAATCAAAGTCTGCCTTTAAAAAAGTATAATTTTTAAAAAAACAAACAAATTTGACTCAGGATTTGAAGTTTGATGGAGTGAAGAAGAAAAGCTTTTCCCTGTTTATAACCTGAAAAAAGGAAGCTTTCCATTTCATTCCATTGCTTTATGTTGGATAAGGAAAATGTATCTCAAGATATGGCCTGACATAAAAAAATGGAATGGGCAGTCTAAAATGGGATAATACCTGAAATTAAGGAAATGGGATGCAGGTGTGGAAATGGATGAGGTGTTAATATGTGTGTGCATGCTCAGTCACTTCAGTCATGTCCAATGCTGTGACCCTATGGACTGTAGCCCATCAGGTTCCTCTGTCCATGGGGATTTTCCAGGCAAGAATACTAGAGTGGGTTGCCATGCCATCCTCCAGGAGATCTTCCTGATCCAAGGATGGAACCTGCATCTCTTATGTCTCCCTGCATTGGAAGGTGGGTTCTTTATCACTAGAGACACCTGGGAAGGGATGAGGTGTTAAGACAATCTTAGCCTTTTTGGGAAAATCTAGCTATTGAAAGTTTGTACTTGTTAGGGTTATTGATTAGGTGAGGATATTAGCAGAAGAAAAATGAATGGACTGGTTCTGAGTGTAGGGTTCAGTGTGTTGGTGGAGAATCCATGAGTAGGCAATGCTGAGAAATAGAAATCTACAGTCACTGGAAGTGGGGATGTAGGCAAAGTGAGGGAATACCTTGCTTCTGAGATTCTAAAACACAGAATTCAAGTATCATGAGTGATCAAAGTGGAGACTGGTTTTGGAAATGGGGTGAAGATACCTGGCTATGAAACCAAATAGCCATTAGATTTATTTGACATTCAGTCACAGATCTTTGGACCAGAGCTTCATCAGTCCATCCTTTCTGAGGCCACACAAATGTTTAATCATAGTGAAATTATTGAGCTTATACCTGGAAGTCAAGGACCCCAGCTGCAGGAAGTTGAAAAAACT
Source organism: Raphicerus campestris (assembly GCA_006410735.1). Lineage (NCBI taxonomy): Eukaryota > Metazoa > Chordata > Mammalia > Artiodactyla > Bovidae > Raphicerus > Raphicerus campestris. The sequence goes on from SJYW01018249.1 coordinate 113,254, forward strand.
GTTCCAGAACATTCTCCAAAACTATTAAAAAAAAAAAGAAAAAGATAATTTATGTTCCCTTTTCCTCTACAATCCTATTTTTAAACCCATTTCTGTTTACGTCTTTCTCCTCTTTCTTTCATGGCAAAAATATTTAGCAGCTCTAAGGGGGTGGGGACAGTAAGAAACATAAAAAAGGGAACCTTCTCTTTGTTTTAAACCTTTGGGAAGTCCTGCTACAGACATTTCTATACATTTTTGGAAAAGGATGTATTATAAATTATAATCAAGTGAAGAAAGTCTTATTATCCAATTGGGCAAACAGAGATTGGAATATCAGTCACTGGGGTGATCAGTTCATTTTCTTAGGGAAGCACAAGATATCTGCCCTTTTTAGCATCAACTACAGTTTCAGAGGTGCATTACAAAGAATGTGTCTAAATTATTTGTTCCTTTTTTCTATTATTTTTATCCAGCAGGAGTTGATTTCATTTTCCTCTCTTCCTTGTGTTTTTAAAATTTGTACTGAATGCACAAGAGGGCTAAAATACAACCTTTTCTTGGCATAGAAACTTGCCACCCAGCTGGCATTTTTATTATAAGGACAGTTACCTGGGGAGGTGATTTACTGGCAAGAACAAAATCAGTATATACTGTTATCTCTCCGGTGTTTCCCTAACAGACTCATTAGAACACAGTATATGGAATTCAGAGGGGGCTCGAGTCTAGAATCTGGACATTCCCTAGCTGAAAACCTGAGCAAAGAAAACTGAAAAGCCAAACCTCAAACATCTGTACCTCTTTGTAGTAGACACAGTTGTTTATTAAGATATAAATAACATTTTGCCTTAAGGCAAATAGGTAAAGGGCTGATACATGTAATTCATCTCTCAGGTAAATGCTGTCCATATTAATAACATCATAGTCTCATGCCTTGTCTTACTGAACTATGCAAAATAGCAAAAAGACTTTAGAAGTCCTACTGTTTCAACTGTTAAATACAGTAATCCAAAGAAGGCTGTTTCTAAATCCACACCTATTTCATGAACACAAACTTTGCTGCAAATGATTTTGAATTTCCTGCCTTCTGTTTCCACACATTGAGGGATATCTTTTGATCTTCTATGATACAATAGTTATATCTTGTCAGTGAGCAATTACTTGACTTTGGATGGCACATTATTGCTTCAGGTGCTTGGGTGTCTTTTAGTAGATCATACGGAGTGCTGTCAAACTCTGTAATAACCTGGGAAAATGAATTAACCCTTAAAACAGTATTTCTTTCCTTCAAAAGGAGTTATTATAAATAGTTTATGAGCCCCCATACCCTTTCTTGACTCTCACCCCTTCCTGTGTCCTCCTGCAGTTACCCCAGGCCCCCTTGGTATTGCTGGGTGCTCAGAATTGTTCACTCTTGTGCATCTTTGAACCCCATAATCTGGACATTTATTATTTGCCTCCTTCAGTTTTTCTTCTTCTTTTTCTTTTTATTCTTTTGCTATGTACAGATAACTCTGAAACTTAGTGCTTAAAATAAAACACATTATTTCATAGGTTCAATAGGTCAGAAATTTGGGAGTGGTTTAGCAGAGTATTTCTGGCTCAGGATCTCTCATGAGGTTGCAGTTAAGTTGTTGAGAGGGCTGTAGTCAAGTGGAGGCTTGACTGAGGCTGAAAACTCTGCTTCCAAGATGGTTCACTCACATGACTGTTGACAGGATTCCTTTTGATAGGCCTCTGGGTTTTCCCACACTGAATGATGCCTTTTATTACTCAGTCTTGGAAGTCAAACACTGTTAGTTCTTCTATATTCTCTTCATCAGAAGCAAGTCATGAAATCCAACTCACATTCAAGGGAAGGGAAATTAAACTTCATCTCTTGAAGTGAGGGATATCAAAGAATTGGTAGACATATTTTATAACTATCACACCCTCCAAGCATCTTTGCCTTCAGTTCACCTGTCTTGTATTGTATGACTTTAGTTGATGATGAAACTCTCATGTAAATTAATACTTGAGAGTAGGTATGTTAAAATATTTAACTTCTTTGGGCAACATAATATAAAAATTAGAAAAGCATACAGTCAGTTCATACTGTCTTTGCTATTGACAAATTATATGACCTTGGGAAAATTATTTAACCTTTATAAACCTCACTTTCATCAACTGTTAGATGAGTGTGTTGATATCCATGCTACATAGGGTAATGCAGAGTTGACGTCATGCATGTAAAATAACAAAGAGTTTTACATGTAACAGGTTCACAATCATCAGAAGCTGTAATAAAAATAACAGTATTATTTGGGAAGTTTTGGTGACCTTGGAATAACTCAGATTTCTAAATAATGTGTGGCATGTTTATTATCAGAGCTCTTCTCAGTCCAAAGTTTCACCTCCATGCCCCTCTCTGCCAGTCCCTCAGTGATCCTGCCCAGAGACTTCAGTGTATCATAGTGAAAATGCCCACCAGTTACAGGGTCCTGTCTCTGAGCCTCTGCTCTACTGCCCGTGAGCAATGTGAGCTCAGGCAAACTTTTCAACCTTTTAAGTTGTCTTTCTATATCTATCTAATTTTAGAGATGCTTATTTCTTTTTTTTGTAGCACCATGGATGAGGCAGTCAAGTGTACAAGCTCTGTCTTTGTGGTAAAAACTGTAGTAGTGCCTCAAAAACTGGTGCCTTNTGAGTCTGACATGTAAATGGTAATAAATCTTCTCATCCTACATTTTTGAGCTGTTAGTCCTTGGAATCCAGGGACATTGGTCTCTGATATATTGGAAGGGGACATGCTTTGGGTGAGTGCATTACATGTTTTGTCTAGAACTGACTTTGATTATTGAATTGGGGGTAAGAAAAAGAATTACTTGAGGGTTTAACAAAAATAATTGTGAAACTGAATTTGCAATGTTTTTATTCTTTAATACCAGGCCTTTTGTTTTAGCACAAAGAGTTAGTGAGCTACTGATTTTGAAACAGAATCATGCAAAAAAAAAAGTGTATTACTACTGAGAGAAGGTGAGATCACCAGTCATTTTTCAGACAGAAGTTGTTTTTAAATTATACTTTTCTGAGTCCTAAAGATTTATTTCTCATTTGATATTAAGCTCTTATATGTCAATCTTGATCTGTTTGCCTGTAGAGTGAGCAAATGTATATTGTATAACTGTTAACTAGCAAACCAGCAGAGCATATAGAATAGAGCCAGTGATGTGTCAACTTTCCTTGTCTGGTGAAACTGCACAGATATCCATCACCTGGTATTTGAAGATGCAGTACAGCCCTCAGAAACATCATTGCTATTTGCAACTGAACATTAGTTTGAGACTAGTGAATCAATTAATCAATCAAAGTCTGCCTTTAAAAAAGTATAATTTTTAAAAAAACAAACAAATTTGACTCAGGATTTGAAGTTTGATGGAGTGAAGAAGAAAAGCTTTTCCCTGTTTATAACCTGAAAAAAGGAAGCTTTCCATTTCATTCCATTGCTTTATGTTGGATAAGGAAAATGTATCTCAAGATATGGCCTGACATAAAAAAATGGAATGGGCAGTCTAAAATGGGATAATACCTGAAATTAAGGAAATGGGATGCAGGTGTGGAAATGGATGAGGTGTTAATATGTGTGTGCATGCTCAGTCACTTCAGTCATGTCCAATGCTGTGACCCTATGGACTGTAGCCCATCAGGTTCCTCTGTCCATGGGGATTTTCCAGGCAAGAATACTAGAGTGGGTTGCCATGCCATCCTCCAGGAGATCTTCCTGATCCAAGGATGGAACCTGCATCTCTTATGTCTCCCTGCATTGGAAGGTGGGTTCTTTATCACTAGAGACACCTGGGAAGGGATGAGGTGTTAAGACAATCTTAGCCTTTTTGGGAAAATCTAGCTATTGAAAGTTTGTACTTGTTAGGGTTATTGATTAGGTGAGGATATTAGCAGAAGAAAAATGAATGGACTGGTTCTGAGTGTAGGGTTCAGTGTGTTGGTGGAGAATCCATGAGTAGGCAATGCTGAGAAATAGAAATCTACAGTCACTGGAAGTGGGGATGTAGGCAAAGTGAGGGAATACCTTGCTTCTGAGATTCTAAAACACAGAATTCAAGTATCATGAGTGATCAAAGTGGAGACTGGTTTTGGAAATGGGGTGAAGATACCTGGCTATGAAACCAAATAGCCATTAGATTTATTTGACATTCAGTCACAGATCTTTGGACCAGAGCTTCATCAGTCCATCCTTTCTGAGGCCACACAAATGTTTAATCATAGTGAAATTATTGAGCTTATACCTGGAAGTCAAGGACCCCAGCTGCAGGAAGTTGAAAAAACTGTTCCAGAACATTCTCCAAAACTATTAAAAAAAAAAAGAAAAAGATAATTTATGTTCCCTTTTCCTCTACAATCCTATTTTTAAACCCATTTCTGTTTACGTCTTTCTCCTCTTTCTTTCATGGCAAAAATATTTAGCAGCTCTAAGGGGGTGGGGACAGTAAGAAACATAAAAAAGGGAACCTTCTCTTTGTTTTAAACCTTTGGGAAGTCCTGCTACAGACATTTCTATACATTTTTGGAAAAGGATGTATTATAAATTATAATCAAGTGAAGAAAGTCTTATTATCCAATTGGGCAAACAGAGATTGGAATATCAGTCACTGGGGTGATCAGTTCATTTTCTTAGGGAAGCACAAGATATCTGCCCTTTTTAGCATCAACTACAGTTTCAGAGGTGCATTACAAAGAATGTGTCTAAATTATTTGTTCCTTTTTTCTATTATTTTTATCCAGCAGGAGTTGATTTCATTTTCCTCTCTTCCTTGTGTTTTTAAAATTTGTACTGAATGCACAAGAGGGCTAAAATACAACCTTTTCTTGGCATAGAAACTTGCCACCCAGCTGGCATTTTTATTATAAGGACAGTTACCTGGGGAGGTGATTTACTGGCAAGAACAAAATCAGTATATACTGTTATCTCTCCGGTGTTTCCCTAACAGACTCATTAGAACACAGTATATGGAATTCAGAGGGGGCTCGAGTCTAGAATCTGGACATTCCCTAGCTGAAAACCTGAGCAAAGAAAACTGAAAAGCCAAACCTCAAACATCTGTACCTCTTTGTAGTAGACACAGTTGTTTATTAAGATATAAATAACATTTTGCCTTAAGGCAAATAGGTAAAGGGCTGATACATGTAATTCATCTCTCAGGTAAATGCTGTCCATATTAATAACATCATAGTCTCATGCCTTGTCTTACTGAACTATGCAAAATAGCAAAAAGACTTTAGAAGTCCTACTGTTTCAACTGTTAAATACAGTAATCCAAAGAAGGCTGTTTCTAAATCCACACCTATTTCATGAACACAAACTTTGCTGCAAATGATTTTGAATTTCCTGCCTTCTGTTTCCACACATTGAGGGATATCTTTTGATCTTCTATGATACAATAGTTATATCTTGTTAGTGAGCAATTACTTGACTTTGGATGGCACATTATTGCTTCAGGTGCTTGGGTGTCTTTTAGTAGATCATACGGAGTGCTGTCAAACTCTGTAATAACCTGGGAAAATGAATTAACCCTTAAAACAGTATTTCTTTCCTTCAAAAGGAGTTATTATAAATAGTTTATGAGCCCCCATACCCTTTCTTGACTCTCACCCCTTCCTGTGTCCTCCTGCAGTTACCCCAGGCCCCCTTGGTATTGCTGGGTGCTCAGAATTGTTCACTCTTGTGCATCTTTGAACCCCATAATCTGGACATTTATTATTTGCCTCCTTCAGTTTTTCTTCTTCTTTTTCTTTTTAATCTTTTGCTATGTACAGATAACTCTGAAACTTAGTGCTTAAAATAAAACACATTATTTCATAGGTTCGATAGGTCAGAAATTTGGGAGTGGTTTAGCAGAGTATTTCTGGCTCAGGATCTCTCATGAGGTTGCAGTTAAGTTGTTGAGAGGGCTGTAGTCAAGTGGAGGCTTGACTGAGGCTGAAAACTCTGCTTCCAAGATGGTTCACTCACATGACTGTTGACAGGATTCCTTTTGATAGGCCTCTGGGTTTTCCCACACTGAATGATGCCTTTTATTACTCAGTCTTGGAAGTCAAACACTGTTAGTTCTTCTATATTCTCTTCATCAGAAGCAAGTCATGAAATCCAACTCACATTCAAGGGAAGGGAAATTAAACTTCATCTCTTGAAGTGAGGGATATCAAAGAATTGGTAGACATATTTTATAACTATCACACCCTCCAAGCATCTTTGCCTTCAGTTCACCTGTCTTGTATTGTATGACTTTAGTTGATGATGAAACTCTCATGTAAATTAATACTTGAGAGTAGGTATGTTAAAATATTTAACTTCTTTGGGCAACATAATATAAAAATTAGAAAAGCATACAGTCAGTTCATACTGTCTTTGCTATTGACAAATTATATGACCTTGGGAAAATTATTTAACCTTTATAAACCTCACTTTCATCAACTGTTAGATGAGTGTGTTGATATCCATGCTACATAGGGTAATGCAGAGTTGACGTCATGCATGTAAAATAACAAAGAGTTTTACATGTAACAGGTTCACAATCATCAGAAGCTGTAATAAAAATAACAGTATTATTTGGGAAGTTTTGGTGACCTTGGAATAACTCAGATTTCTAAATAATGTGTGACATGTTTATTATCAGAGCTCTTCTCAGTCCAAAGTTTCACCTCCATGCCCCTCTTTGCCAGTCCCTCAGTGATCCTGCCCAGAGACTTCAGTGTATCATAGTGAAAATGCCCACCAGTTACAGGGTCCTGTCTCTGAGCCTCTGCTCTACTGCCCGTGAGCAATGTGAGCTCAGGCAAACTTTTCAACCTTTTAAGTTGTCTTTCTATATCTATCTAATTTTAGAGATGCTTATTTCTTTTTTTTGTAGCACCATGGATGAGGCAGTCAAGTGTACAAGCTCTGTCTTTGTGGTAAAAACTGTAGTAGTGCCTCAAAAACTGGTGCCTTGTTCTTTCATTTAAGTCAGTGGTTCTCAAACACAGCTGTACGTTGGGATCCCCAAGAGCACTTAAAAAAAAATCCTGATGTCTAGTTCCATCCCAGAGATTCTAATTTAATTGATCTGAGGATCAGGTGGTACCTACACATCTGGAGTTTTTAAAAGCTCTCCAGGGAGTTTTATTCTGCTAAGAACTACTAGTTTAGATTGATAATTCTATCTCTTATAACAATCATTAGACCAAAGGAGCTAAATCAATTAGAGCAAAGGTAAAATAATCCAAAAAAAACTTATTTAAGTCTTATCCTTCCATACTTTCAATCTTTCTTTTCTTGTTATTTTCCCTTTGATAAATTGCTTTTTTCTCAATTGTGTATTTAACCCATTTGTTCTGTATTTCCTAATTTTATTATTTTTGCTTCATCTGAACCCTGAGCCCTTGTACTACAGTCCTATAGTTTAAAATAATAAGAATGGAAAAAGCAAATGTAAATTCATAGTGTTGTGTTTAGACAGATTCTTCTAGCAGGAGAGATGATACCATGTTGCTCGGGGAAGCACGTAGGAATCCTGCATGCTCTGTAAGAACCACTGATACTGATGCACAGAGCTGTTGGCACACCGGCCTGTGTATTGGCAATGGTGCACGTAACAGATGGGACTGCGTGTAGGCAGTCAAGTGTTCAAGCTCTGTCTCTGAATTGACTAATGGTTTTGATGGCAGAAATTCAAGGCCAAAGTACTGGGATGCTGGTCTCTGTGTTGTATTGAATGTCTGTAATTAAAGCTTTGGGACCACTCCCTTTCTGCTCTAACTCAAACTTAATTAATTTTGAATTAAAGCGAATAGTTTTCATGACCACATGAAGTCCATTTTGGGTTTGGCTGATCAGGATTACTGTAATGATGTCCCCACCCCTTGAATATTCCCCACAAAAGACCCCTAAGAAGCCAATTTAAAATTTCATCCAAAGTGGCATGTTGCTGTTAAATATTTTGATATGTATAGGGCATTTTCATATCCATGTCCTCTGTAGAGAATCTGTAGGTGTCCTCTTGGAAAATGCCAGTGTGGCATAGAATCAGCATGGGCATCTGGCACTCAACAGCATTTCTGAGAAGGTCATTTGTCAGGGCTTTCAGAACTATTTCAGATCAGGTCTTGCTCTAAATTAAAGATCTAATCCAAGATACAGTTTTCAGATGGAAGTTTTAAATCATACTTTATCTGGTTATTTTTATCATAATTAGTTCTATTGGTTAAAGTTCAGAGTTAGTTTCCACGAGGGTTATTTAGCTTTATTCTATTGTATTATTGCAAATTGTTCTTTTAATCCTACTAGAGACCTTGCAGGTGACTTCTGTCAGGAAAAAAATGTGTACTGTTGACTCTTGAACAACACCGGTTTGAGTGGACACCAGTTGGGTCCACTCATATGCAAATGTTTTTCAACAATAAATACTACCTTACAACAGAAACCTTAGCGGATGCAGAACTTCAGATATGGAGGAACTGTGCATTGGAAGGGCTGACGATAAACCACCTGGGAATTTTTGATACTAATCAAGAGTCAGTGCCCCTAACTGCCTACATTGTTCAAAAGTCAACCATAAATAGACTTAGTATGCCATACGCTCTGCATTCCTACATTGGAATACCATGCAACTCAGATTTCTTGGCTAATGTGTGGACACCAGTGCATGATCTTGAGTAATGTTGGAACTGAGTTAGTGTAAACATCTTTTTGGGTTGTTTTCATCCTATACGCTTTTTTTTAGAAAGCCCAAGAGTGAAAATATCCATGGGTATAGGAATTGGGTAATTATAATGTTTAAGAAAACCTGCCAGTAGGTCAACCAGAATGCTGTGTGAGAATGTGTGACCTGGTGGACACAGAGTTGTGAACTGAGTGGCTGGATAAAACTCTACTTTTTAAATTCAGCAACACCCTCCCCCTCCCCATTCCCAACGCAGACACCCTGCATTCGGACATATGCTGAAGAGTGTCTTGCAGCCTTCCATTTCTATTCTACAAGCTGAGCTACCCAGGAAACCCTGCCATTCTACTATTATATAGTCAGAAAACAAAAGAAATTTTCTAAGAGTGGTAAACCAATGATTTTGGGGCTAAATATGATTCTTTAGAACTTCCAGTTTAGCTTTTTAGGAAAATTGCTATTATGCTAATATTGCTGTTATTAAAAGGAATTCTATGTTTTGTCAATTATTTAATATAATATTATGATTTTTTAAAAAAACATAGTTAATTTAATAAAATAACAATGGAGGAAAAAATTGTCATCACTTTCATTGAGCAACAATTATTCATTTTTTTAAGAAAATTTTATTGAAGCATAGTTGATTTATAATGTATTAATTTCTGGTGTACATCAAAGTGATTCAGTTATATATATTTATGTATGTGCATGCATGCTAAATCATTCCGGTCACGTCCAACTCTTTATGACCCTATGGACTGTAGCCAGCCAGGCTCCTCTCTCCATGGGACTCTGTCTGGGCTCCTCTGTCCAGGCAAGAATACTGGAGTAAGTTGCTATGGCCTCCTCCAGGTCATCTTCCTGACCTAGAGATCAAACTCATGTCTCTTGTGTCTCCTTCACTGGCAGGTGGATTCTTACCACTAGCACCACCTGGAAAGCCTATGTGTGTGTGTATATATATATATATATATATATATATATTCTTTTTCGTTTCTTTTCCATTATGATTTATTATAGAATATTGGATATATTTTGCTGTGCTATACAGTAGGACTTTGATGTTTATCTATTGTTTACATAGTAGTTTGTAACTGTTAAGAGCTTCCCAGGTAGTTTAGCTGGTAATGGATCCACCTGCAATGCAGGAGACCCCAGTTCGATTTCTGGGTCAGAAAGTTCCCCTGGAGAAGGAATAGGCTACACACTACAGTATTCTTGAGCTTGCCTGGTGGCTCAGATGGTAAAAATCTGCCTGCAATGTGGGAGGCCTGAATTCGATCCCTTGGTTGGGAAGATCCCCTGGAAGACGGCATGGCAACCCACTCCAGTATTCTTGCCTGGAGAATCCCATGGGCAGAGAAGCCTAGCTGGCACAGCACAGCGAAACTGCTAATCCCAAACTCCTAATTTATCCCTGGAACTACAAGTATCCCTTAAATGTAGTTTTTTTAGCAAAGTAATGTAAGTCACTGGCAAATCCCAGCTTCTTCCTATTTCTAGGTTTGCTCCCAAGGCCAGAGTCCTCACCATCTCTGGTTCAACTATCAGTTCTGACGCTGTCATCTTTGTATTAGTAAGAAGAGATTAGGATGTGTTTGAGTAACAAACCCTAGAACACCAATAGCTTAGCACAAATAAGTCTAGTTTTACTCTTGCAAAATGTGCTGTCTGCACTATGGTTCTCCAAGGCAGCTCCCTTTAAGCAGTGACTTGGGGATTCACTCTGTTACCATCTGGTGCTCTATCATCTCAACATGTAGCTTCTGGTTCCATGAAACAGAAAAAAAAAAAAAAAGTGAAGTTAGCATTTCTTTCCGCTTATAGCTGATAGTCCACAATGAAATGGGGAGTGTGTATCCAGGAGGAGAAAGATGGAAGAGGACTGGTAAACAGAGAATTACCACTGCCATCCTGTCCCTGCATTCTCTTCATTTTCCTTCTTTGGACTTCACCTCATATTTAGTTGCTTACAGTTGTCTCCAAATGGGTCTTCCTGGCTTTGTTCTCTGGAATCTTTAGCACATTCTAAACGTTGCTGCCAGACTAATCTTATAAAACTGTTTTCATCATATCAGTTCTCTGCTGGAACGTCTACAACCTACCTCTCACCGTAAATTATAAACCTAGTCTAAACTTCTCAGCATGTGTCATGTAAGACTTTGCAATTTGGTAAAGAAAATTTGCCTCCAGGCTCTGGGCTTCCCTGATAGTTCAGATCTGCCTGCAATGCAGGAGGCCTGGGTTCAGTCCCTGGGCTGGGAAGATGCTCTGGAGAAGGGAAAGCCTACTCACTCCAGTATTCTAGCTTGGAGAATTCCATGGACCGTATAGTGCATGGGGTCACAAAGAGTTGGACACAACTGAGTGACTTTCACTTTTTCCAGGCTTTATTTTCAAACTTCTCACTGTGAATCTCCAACATAAACACTTGAATTCTCAACTCCAGCCATTCTCATGGCCTCCTATATATACCTTGCCCAGGTCTACCTCTGCAAGATTATTTTCCTTTCACCTTCCACCTCTATCTTCTACTCCTAAAGTTCCATGTCCAGGAAACAGGGCATTGTCTGTCTCTCTGCTGACCTCCTATTGCATCTTTGACTCAGCTGGAATTGTTGCGTTGGTATCAATACTTCACTCTTCCTGGACATTTGACTTATCTCTTCTATTAGGTCATTAGTAAGACAGGAGCTATACCTATTCCTGCATATCCCCAAAATCTCAGGAAATGTTAAAAACATAATAATGTATGGTAAGATCTGTTGAGAAAATGGAATGGTTAGGGAGCTAATCATTCCATATTCCATTTAATAGGGATGATTAGGGAGCTCTAATTTGCTTTATGTGATCCATAAGCTCTCATTTCATGAAGCATTGTATTAACATTGTGATGGGATTTATATTTTTATTTCCAGTGCATACTGGCAGTGTGAAGTCCATGGCTTAGAAGTCTTAAGATGAGTATTGTGATTACTAATGATAATATATTTATTTGGTTTTACATAAAGAGAATTTTAAAGTTTGTTCATTAATGACCCACTGAGGTTCATGATTCATAATAGTGAGTGTTTGGTACTAGATTCTGCTTTAAATCAGTATATTGTTACCATGATTTAGAAGTGACTTATAGTTAAGAGTTCAAAGCTTTGGAGCCAGGCAGCTTTGGGTTCAAGTTATAGACCTCACACCATATGGCTGTGTACTTTGGAGATTCAGGCTTCCCTGAGACATTTTAAGTTTTTGTGACATGCTTATTATATCTACCTATATCACAGAATTGTCAAGATGATGGAATGATATAAGGTCTCCTAGACACTTAGCACAGTACCTTGTAGATAGTTATTGCTCAAAAGTCATTAATTCTATCACTAATGTTTATGCTGTATAAGAAAATATGTCACTTTGAGTCTAAAAAGCAACATTGTTTCTGATACTTATTTTCCTAGAGTTTCTTTGCAAAAGGAGACAGCAGGAGGAATAGATTTATAGAGAGGGCACCATACAGAAGAATTTTGGTGGCAGATGCCCCACCAAAGCTCACATGGTGGGGTCACTGCTCAGATAAGAAAGAGCCTCCTCTCTGTGACCCACTGGGCTACTGGAGCTGTTCCCTGCAGAGACTCCGGGGCTGTCTGGGTTATGAGAGATATGGTGACTTTGAGGAGGAGACTGTCAAGTAACAATGTTAACCACAGTTGGTCCTAGAATCAGGTAAAGCCATAATGGCAATTGAAAGAAAACTGCTCCATTTAGAACACTGAAATAGTAAGAAAAAAATGAAGAAGAAGCCACTTTGGTTCATGCCCAGCCTTATTTTATTATGCTTCCTAGCAGAGCAACTGAATGAAAATTTAATTTGTTGTGAATACTGGCAGTGTGCAGGAAAAATGGGATTTACAAATGTTTTGAATTATTGCTGCTGCTGCTGCTAAGTCGCTTCAGTCCTGTCCGACACTATTCGACCCCATAGATGGCAGCCCACCAGGCTCCCTTGTCCCAGGGATTCTCCAGGCAAGAACACTGGAGTGGGTTCCTACTTCCTTCTCCAATTTTGAATTATTGGAAGCTTGTGAAATTGTGTGCACCATTCTGCTTCATACATTGTTACACGTGTGATACCTTGTTTCACTGGTTGGGGGGTTGAGGCCACTGTGAGTAGGATTTGAAACTCCATTGTATTCTTTAAAATTTCACAGATCTATATGAGTTTTAAGGGACAAAAGACTTCAGCAAGTACACAAAGCACAATGTGGCCGATTGGATTGGATATCAAATCCAAAATGCATGTTTCCGGAAAGGGGAGCATGAAAGGAGTAGACAGTGGGAGTGGTGAGTGGCCGTGCTTTCTCTATCTAGTTTATCCAGGCTCTGTTTTCCTTTCCTGGTTTTTAAAAATCTAGTGCCCAGTGAGAACGGCCAGGGATTTCTTAAGCTGTATTTTCGCTACCCAGTATAAGAAAATAATAATTTCTAAAGTGGGGAAGTTATTCAAAACACTGGTACCTTAGCAGCTTTAACTAATTAGGATTTTAAGTATAAAATGTTTATGGTTCAAATATAAATCCTTGCAGATCTGAATTATAAGCAAACTTGCTTAATCATTGGGTTAGGTTTGGATACAAAAATAGAATGAATTTTCCTGGATTTTTCAGTTCAGTTCAGTCAGTAAGTCACGTCTGATTCTTTGTGACCCCAGGAGTGTAGCAAGCCAGGCTTCCCTATCCATCACCAACTCCCAGAGCCTACTCAAATTCATGTCCATCAAGTCTCTGATGATATCCAGCCATCATATCCT
>SJYW01018251.1:22017-69072 GCA_006410735.1 Raphicerus campestris
ATGTGGGACACCCAGGTTCAATCCGTGGGTGGAGAAGATCCCTTGGAGAAGGGAATGACAACCCACTCCAGTATTCTTGCTCGAGAATCCCATGGACGGAGGAGCCTTGCAAGGTACAGTCCATGGGGTTGCAAAGAGTCGGACATGACTGAGCGACTTCACTTCACTGGAAGCCTGCCCCCATCCCTCTCTTTCCAATCCCTGTTGAATCACTCCTTATTGATCTATGGGGGTGGTGGCTCAAGTGTGAACAGGGTGAGGAAAGGAAATCCACAAGTGAAGTTCAGGGGTAAGACAATGGGCCGATGCCCAGATGGTCACTTTCCAGGTCAAGGTGTTGTGGCAGAAATGCAATTCTCATCCTGCTAGAGCCTAAGATTTCTCAAGAGGAGTCGAAGTTTCTCAATATGCAATAGGAAAGAACAAATCTGATTCCATGTAAGGCCTGTTTCTTTAACTTTTGTATTTTGCTTCAAGTTAAGAATGTTGCTTATAGTTTCCCAGGTGGCTCTAGTGGCAAAGAACCTGCCTGCCAATGCTGAAAACGCAATGGACATGGGCTGATCCCTAGGTTGGGAAGATCCCCTGGAGGAGGAAATGGCAACCCACTCCAGTGTTCTTGCCTGGAGAACTGCATGGACAGAGGAGCCTGGAGGGCTACAGCCCCTGGGGTCGCAAAGACTTTAACAAGACTGAAGTAAAGAATGTTGCCTATAGCCTGAAATATACAGAATAGCCCATTCTCAAGGCTCTGATCTTTAAGGGTGTAACAGATTTCCATTCCTAAAGAGACGAAAAATTGCAGAACAGAGAATAACATCTGTTTTTTCTCAGAGGACTACAAGAACATCTTGACCTGACCTACAAGGAGGGCTGCAAGAACAAAGGATCCCAATACACTGAAGTTTGCAATAGCCAACCACTCTCCTCCTCCAATTTGCCTTTTAAAATGGTTTGCTGAAACCCTTCAGGGAGTTTGGGACTTTGGGAGGAATGAGCCACCCATTCTCTGTGCATGGCCCTGCAATAAACCTTTCTCTGCTCCAAACTCCAACATCTGGGTATTGTTTGGTCTCATTGTGCGCTGGGCACACAGATACTCATGAAAAGTGTTTAGAAACAGATATAGTTATTTCTAATTTAGAATTACTAGGTCTAGACAAAACTATGGTCCAGGTTTGAGCTACAGCATAGCAGAATCCATCTCACTCTACTCTTCCCTGACTCTGGTTTTCAAATTTTTAAGCACTTAAAACGCTGTTTCACACTTAGTTGATGACGAATAGGAATTTACCTTTTGTGTGCATATGTATGTACACATAGATATGTACTTAGCTGGCCCTTGTGCTGCAAACTTTACATTTACAGAAACATAAATGGTAAGTCTGGCAGTTAATTTAGATGGCGTGCCTTGTTTTTGACTAAAAAAGAAAAGAAAACAAAACTAAATTTTGTGCATCCAAACAACGTGAAAGACTCAGAGGCTACAGAATATCTGGTCTCTTAGGTCATTAATGTTTCACTGAGACAGATAGGGGCAAACACAGCTTCACAAAAAATGATCTTATAATCTCCAATAACAATAAAGGAAGGATCAGTAAAGGTTGCTTTCCTTTTACAAGACTTAGGTCAAAAAGCTTTTCCCCCAGGGAAAATTCTAAGTGTAATTCTTTTGAGTTACTGAAATCTCTTCTGTAATGCTATGCAGAAACGGTAAGAGAACAACCCCAAACATTAAAATGTGTCGCGATGAGATCACCTAAAGATGAGGCTGCGAAATTCTTCCAAGATTGAAGCTATTTTCAACCTGCACAGCGGACCTAGAGCTTTGTTTACAGCGTTCTCTCCTCACCAAATAGAAAAGAACCTGCTTCCAACAATGTGTAATGAGTTTTTACTCAGCTTCTTATTTTCTTTTGCTCAGAAATACTGAAATGTCTTTCTTTATTTCTCTTTTGGGAGTTTGAGAAATACACAGGACTATCTCTGCACCAAATTCCACCTGGAAGCCACAACCTGATGAAGGCAATATGGAGATTTCAAATAGCTTTCAATAACTGTTCTCACAGGAGTGCACACCCTCTCTTTTCACAATGCCACACAGTAACTTTCATAATTTAACCTGAATCTTTCTCATATATTAGATAAGAATAAGCAGTAGCCAGTCTGGGGTCCTTTCCCCTCTATACACTTGAAAAGTCCCATTCCTTTACCATCAATATGGCTATATTTTACAGCTTTTTTCATTACTTCAATGGATATTGTTTTCTTGTGTATTTTTTTTCCTACAATCCAACCTATGTAACTAATAACCTGATTAGTCAAAACCCGCTGTATTTTATGGCCGATCTAAGCTAAGGAACCTCCCTTTTCACACAGGTCAGGACCTAAAAGCTAGTCTGCTTGACTGGAGACAGAAAATGTACCTTTTTCCATGAGGTGGATGAAAGTAAGGCATTCATCCCAGGCTTTTAGGTTTCCTCTACGACTAAACTGAAATCCTTCATCTTTAGCTTTAAGATTTCACAGTAACATTTGAGGAGCTACAGAAAATTCACCAGCTTTATAAGCTAGCACATTTTACTCCTAGGTCAGGTGGTAATAAATAGTGAATTAATTCTAAGCAGGACATCATTGGGACTTAGAGCTCCACCTCACAGATAAGGCATCGCTGCTTTAATATGCAGTTAATTGCATATTAAAGCAACTAAAAGAAATTGCCTAACTTTAGACTTCTACACCACTTGTCTTCAGCATTTTGGAGGGAAGAATGCAACATAAATCTCACAAAATTTGGAAGGAACGCATGGCTGAAGTGGGTATTATTCACAAAGGAAAGGCACTCGCACATGTGCCCTGAAGAAATCTAATCTAAACCTTGTCAGGATTCCCTGTCCTGATTTGACTGAATTAAGTCAAACACAGAATATCTCTTCCTGACATTCTCCCTCTAGTCTCTACCTCTGAATTGAATTGATAGAATGGCAAAGCTTTTGCATAAACCTAATTTCTACTGCGGAGAAGGCAATGGTAACCTACTCCAGTACTCTTGCCTGGAAAATCTCATGGACGGAGGAGCCTGGTAGGCTGCAGTCCATGGGGTCACGAAGAGTCAGACACGACTGAGCGACTTCACTTTCACTTTTCACTTGCATGCATTGGAGAAGGAAATGGCAACCCACTCCAGTGCTCTTGCCTGGAGAATCCCAGGGATGGCGGAGCCTGGTGGGCTGCCATCAATGGGATCGCACAGAATAGGACACGACTGAAGCGACTTAGCAGCAGCAGCAGCAGTCTTTACTGAACATCTTTCCTGGTCTGTAGTGAGCTAGCATTTTCTTTGCTTTACAGAGAAGAAGCCTCAGATGTGAAGAAACAGTGACTTTAAGACACCCATCCTGGTTGGTTTTCAAGAACTGGGCTCCCAGTCAGCTTGAACTGACCAGCAAGGTTCCAAGTGGAAGGTGGCTGCTTTCTGACTCCCCCCAAACACTTCTGTGAGTGTTCAAGATAACTTTACAAAGACAAGTTAATCTCCTTAAAGCCGACTTTATACCATACCACCTTCTTTATTAATAACTTTTAGTAAAGGGAAAAGCTGCGAATTTTATGAATAGGAAAATGTGTGGCCCCCAAATCTGGGTGTGGTGTGACTAGAACTGCTATAACTCTTTTTTTTTTTTTTTTTCAAAAATTTATATCTTACAGATAGTTCAAAGTGCTCATTGGAATTCCAATCACATCCACTTAGAGATAAATAGGGTTTGCATGTAGGCCTCTAGGGCAGAGGTCACCAAACTCTTTCTGGAAATCTCCAGGTGGTAAATACTCTGGCTAGTGTGTTCCAGAAAGTCTCTGTCACAAATAGTCACAGTCTAGAAGCACAGAAGCAGCTAGAGACAGCAGTAGGTAAATGGGTGTGGCTATGTCCCATCAAATGATTATTCACAGAACCTGCAGCTGAAAAGACTGGGTTCAAAGGCATCTTTAGAGAATGGCATTTGTGATGATGTCAAAATCACCCTAAATATTCAGCAGGAAGAGAATAATGGAAAAACACAGAGAGTGTGTATCTAAAAGAGAAAGCAAGGGCAGAAGGGATGAATGCTTTCCTGAAAACAGAAAATTACCTTCCTATGTCCCTTCCAGCTCTAACATTCTCACTTGCTGCTAAGTCGCTTCAGTCGTGCCCGACTTCGTGCAACCGCATAGACGGCAGCCCATCAGGCTCCTCCGTCCCTGGGATTCTCCAGGCAAGAACACTGGAGTAGGTTGCCATTTCCTTCTCCAATGCATGAAAGTGAAAAGTGAAAGTGAAAGTGAAGTGTCCAACTCTTAGTGACCCCATTCACTGCAGCCTACCAGGCTCCTCCGGCCATGGGATTTTCCAGGCAAGAGTACTAGAGTGGGGTGCCAGTGCCTTCTCCGACATTCTCACTTACAGGACACTATTAAGTCATTACAGAGGGAGAAACCCAGGCTCCTCGCAGACAGAAAGAGTCAGAGGACATGGAAAGCTGTCTCATCCAGAGTCTTGCCCTCTTTTGATATTATGGAGACTTTGAAAGGCTAAGTGTTAAGGCTTGGTCCATTACTATCTCTGCTCTTTCACCCTGATCCAGGTAACCACCTAAGAGTTGTTTTTAAAGAAGATGTTATGGCTTGAACCAGGAATGAGATGGCTTAGTGGGAGGTCAGAAAGTGTTTGAGGAAGAAGATCCAATGATGAATCTTAAATGAGACAGAATATTACTTCTGGGAAGGAGAGAAAAATCAAGAAAATTAACAAATCTAACACTTGAGCATTTTGACTTCAGTTTTGTGATAGACATTTTATATGTCTGTTGACACATTTCAAAGGCAGATGTCTCAAAAGTCTAATTAGTAGGACAGTTACTATTCTACTCCTTGAATAATTTTTACTTCTTCAATAATTTAACCAACTGTTTACCCTAGGATATATAGATTATGCTGCCAATTATTAATTATTTCTAATGCATTTTTAGAGCTAAATTACTTAGTGGCTAACAAAATTCTATGAAACAGATGTTTCCAAGTGATTTCAAGTAACTTGTTTTAAGCAATTGTTTTTTAATTGCAAATAATGACTTACATTTGCTCCTTGAAACAATTGAATTCTTCCATTTTTTTAGTATTGTATTTATTTTATGGAAAAACGTACAATTGGTTCAAAACGTAGATAGCCTTTTAAACTACTTCATGAAACTGACTCAACATAGAATTCTAACAGAATTTTGACGCACCTGTACATTTACAGGCATACTTCATTTTAATGTGAGTCACATATATTTCATATTTTACAAATTTAAGTTTTGTGATAACTCTGAGTTGAGAAGGTCTACTGTTAAGATTTTTTTTTTCAACAACAGTATTTGCTCATTTTGTGTCTCTGTGTCACATTTTGGTAATTCTGACATTTTAAACATTTTAATCATTATTGCATTTGTTACAGTGATCTGTGATCAGCAATCTTTGATGTTACTATTGCAAAATGACTATTATTCCCTGAAGACTCAGATGATGGTTAGCAGTTTTAACATAAAATATTTTCTAATTAGGGCATGTACATTTATTTTAGACACAATGTTATTGCATACTTCATAGACTACAATATAGTATAAATATAACATTTATACACACTGGGAAAACAAATAATTTGTATGACTTGCTTTATTGAAATATTCACTTTATTGAGGTTGTCTGGGACCCAATCTGCCAATATGTCCAACGTGTACCTGTATCTATTTATGATAAATGATGAAATAGATAAGTAATAAAACTGTAAAATATGACAAAACCTGTATGGAAAAAAAAATAAATAAATGCAACAGTTTCACTTCAGAATTATTGCAAGGATTAAATGAGATAAACATATATTAATTACTTTTGCTTCTCTAATGACGAATGAGGAAGCTGATGCAGAAACTACACTGGTCAGTGATCACCTAGGGGTGGCTTTGAATCCAGGCTGATGCAGCTGCAAGGACTCCTCTTGACTCTATTGGCTGTTCACCATCAAGGAGATTTCCAAATGTTCACAGTAACTGTGTGGTTAATTTAGAGAGGTCTCTGTGACCATTTTCATCATTTTAAGGCATAAAAATAACTGGATTTCTGTGCAAAAATTTTGCAACTAGTTTCCTTTAGAAAGTTACCCTTGACTAAAGGAGGAAGAAATGCTATTTTTATACACGTATTCTCTCAGTAGACAATCTCTACAGAGAGAAATGGACCATTTTTAATTGTTAATTCTGCTTGAATATTTTAGTACTATTCAATGTTTGCTCATTCTTTTTAGAAGATTTGCAAGACATTTTCTGCATATATTATTTAATGTTTGGTGACCACATTACACAAGATGAGCATTTTTTAGTTTTGGATTATTTATATACTTTATTCCAAAATACATGACTATTGTTGACAATCTACAGAACTCTCAATATATTTCATGTCTTTAAACAAATCACAAGAAAAGTGTCAGAGTGATTTATTAGAGCTCTTATTCAAGGAAGTCACATGTTTCCGAGCTTCTAGAAGTGAAGTGAAAGTCACTCAGTCGTGTCTGACTCTTTGTGACCCTATGGGAATAGACCGTGGAATTCTCTAGGCCAGAATACTGAAGTGGGTAGTCTTTCCCTTCTCCAGGGGCTCTTCCCAACCCAGGGATTGAACCCAAGTCTTCCACGTTGCAGGCAGACTCTTTAACAGCTGAGCCATAAGAGANAATGGGAATAGACTGTGGAATTCTCTAGGTCAGAATACTGAAGTGGGTAGTCTTTCCCTTCTCCAGGGGCTCTTCCCAACCCAGGGATTGAACCCAAGTCTTCCACATTGCAGGCAGACTCTTAACAGCTGAGCCATAAGAGACGCCCAAGAATACCAGAGTGGGTAGCCTATCCCTTTCCCAGAGGATCTTCCCGACCCAGGAATCAGACTGGAGTCTCCTGCACAGCAGGTGGATTTTTTACCAACTGAGCTATCAGGGAAAAGCTTCTGGAAAAGCAGGAGTAAATGATTATGAGGTCATTTATGAATGACCTCATCTATGAAATACCCATATCTATCCCAAAAGCTTCTTGGAGGAGATTTTTTTATCTTTTACCATACCAGCTGAGCTCATTTTCTGCAATTATCTCCTCTAAGTTTGCCTAATAGCCACATACTTCAAAATAATTTTACAGAATAATAACTCACAATGTAAACACAATATGAGAGTAGATAAAATGTGTCAAGTACTGACATACTTACATTTGAGTTGGCACACAGATGTATGACTCTTCAGTGTAGAAACCATACAATAGCAACCACAGAACCCCAGAGATGCAATTATTTCATTATGCTTATCACTATGCTTATCTTTACATCTTTTATTATTTCACCACATTTAACTGATTACTTTTTTTCACAAGACACCAAACCACTTGAAATCAGATGTCAATATCAACCTAAAACTACAGGCAATATTAGAAATTTGCAAACTTTATTCTGGGTCCATCACGCTCCTTTCTCCATCCTCTTTAAATTACTGATGTGCTCTTCTACTAGGCACCCAAAGCCCTCCTTTGACACCCAACACAGGCCTACAACAGATCAAAATTACCAGGGCACCATCAGTGTTTTTAATTAGAAAATCATCTATAAAAATAAGCCATTTTTTTCAAATACCTATGACCCAGGTGATGTGTTGAAGAACATGAACCAGAATTTTAAGGACCTTAAGAGCATCCTTTCAACGCACATGCACCGCCATCCTTCAGACTTTAGGATGCTCACCCTAAACAATTAAAACAGGCTTTGTTCTGGCTTTCCAGGCACCTTACAGACACAAAAGGTTCTGCAACTTTGACTCCTAAAAATCTCATGGGGATGGCACAGGCCACCTGCTATGGCNGATGCTCACCCTAAACAATTAAAACAGGCTTTGTTCTGGCTTTCCAGGCACCTTACAGACACAAAAGGTTCTGCAACTTTGACTCCTAAAAATCTCATGGGGATGGCACAGGCCACCTGCTATGGCATATGTGACGCTGCACTTCAGCCCAAGCCTGACACTCGCCTGCCCTCCTGCAGGCTTTCTTCCAGCAGCTCTGGACTTGGTCCTTTAATTGTGCACATCCATAGTTTAAGTCTGTCCTAGATCTCAGCTTTTCTATACCTCAAGATCTTAGTTACTTATCCCCTGTTTTTGTCTTATTTTATTGCTTTAGTGAACCAGATGAGCAAAAAATAAAAATCCAGCTTTGTAACTGTGCAAGTTAGAAATATATTGAGTGTCATTCTCAGAGACAGATCCCCAATTATTTTGTGGCGAGACATAATGCATGTGCCATTGAAGTGATTAATTTATCTAATGGATTAAAATACCTGCTCTTTTTCTCATTAAATTTATAAGTATGTTTTTAAAATATAAGGAGGACTTTAAAATAAACCTTTTTGTTAATAAATAGATTTGGGGGATTTATTTTTTTAATTAATTATTTTAACTGGAGGACAAGTCACAATATTGTCAGCCACATGTGCATGCGTCCCCCATTTAAGTGGCACTTGGCAAGCAGTGCCTGACGATTCCTATCTCAAGGGAACCACAATACACTTAAGAATCAAGAGTTTTAAAGAGTGAAAGATAGACAGCGATGGAAGGTAGAAGGAAGGAATAAAGGTAAGTAAACCTTTACAACACATCTTAATTAAGCATTTTTCTAATATATAACCNTGATAATTGGATGGCATCACTGACTCAATGGACATGAGTTTAAGTAAACTCTGGGTGATAGTGAAGGACAGGTAAGACTGGTGTGCGGCAGGCAGTCCACGGGGTTGCAAAGAGTCAGACACAACTTAGCAACTAAACAACAACAAATAGGAAAAGAATCTGAAAAAGAATAGACATATGTATAACTGAATCACTTTCTGTACATCTGAAACCAACACAACATTGTTAATCAAATATACCCCAGTATAAAACTAAAAATTAAAAAAAAAAAAAAAAACTACTGTTCTGGGAGCAGGGCATAGGTCGTGAGGAAGAATGAGGCTGAAATCTCTTATTTTCACTGTAAGCCTGAAACTGAAGTTGTTAGTTGATCAGTCATGCCCGACTCTTTGCAACCCCATGAGCTGTGGCCTGCCAGGCTCCTCTGGCCATGGGATTTCCCATGCAAAAATACTGGAGTGGGTTGCCATTTCCTTCTCCAGGATATCTTCCCGACGCAGGGACTGAACCTGGATCTCCTGCATTGCAGGCAGATTCTTTACCATCTGAGCCACCAGGGAAGCCTCTGTAAGCCTGCCAATGCAGAAGCTGCAGGAAATGTAGATTTGATCCCTGGGTCCAGAAGATCCCCTGGAGGAAGAAATGGTAACCCACTCCAGTATTCCTGCCTGAACGATCCCATAGAAAGGGGAGCCTGGCCGGTTCCATCCATGCAGCTGCAAAAAGTTGGACACAACTGAGCAACTGTGTATACCACCCAAGCCTGGTCATAGTACTATTTGATTTTTAAACTACTTATGTGTGATATGCTGATAAAAATAAAAATTCAATAAAGCTCTGTTATTAGTTCATTAATTACCTGCAAAGTCCTTCGGTTTTTGACTAAGTCTTTTTAAAGTAGCTAAAATACAGTAACAGCTCACTAGAGAAACCACATCTACAGCAATGTAGAGTGAAGTCCACTGTTGCAATTATTTTAGAAAATACAGTTTTACAACAGAAAGAAACTATTTTAAGTCTTGATGGTGGTGGTTTAGTAACAAAGTAGTGTCCATGGGTTTCNGAAACCTCATCTACAGCAATGTAGAGTGAAGTCCACTGTTGCAATTATTTTAGAAAATACAGTTTTACAACAGAAAGAAACTATTTTAAGTCTTGGTGGTGGTGGTTTAGTAACAAAGTAGTGTCCATGGGTTTCTCCAGGCAGGAATACTGGGGTGGGTTGCCATTTCCTCCTCCAGGGGATCTTTCTGACCCAGGGATAGAACCCAACTCTCCTACCTCGAAGGCAGATTCTTTACCGCTAAGGCACCTGGGAAGTCCATTTTTAAAGTCTTACATGACAAGAAAACAGCCTGCTCTGAAACCCGAAGGAATCAGTAACTAGTGATATTCCTACTCTCAGTCTACAAGAAAGCAGGAAAGTGAGTGCCAGGAGCCAGCGTGAGGAATCCCACCCGTGACAAAGTCATGCGGCAGAAGTCTGATGGGCAAGGCAAGTCAGACCTCAGGGTTTCCCCCCGGTATTTCCTGAGCATGTGCCCCCAAAACCAAAATCTGCCGGCCTTTGTACTCTTGCTTTTCCATTCTTCTTACACACTCTGGAAAAAGTTAACTGAGGGCTTTAGTCTCCTGCATTTGAAAGGGATGTTTCAGCTCAAACCCCCTCTGATAACTCTCTAGCTTGCCTAACAGGTTCCCTTGGACTTTTTACATCTTATGAATTGCTTACAGCCCCCCAACCACGAGAGGCACAAAGCTTAAAGAATCTTAAGATATAGAGCCTTTTCTAAACAGCTAAAAATCATATTGGTGACAGGATTTCACTGTTGACTGCTGCCAGGCCTCCATATTCTTTATCTTTTAGGCACCTGGGAGGATATTAATCAATGAAATTGGGATATGGAAAAAGGTATATAGTAGTTTTGATGTTAGCAACACTAGACTTTTGAGTTAATTACTTTTCTTTTGTTATAAATCACTGTACTCCTTTTACTTGTTATAAGTTGCTGTATCTTTGCCATATAAGAATGTAACTTTATTTAGTGCTTTCTGAGAGTGGCACCAGACTTTGGGAAGATCAACACAAATAAGTCTTCTGGTTGACAAACCCTTATCAGAAAAAGGCTGTAAAATGTAATTTGGCCCTTTTGGCCGGGAGATGATGTAAATCACATAAGACTTGTGTATACAACTAGGTACGCAGAGAGAAAAGCCTGGTTTTGATAAGAGTCTGGGCTGCTAACGCTGCATAATTTTGTATTACCTGTTGATCTCTATGTACAATCAAAAAGGTATAAAAGGCCTTTCTAGACAATAGAGGCTAGGCCAGTCATTGGAAGGACTGGTTTCCCCCATGTCTCCTCTTTACTCTTATTTCAGGCTGAATTCCCATCTGGGACGTGGAGGCTCGCCATGTCTACTTACTTGCCCTGGCTTCTAAGATCTGTAAGAGAGAGAGCCCAAGGCGGGGCACCTTCTGATATTCAAACGGATGCTGGTGGCCTAACGTAGATGGTGCAAATCTCTTGTTCTGAAACTTTATTGGTTTTCCACGTAAACCAAGTTATTCAGCATCTTTTCTCCAATTAATTTTCCTACTATACTATTTCTTCCTAATCTAATCTTATATTTCTGATTAAGTAAATAAATAAGTTTCTCCTTGCCTACATCATTCATGCTTCGAATTTCCCTGGACCCACCGTGGCTGGACCCCGGCAGTGAGAGCATTCTCAACTTTGAATGGAGTGTAGAAAAGGAAGCCCATCCATTTTAAGCTAGAAAAGAGATCANAATTAAGTAAATAAATAAGTTTCTCCTCGCCTACATCATTCACGCTTCGAATTTCCCTGGATCCACCGTGGCTGGACCCCGGCAGTGAGAGCATTCTCAACTTTGAATGGAGTGTAGAAAAGGAAGCCCATCCAATTTAAGCTAGAAAAGAGATCAGTAGGCTTGAGTTTAAATTTTCTTTGCCGTTTGTTCCATATTTTAAAACAACTGTACTTATTTAGGAAATAAAATGTGAATGAATTGTTCTTGGGTGACTTATACACAAATATTCATACATGTAATGCTAGTGATATATTTGCTTCCTGAATTTTTCTAGTTATTTGTTTTAAAACCAAAGATAAGACCAAGATCACGTCCTGGGAGCATAACAGTCCAAACTTATATAGGTAGCAATATGGTAGGGAAAGAAATCTGATACCTAGGCAAGGCCTTTTAGGACTTTTGCTAGCTCTGGAAAAGCATCAAGATTATAAGAAATCAGAAATTATAAACCATTGAAATTGGCAGCATTAGGCATTCAGAGCCAGAAAGAAACTTAGAGACGGCAAAAACACATAAAAATGAGAAACTATCAATGTTCTTCTACCCTTACATCNTTATAAGAAATCAGAAATTATAAACCATTGAAATTGGCAGCATTAGGCATTCAGAGCCAGAAAGAAACTTAGAGACGGCAAAAACACATAAAAATGAGATACTATCAATGTTCTTCTACCCTTACATCTGGTGCAATTTAGAGGTTGGACATTAACAGTCTCAGGCAGAGTCCAGCTCACTTTAACAAGTATGTACTAAGCAACCTCCATTTACAGGCTCCAGTCTATGCAGACATAAATTCTTACTCATTCACGAAATGTAATGAAGGCCAACTACACTCCTGGCTTGCTCCAAATGGTTATAATGAAACAATGAACCAAATAAGCACATTTTCTGCCTCCAGTGATTATTATGACCAATCAGGCAAGTAAACAAAGTATTAAAGCATGATGGGATTATTGCAGAGGAAGAAGAAAGTTCAGGGAACTTGCAGAGGCAGCAACCCAAAGGTGGGGAGGCAGAATTTCCTGCTTTTTAAGCACTTCCTGGGCTAACCAAAACACCTCAGCCCAATTATGTTGCTTGACTAAGGAATTAAGATATGTGTGAAGCTTTACCATTCAGCTTGACTATCGTTTGTTGCCACAGCATGTTGCTTAATGGTAAACAAACGGAAAGGAACCAACTTGATCTATACAAGATTATACAATGACCGTTGACTCAAAAGGACATACCAATTCAAGACCTCTTGGTTGACGTGCAAATTTTCAACTTTTGAGTACATTTAACAACTACAGGGGGAAAAGCAGCTCAAAATGACATTAGAAGATAATATATAAGGAAGTGTTACTCGCTCAGTTGTGTCTCTTCGTGACCCCATAGTCTGTAGCCCATCAGGCTCCTCTGTCCATGGGATTCCCCAAGCAAGAATACTAGAGTGGGTTGCCATTTCCTTTTCTAGGGGGTCTTCCTGAACCCTGGGATCAAACCCGGTTCTCCTGCACTGCAAGCAGTTTCTTTACCCTCTGACCACCAGGGAAGCTCACTATATAAGAAACAAGTATTTATAACCCTATAGATAAGTACTTATTATCTTTTTGTGCTCAGTGGCTCATCATGTCTGACTCTGGCCCCACAGAGTATAGCCTGCCAGGCTCCTCTGCCTGTGGGATTTTCCAGGCAAGAATACCACTAAAGTGGGCTGTTTCCTACTCCAAGGAGTCTTCATGATCCAGGGATCAAACCTACATCTCTTGCATCTCCGGCATTGGTAGCCAGATTCTTTACTAGTGCCACCCAGAAAGCCTGCTTACTGTCTTTGATGATTTAGAAAAGGGTAAAAATGCCAAGCCCCTTCAGCTTGGTTTATGCTTCTCATTTCCTGACACCCTGGATGCCTGCACTGCTTGAATAAATGTTTCAAGCTAGGAGTCGTGTGCTCTACTGAGCATTATATTTCAATAAACAGAAATAATTTCTGTTCACTGGTAGTTCTAACAATGAGAGTTGGATATAGAATACATTAACTTTGCTAATTACTCTGAGAAGAGCAGACAATTAATTTTACATATTGTATTGCACGGTTTCCTTTTATTGTTTTATTTTGGCAGATGTATTCCCTTGGATATTTTTGTTAGAGAAGTTCAGTTTTGTAAGAGAAGCTGAATTTCAGAGTTTCCATGTGTTCCTTTATCAGCAGAAGACTTTGGATACTCAGAACTTCACTTTGTCCCATCTGTGAAAGCCACTCGAGAGTGAGCCAAATCTTTCTATGACATCACTGATACTCGTTTCCACGACAACTAACCAATATGCAGAAGATGGGGTTTTCCATTAAGAAAGAAATAACCTAATTCATTGATGTATTTTATGCTGCTGAGAAACTTGCTGAGACTATAGATAATAAAGGCCATGGATAATGACTCTAGTTGCACTAATTCTTTCTTCCCAGAAAGACATCTCCAGCCTCATAAAATATGGCATTTAACATACAAAAATACCTATTTCCCAAATGATACTGTGTTTCAGTCCAGATTATCTAGGGTCAGAATTTATTGAAGACAACTACATTTTTAAAAAGGAGTCATAAGAAGCATGCCAATTTAATTTCTTACCACCAAACAATGGGATATCTACAATAAGTGCAAATTTTCAAACTTAGAATTTGATAGATCAGACTCAATCATGTCACGCTCAAAAATGAATCTGTATCAAGACTGTTCTACAATTTAGAAACTATGGGGGTACTCGGAGATCATGGAACTCGAATTTTTTGAACAGTTTTAAGGTATAATTGGCATATAATAACTGCACCTTTTAAATAAATAAGTATACCCCAGAAATATTGCAGGTTCAGTTCCAGACTCCAATAAAGCAAATATCACAATAAAGCAAGCCACAATTTTTTTTTCATTNCATGGAACTCGAATTTTTTGAACAGTTTTAAGGTATAATTGGCATATAATAACTGCACCTTTTAAATAAATAAGTATACCCCAGAAATATTGCAGGTTCAGTTCCAGACTCCAATAAAGCAAATATCACAATAAAGCAAGCCACAATTTTTTTTTCATTTTTTTGGTTTCCCAGTTCAAATAAAAGTTATGTTTATGCTACAATGTAGGCTATTAGCTTCCCTGGTGGCTCAGAGGTAAAGAATCTGCCAGCAATGCAGGAGGCTTGGTTCAGTCCCTGGGTCGGGACGATCCCCTGGAGGAGAAAATGGCAGTCCATTCCAGAGGGGACTGGCAGGCTACATCCATGGGGTCGCAAGAGTTGAACACAACTTAGGGACTCAGGGATAACATAGGCTATCAAGTATATAATAAAATTATGTCTAAAAACACATTGAATATACCTCAACTAAAAATATTTTATTGTTAAAAAAATGCTAACCATCATCTGAAACCTTCAGTGAGTGGTGGTGGTAATATAAAAGATCACTGATTACAGATTACCATGAAAAATATAACAATAATGAAAAAGCTTGAAATATTGCAAGCATTACCAAAATGTGACACAAGAGACATAAAGTGAGCAAATGCTGTTGAAAAAATGGTACCTAGAGACCTGCTCAATGCAGAGTTTTCAGAAACCTTCAATTTGTAAAAGAGCAAAACCATTTTCACAATAAAGCAAAGCTCAATAAAGTGAGGTATGCTGATATACAGTATGATGATGCATATACCCATGATATCATCAGGCTTCCCTGGTGGCTTAGAGGGTAAAGTGTCTGTCTGCTTGTAATGCAGGAGACCTGGGTATGATCTCCAGGTAGGGAAGATCCTCTGGAGAAGGAAATGGCAACCTGCACCAGTACTCTCTCGCCTGGAAAATGCCACAGACAAGAGAGACTGCTAGGCTACCGTCCATGGGATCATAGAGTCGCATATGAGTGAGCAACTTCACTTCTCATTATATCATCATCACAACCAAGGTAATAAACATACTCACCACCTCCAAGAGTTCTCTTGTGTCTCTCTATGGTGCCTCATGTATGTGCATATCAAGATTCCTCCAAATAAAAAAGCCAGATGCATGCTTTCTACTTTAGTGATCTTTTTAGTATGCCACACTGTTTGTTATATGATACCTGTGAAACTATACTGAAGGACTTGGAGAAGAAAATGGCAACCCACTCCAGTGTTCTTTCCTGAAGAATCCAATGGACAGAGAAGCCTGGCAGGCTACACTCTATGGGGTCGCGGGAGCTGGACACGACTTAGCAACCAAACCACCACCACCACCACCATGCTGAAGGGCTAACTTTAAGGAGGTATATCAATCTAGTTTATAATTTTTGATTGCTGCTGCTCCTGTTGAGTCACTTCAGTCGTGTCTGACACTGTGTGACCCCATAGATGGCAGCCCACCAGGCTTCTTTGTCCCTGGGATTCTCCAGGCAACAATACTGGAATGGTTTGCCATTTCTTTTTCCAATGCATGCATGCATGCTAAGTCACTTCAGTCGTGTCCGACTCTGTGCGACCTTAGGGACAACAGCCCACCAGGCTCCTCTGTCCACAGGATTCTCCAGGCAAGAGCACTGGAGTGGGTTGCCATTTCCTTCTCCAATTAATGGGATAAAATTGATTGTATGAACACAATTTCAGTCAAAGTTACATAAAACTCATCCATCTGTGTTGGCTACTGATGTCTTCTTTAAAATTAGCACTCTTGGTTATGATTCCTAAATTCCAGGATAAAGTGAATCGACATCTGTTATGCAATATTAACATTTTCACACCCATCCTCACTGACTCCATGACACTCAATAATCAAAATCCTTAGCTAGCACAGATGACCATTTAGCTACAGTAGAATTTCAAAAGGATAAAAGAGATTTAGGGGTAAAATTATCAATGAAGGGGGAAAATCATATTTTTAAAGCAAAAATAAAATATTCTTTAATTTTTGGAGTGAAATTCCAAAGAGTCTATATAATTGCTTCAAATTCTTTATTCACATCTTGCTGCATATGCTTTAAAAATATTTTTTCTCTAACTTTTGATTATAGAATACATATTTCCAGGTTCACCCAAACTCATAGAAGGGCAATTCTGAAAGCATCTAACTGTAGTTCACTACACTCATGGGAAAAGTTACCTTGATTTATTTAAGCAGAGCTTTTGATATGAAGGGGCTTCCCTGGTGGCTCAGATGGTAAAGAATCTGCCTGCAATGCAGGATACCCAGGTTCAATCCCTGGGTCAGGAAGATCCCCTGGAGAAGGGAATGGCTACCCACTCCAGTATTCTTGCCTGGAGAACCCCATGGACAGAGGAGCCTGGAAGGCTACAGTCCATGGGGTTGCAAAGAGTCAGACATGACTGAGGAACTAACACCTTGATCTGAAGATGGGATTGCTACCTTGAGTTTATTAAATGAATCATTCTGTTCACAGAGCAGTACAAATTTCTATAGCCAAGTTGGTTTCAAAATTTTTAAATGTTATTTATCTTTTATATTTGTCAAGTTACTGGAGGGAACTACCTGGAAAGTAATTATATATACCCTGAAGAGTAATTATGCAATTCTATTGCTATTAGGATTGGTGCAGTCTAATGAACACTGACATAATTTTCAAAAAAATCAGAATTCCCTGTCAAAAGACAGGCACAAATGAAATGGCATAGGGAAACATTCACAAGTGAGGTACTCTCCCCATTGAACTATTCAATATCTTGTCCTTTTCCTTCCATATCTCTGCAAATTATTTCATCCCTTTCATCTTTCCAAGTAAAGTTGCCATCTTCCCTTTCCATTCTTCATTTTGTTTTTCTCACTGCTCCTTACTCTTCGATGCAAAAGCCACAAGCCGTTGGAAGTCTGTGACACCCACCTGTTCTCAAGAGTGTCTCCTGGCCCCTTCTTCCTATTTTCTCAGTCTACCCTTTAGTCCATGCACAGATTTGTCCAAAAACTTCCACAGGCATAACCTGGCAACACCTGGCTTCAGCTGTCCAGGGACTCTCGTGGTATTTGCAGTAAGTATTCTACGGTGCCTCTGCAAAGGTAACCTGGAGTAGTGTGTTAGTCGCTCAGTTGTGTCTGACTCTTTGTGACCCCATGGACTGTAGCCTGCCAGGCTCCTCTGTCTAAGGAATTCTCCAGGCAAGAATGCTGGAATGGGTAGCCATTCCCTTCTCCAGGGGTTATTCCCGACCCAGGGATCGAACCCAGGTCCCCTGCATTGCTGGCAGAGTCTTTTACCATTTGAGCCACCAGGGAAGCTGCTCAGATACTATTATCATGCCAATATTAAAAATGAAGAACTGGGCACAAAAGCTTTGACTAACTTTCCAAGATCATATATCTGGACAGTCAGTGAGCTGGAGTTTCAAATCAGGCAGTCTTGCTCTAGAATGCAAGATCTACAAATAAGTTGGAATTGTTCTGATTGCTATTGTAACTTGATTATAGTCATATGTCAACAAGGGCCTTACTCATCTCAGGTATGTGTTTGTCCTCAAATTTGTGAACAAAATCTTATTACATTTGATATCCCTTGCATGCAAGCTCAGGTCAGTGGTAGAAAGAAGCACATCCCAATATGCAAATGATCAGACATTTTCAATGCCGACAACCCATTGGCCAAAGCACATCTCAAGACCAAGTCTGAATCATTGAAACGGGGATATATAAGAGACAGATGCCAGGAAGCAGGAAAGGTCATTTTTGCAATGTTTACTTTGAAGCTAGTGATATAAATTATTTAGTGCAAATACAATAAAAAAATATGTATATGGAGAATAAGGTTGGTACTGGTTACTACCGTGACAGAACAGCAGAAAATACAAAACAACTAGCTGAAATATTTTGATATGTTTAGTGCACCAAGAATTTATTATAATGGCTAAGAGAAGAGTAATTACCACGATGGTCAGGATTTTTAAAAAGGTCTTTGGAAACTGGGCCAAGAATAACAAAGAGACAAAACTAGAGATGTTTTAATAGTAATTTAGTTCATCTTCCCTCTGCTAGAGAAGATGACATAAATTACTTTCAGCCAAAAAACTACTTCTCCTAGTTCTGTATTTCTCATTTAACAAATCCACATTTACCTCATTTTTTATTTAAGTCCTTCACAGAAATATGACAGTTTTACTAATACTTTGAAATGCTCAAATAAAAAGCACTACTAAACAGTAATTAAATACACTGCATCATTACCTTTTATAGTACCTATGGGCAATTTGAGTGTATTCTTTTGCAGTATACAGGGATATGCTCAGTTAAAAAGCAAAATCATTATAAGACTGATTGGTCTCAACATTTTCTAAGCAGAACTTTAATATTTTTTAAATTCCATTCAAGTCAGCCTGCTCAGAAAATGCATAAAGTTCAACATATTCAGCTGTTTTTAAGTTACCTGAAAAGGGGAAAATAATGCACTTTCTTGTTCTAGAATAAAAAAGAATTGCAAAAAGCCTGTACATAATTTAAAAACAGCTTACATTTATAACTTTAGGCTCTCTGAGTGTTGATTATTCAGTAGGAAACAACTGCTTAGCTAAATTTGAAAGCTACCAAAAAAATCCTGTTATGAAAAGTGTTTCCCTCTTACAAGGCTGACTCCTTATATTTTTGAAATGTATGCAAAATCTCAAGGTGTGACCCAAATTTTAGTCCCAAGCACTTTTAAAAGGATGCTAAATGTTTCTCAGAAGATCCTCTTGTTAATCTACATGTCAGAGTATAAGTAGGAAGAGGAAACCTCTTAGATAAGGATATCATATTCAGAAAAAGGCCAATTTCAGTAGTGGTTTTTCTTCAAATAGATCTGAAGATGGAAGCCCTTTTTTCATCTTCTTGTAGCAACTCAAAATGAACAGCTTTTACTTTTTCTGAGGAAATTCTCTGGCGTGTCTGAGAATAGGAAAGGGAAGAAATTGCCAGATGCTCTAAGATCACAATTGTAGTTTGAGGGTCTCATCTCCTAGTCTAGATTGACTCTCTACTTTCTCAAGGTCAACCTCTCAACCTTAACTCTGGCATTAGAATTTGACCTCAGGAGCACACTTAGGGCACACCTTCAGGGCAAGCATTTGGTACCTAAGGCCCAATTTGGCACTCCCAACTTGCTTCACTAAGAACCTCCCTCCAACAGGTTCAGCGAAAGCACTCCTAGGAAATACGCAGTTGACTGGCTCACGCTACAGTTACACCTCCTCCCACTAAGGATCCACCTCCCAGCCATCAAAGAGAGAACTTCTCTATGAAGGAGTCTCAGAAGTTCCAGAAATTAGAATGGAGCCCGTCAGCAGAAAATTCCAATGTTCTGGGTACCCACAGCAGCCTTTAAAGAGGGGTATCAGATCTCCTAGGACCCTTCTACTCTGTGTCACGTGGGGAACAGGCAGAGAGGAGCCAGGGTCGGGGCTGGCCCAGCAAGGGCAGGGCTCACGTCAGTGGTTTCTTAGACTGCGAGATCTAAGAATGGCCATCTTGATCTATGGCAAATTCATTCTCTTCCTCAGAAGTCCTTGTCCATCTCTCTCTGCGTTCTCATTTTCCCTACGAGGGATACTTTTGGAACCTTTGAAAGACACTGGTTTCCTCTGAACAAAGTTTACTCCTTCGTGGTTTGTATATGAAACCTACATTCAGACCATTTGGCTGAGCAGTATTTTAAAAATAACATTAAACACATTTATACATTTACACAATGACTTGTAATATGCTTCTTGTCATCATAAGGCAATGGTGATGAGCCAAGAGTCACAAGGCCTTGGTTTAAAACATTGGGGATGCTATTATGTACATTAAGGTTGACTGACAGTAAGAGAGCAATACACCCATTCCTGTGACTCAATATCTTCATTTGCAAAATAAAGAAAATAGTATCTATTCCACCAGACTCACGCAAAGATAAACTAAGTTACAAATGTAAAGTACATGAAATAGTTTCAGTAAACAGCAGGTACTCGGTAGAGGATGGTTGCTTATCACCACCGTTATCAGCACCATCATCATCACCTAAGGCAGTGATTCTCAGCATTGCTCGCTAATTAGAATTAGCTTGGGAAGCTTTTAAAAAGACAGAATCTCAAACCAACTAAGTCAAAACTTTAGGAGTAAGACCCAAATATCAACAACGGGTAGTCTCATAACCAAGAGAACTTTTCCCATGTTTTGTCCAGTTTCATGACACTGCCCTGTTAATCAGCCCCACATTTATTATGTATCTGTATGGCTCCCCGGATCGTCCGCCATACTATTTTGTTATCAATATTTATTAAGCACTTACTCTCCGCACACTGAGCTCGATCTGTGATGTAGGCATAGGTAACCCATGTAAGACACAAGCCTTTACCGTGGAGAAAGAAATAATTTACAGAGATAACAGATAAGTGAATACATATAAACTCTGTGAAATTCCCATTAAGGAATAAATGGTGACACAGAGGGTAACTGCAAGCATGTTAGGGGAGCAACTTAAGCCCTAATGGTCAAGGGAGGTCTCCATTTGTTTCTCTGCCCTGGAAAGCTTGTCAGAATCTTGCAGAATCCTGGACATCACCCTGGTCCTATTCAGAATCTGCATTTTATGTTCCTCGTAATCCAGCTTCAACAATTATAAACGCATGGCCAAGGTTTCTTTTATAGTCCTTGCTCTAATTATTTCGAAGCAAATCGTCAGCATCTTATAAGCATATCTATAAATATTTTAGTGTGTATCATTAAAGATAAAGCCTCTTCTCCTAGGCTTTTAATTTGAGTAACTGAGTAGATGCAGATACTGTTTAACGAGACGTAGAAAAGAGAGAGAAGCTGACAGGGTGTTTGTGGAGACCGTGGTAGAAAATGAGAGGATGAGCGTTATCCTTTAGACACTTATCAGGCAATCAGTAGAGCTGCAGGAAAGCGGGAGGATGTATGATCCAGGAGATCAGAAGAACCTTCACGGTCAGGGATACACAGCCAGGATACACATCAATATCTAGGTGGTATGTAAACCTCTATGACAGATATGAAGGAGACAATAAACGGAGAATAAAGAAGTCTAGTCCCAGGCACTGGGGCATTGAGATGACAGGAGCAGGGCAGCAAAGAACCCTGAGATACCATACCAGTCAGACTAGACGATGGTCTTCCCTGCTGCCAGCTGTTAAGAATCAGCCCTCCAGTGCAGGGGGCACGGGCTCGATCCTTGATCAGGGAACTAAGAGCCTACATGCTACGGGGCAACTAAGGTTATGGAGCCCATACACCACAACTGGAGAGTCTGGGTGCTGCAATGAAAGGTCCCCAAGACACAACTAAGTCCTGACAAAGTCAAATGCATAAATGCATATTGTAATCCAACTAGAAGGCAAAGGAGTATGGAGCAGTCTGTAGGGCCTAACACAAGAGGAGGATTCTAAGAAAGACTGCTACATGATACTGAATGATGCAAAGCAGGATGACTACATACTACTATCTGCTGGATTTGGCAACTGGAGACACTGATGAAGAGGTTTATACAAAGAGGCCACAAACCAAAATGAAAGTGGTTAGATTAAGAGGCCAACAGTAATTCCTCAGAGTTTCATGATCCTACAGATGTGTCCAGACCCATCATGTGATATGTGGAAAACACCAAAGTTTTTGATTATCTTTTTTACATAAATTGGATGAAGGAATGGCAAAACAATGCAGACGAAATGGGAGAACATAAAAATAATCAATATAGACAACTCTCACGAGACATTTTGCCACGGAAGGAGCAAAATAATGAGATATGAGCTGAGAAAGTTTATGGTGTCAAATAAAGATTTGTGCTCTTAACTGTTCCTTTTTGATTTATTAGCTTTTCTTTACTTTACGGATGAGAGATAATTATAGCATCTGTATCCTGAGGGGAACGATTATGGAGAGAAGAGTTTTGTGATACAGAAAAAGAACAGGAGCCGCAGAAACCTTAAATCTCTAAGAGTGAAAACAAGCAAGGGATTCTGAGCCCAAGTATGGGATTGGACTGAAAAGAACTGGCTTCGTTTTCTTTCCATTGGATCCAGAGGAACAAGTCAAAGGTTCTGCACCTGTGCGCTGGCAAATTTGAAAATCAGGGTGTGGGAAGTTGAGGGTGGTTGTCTATTGCAGTTTTGTTTTCACCGAAATGTCAGAAAAGTAGTCAAGTGTAAAAGAGTGGGAATGACATCTTATTAGAAAGAGGTAGCACACTGGCCTGCGATGTGGAGTGTCCATTTGAAACAACCCGCTCAAGATTTTAAAGTGAAATCAGTCAACCATGTTGTGTGACTTTCTTTGGAAGAAGATATAAACTGCACGAATGTTCATCAGTTGCTAAGCTGTGTCTGACTCTTTGCAACCCCATGGGCTGTAGCCCGCCATGCTCCTCCGCCCAAGACTAACAACTGGTTACAGTTTGGAGAATAGAAATAGAAACTGTTCTGTATGCCTTCAACTCTGGTTTTTTCTTCCATCTGAGGACTCTAAGACTTGGTTAATGCAGAATCTGANGACATCACCCTGGTCCTATGCAGAATCTGCATTTTATGTTCCTCGTAATCCAGCTTCAACAATTATAAACGCATGGCCAAGGTTTCTTTTATAGTCCTTGCTCTAATTATTTCGAAGCAAATCGTCAGCATCTTATAAGCATATCTATAAATATTTTAGTGTGTATCATTAAAGATAAAGCCTCTTCTCCTAGGCTTTTAATTTGAGTAACTGAGTAGATGCAGATACTGTTTAACGAGACGTAGAAAAGAGAGAGAAGCTGACAGGGTGTTTGTGGAGACCGTGGTAGAAAATGAGAGGATGAGCGTTATCCTTTAGACACTTATCAGGCAATCAGTAGAGCTGCAGGAAAGCGGGAGGATGTATGATCCAGGAGATCAGAAGAACCTTCACGGTCAGGGATACACAGCCAGGATACACATCAATATCTAGGTGGTATGTAAACCTCTATGACAGATATGAAGGAGACAATAAACGGAGAATAAAGAAGTCTAGTCCCAGGCACTGGGGCATTGAGATGACAGGAGCAGGGCAGCAAAGAACCCTGAGATACCATACCAGTCAGACTAGACGATGGTCTTCCCTGCTGCCAGCTGTTAAGAATCAGCCCTCCAGTGCAGGGGGCACGGGCTCGATCCTTGATCAGGGAACTAAGAGCCTACATGCTACGGGGCAACTAAGGTTATGGAGCCCATACACCACAACTGGAGAGTCTGGGTGCTGCAATGAAAGGTCCCCAAGACACAACTAAGTCCTGACAAAGTCAAATGCATAAATGCATATTGTAATCCAACTAGAAGGCAAAGGAGTATGGAGCGGTCTGTAGGGCCTAACACAAGAGGAGGATTCTAAGAAAGACTGCTACATGATACTGAATGATGCAAAGCAGGATGACTACATACTACTGTCTGCTGGATTTGGCAACTGGAGACACTGATGAAGAGGTTTATACAAAGAGGCCACAAACCAAAATGAAAGTGGTTAGATTAAGAGGCCAACAGTAATTCCTCAGAGTTTCATGATCCTACAGATGTGTCCAGACCCATCATGTGATATGTGGAAAACACCAAAGTTTTTGATTATCTTTTTTACATAAATTGGATGAAGGAATGGCAAAACAATGCAGACGAAATGGGAGAACATAAAAATAATCAATATAGACAACTCTCACGAGACATTTTGCCACGGAAGGAGCAAAATAATGAGATATGAGCTGAGAAAGTTTATGGTGTCAAATAAAGATTTGTGCTCTTAACTGTTCCTTTTTGATTTATTAGCTTTTCTTTACTTTACGGATGAGAGATAATTATAGCATCTGTATCCTGAGGGGAACGATTATGGAGAGAAGAGTTTTGTGATACAGAAAAAGAAGAGGAGCCGCAGAAACCTTAAATCTCTAAGAGTGAAAACAAGCAAGGGATTCTGAGCCCAAGTATGGGATTGGACTGAAAAGAACTGGCTTCGTTTTCTTTCCATTGGATCCAGAGGAACAAGTCAAAGGTTCTGCACCTGTGCGCTGGCAAATTTGAAAATCAGGGTGTGGGAAGTTGAGGGTGGTTGTCTATTGCAGTTTTGTTTTCACCGAAATGTCAGAAAAGTAGTCAAGTGTAAAAGAGTGGGAATGACATCTTATTAGAAAGAGGTAGCACACTGGCCTGCGATGTGGAGTGTCCATTTGAAACAACCCGCTCAAGATTTTAAAGTGAAATCAGTCAACCATGTTGTGTGACTTTCTTTGGAAGAAGATACAAACTGCACGAATGTTCATCAGTTGCTAAGTTGTGTCTGACCCCATGGGCTGTAGCCCGCCATGCTCCTCCGCCCAAGACTAACAACTGGTTACAGTTTGGAGAATAGAAATAGAAACTGTTCTGTATGCCTTCAACTCTGGTTTTTTCTTCCATCTGAGGACTCTAAGACTTGGTTAATGCAGAATCTGGTTACACTGAGCACAACTCACACCACATTCAGCAAAAGACATTCACTAAGCCCTTCTCTGACTCTGCTGAGGCTGGTGTCCAGGGGGTGGTTTGGCTTGCAAGCAGATTACTGGGATTACTGGTGATTGTGTGGGTGAGACTTATCTGGCCACTAGAGGTTACAGGGCTTGATTCCAGCTGGCGTCCACAGGCACACGATGTGGGTCATGACCATTGCAGAGAAAATGCCAAAGGGGTTCCTTTGAACAGGGGACTAAAATCAATGGTTGAAATCGTAAGAGATAGTCTGGTAAC
Organism: Raphicerus campestris; assembly: GCA_006410735.1. Lineage (NCBI taxonomy): Eukaryota > Metazoa > Chordata > Mammalia > Artiodactyla > Bovidae > Raphicerus > Raphicerus campestris. The sequence continues at coordinate 47,281 of SJYW01018251.1, forward strand.
TCAGAGAGGCAAGGGACTAATAAAAGTATTATTTTTAAAAAAGGGAAACTAGAGAAATGAAATTGCTATAGAAAGTTTTCTAGATTTTATTAACATAGGTGAAGTTTAAAACCTCAAAATTTCAGTGCCCTTTTGAAAAATGATGTTAACAAATAGAATGTGTGTCTCTTTTTGTGATTTCATCAGTAGCTGAAATATACTTTTGATACATTTTCCTTGTAACTATGCACTATTAAGCTAGCATAACAGCATAAATATCTGATAATAAGGCTTTATAAGATGTAAAATAAATTCTGGTGTTGAACATTCACTCTCAATTGTATATTCCATTTACAGCATCATCCTACTGTTGAAAAGATTCTTAAAATATACCAGAACCACAAATATTGAAATCTTAGCTACTTTAATATGCATGAACGGTAAGACTCATGAACAGATTTGAAAATATGCCCCTGTTTGATCATTTTTATATCCTTTAGGAAAAACTAATATACATTATTTAATTTCCACATCCCTTCTGACCCTAATTAAGAGCCCAGCAGATATGCTTGTATTGTAAGCATCAATTAAAAAGGTTCAGGTCATATTAGTTATACATTTATTCTGCTACATCAAAGGCTTCATACTAAGGACATGCTCTTCCTCTAAATCCTTCCTCGCAGTTAAACTGAATTTTTAATGGTAATGTGACTTTTTGTGAATATCTTCCTTGCCATTCCCTTCTCTGAACTATTTCAGTGTATTTTTATATGTGTAAGGGTAATTTGATCTTTCAATAGCAAGAAGATAAAGCAGATTGGATGAAGAGATCTTTAAATGTATCTAGAGATAACTGAGATTGCTTATATTTTTAAATTAAGTTCTGGTAAAATAAAATAAATGCATTTCATCAGTTCATTTCAGTTCAGTCACTCAGTCATGTCCAGCTCTTTGCAACTCCCTGGACTGCAGCGCAGCAGCCTTCCCTATCCATCACCAATTTCTGGAGCTACTCAAACTCATGTCAATTGAGTCAGTGATGCCACCCAACCAGCTCATCCTCTGTCATCCCCTTCTCCTACCTTCAATCTTTCCCAGCATCAGGGTCTTTTCCAATGAGTCAGTTTTTTGCATCAGTATTGGAGTTTCAGCTTCAACATCAGTCCTTCCAGTGAACACTCAGGACTGATTTCCTTTAGGATGGACTGGTTGGATCTCCCTGCAGTCCAAGGGACTCTCAAGAGTCTTTTTCTTCTCCAAAACCACAGTTCAGAAGCATCAATTTTTCGGTGCTCAGCTTTCTTCATAGTTCAACTCTCACATCCATACATGACTACTGGAAAAATCATAGCTTTGACTAGATCGACCTCTGTTGGCAAAGTAGTGTCTCTACTTTTTAATATGCTGTCTAGATTGATCATAGCTTTTCTTCCAAGGAGCAAGCGTCTTTTAATTTCATGGCTGCAGTCACCATCTGCAGTGATTTTGGAGCCCCCCAAAATAGTCTGTCACAGTTCTCACTATTTCCCCATCTATTTGCCATAAAGTGATGGGACCAGATGCCATGCTCTTAGTTTTCTGAATGTTGAGTTTTAAGCTAACTTTTTCACTCCCCTCTTTCATTTTCCTCTTTCACTTTCATCAAGACATTCTTTGCTGCTGCTGCTGCTGCTGCTAAGTCGCTCAGTCATGTCCCACTCTTAGTGACCCCATGGACTGCAGCCTACCAGGCTCCTCTGTCTATGGGATTTTCCAGGCAAGAGTACTAGAGTGGGATGCCATTGCTTTCTCTGAAGAGGCTCTTTAGTTCTTTTCTTTCTGACATAAGGGTAGTGTCATCTGCATATCTGAGATTATTGGTATTTCTCCTGGCAATCTTGATTCCAGCTTGTGGTTCATCCAGCATCNCCTCTTTCACTTTCATCAAGATATTCTTTGCTGCTGCTGCTGCTGCTGCTAAGTCACTCAGTCATGTCCAACTCTTAGTGACCCCACGGACTGCAGCCTACCAGGCTCCTCTGTCTATGGGATTTTCCAGGCAAGAGTACTAGAGTGGGTTGCCATTGCTTTCTCTGAAGAGGCTCTTTAGTTCTTCTCTTTCTGACATAAGGATAGTGTCACCTGCATATCTGAGATTATTGGTATTTCTCCTGGCAATCTTGATTCCAGCTTGTGGTTCATCCAGCCCCGTATTGTGTGTGACGTACTCTGCATATAAGTTAAATAAGCAGAGTGACAATATACAGCTTGACATACTTCTTTCCCAATTTTGAACTATTGTTCCATGTCCAGCTCTAACTGTTGCTTCTTGACCTGCATACAGGTTTCTTAGGGGGCAGTATGGTGGTCTGGTATTTNTTAAATAAGCAGAGTGACAATATACAGCTTGACATACTCCTTTCCCAAATTTGAACTATTGTTCCATGTCCAGCTCCAACTGTTGCTTCTTGACCTGCATACAGGTTTCTTAGGGGGCAGTATGGTGGTCTGGTATTTTCCAGTTTGTTGTGACCCACACAGTCAATGACTTGAGAGTACTCAATGAAGCAGAAGTGGATTCTTCTTTTGGAATTCGCTTGCCTTTTTTATGATCTAATGGATGTTGGCCATTTGATCTCTGATTCCTCTGCCTTTTCCAAATCCAGCTCATACATCTGGAAGTTCTTGGTTCATGTACTGTTGAAGCCTAGCTTGACGGTTTCCATATAAACCTTGGATAATCTGCTATTCTGGAAATCATTTATAATACAAAGAAATTACACTGATAGCACTAACCAGAAAGAAACAGATATCTGTGAAGTTTCTTTAACTCTACACATGGCTTTCGGCTCATTACTTACTCAAAATACAGATATACTCAGTGTAAAGATGGGCACTGACACATTAGAGATGGATCTTTACGGAAGCTTTCTAATAGAGACCGTGTATTACATGTGTTCTTTTCACTCATTCTGTCCTCAACTAGTACCTTTTGCATTGATTGTATCTTCTTCCCAATTACTTTCATTTCTCTCTGGCTTTTCTCATTAGATAGTCACATTTCAAATTTTTATATGTGTAATATTTATTTTTAAAATTTATAAAGGAATTAACATTTGCATACATAATGCTGTAAAATAGCTAACAAATTATATGTAAAAACANCTTCCCAATTACTTTCATTTCTCTCCAGCTTTTCTCATTAGATAGTCACATTTCAAATTTTTATATGTGTAATATTTATTTTAAAAATTTATAAATGAATTAACATTTGCATACATAATGCTGTAAAATAGCTAACAAATTATATGTAAAAACATATATTTGCATCTGTATATGTATATGAAAAATTATGTTTTAACAGTGTGCTTATAGTCAAAGTAGCAAAAGCATTCCTATAAAAAGTCTACAATCATTATTCTTAAATATTTTACTGTAGGTAATAGTTTCTGCATATGTATAAACAAAATGACGAAATAGGAGATGCACACAGAAAATGGATGAAGCAGAATTATACAATTATAATAACAGTCATAGCATGATTACCTACTCAGAAAACTCAAAAGCAGTAGAGTGATCATTATTACATCTTATAAGAATATTCATTATGATGCTTAATATAAAATTAAAATTTTAGTAATTGTTAGCTATTGTATACTAACTATATTCACAACTTCAACATAATTAAGGAAAAATACTGTTTATAGGGTAACTACTATCAAGTTTTAAAATTTACAAGAAGGGCAGAAGATCTATGTAAAGATACTTTAAAGCTTTACTGAAATACATAAAAGTCTTGAAAAATAGATTTTTCCATTTGGGGTATGATTTAGTATTATAAAGTAACAATTGTCACCAAATTATTCTGAGTTTACTCATTCCCTGTACAAATAGGCAGTTCTTCTGTTTGTCTTATTTTTGTTTTTGAACCTGTCAAAGTAACACTAAGACTTATATGGAAATTTTAACATTTAAAAAAGGAAAAAAAAGATTAGAGAGTGGTAACTAGCACTACTACATATTTATGAATATTTTAAGATTACATTAATTAACAGTTTGGTGCTGGTGGCTGAACAGACCAAAAAAACTTGATACAAAATATGAAGTCCTCAGATGCAACAAAATGCACAAATAGTTGCTTATTTGGTAATACTGATGGCATTTAAAATCATTAAGAGAAAATAAATTTCTCAGAAAATGCTCTCTATAAAACTGAAAGCAATCTAGATAAAAAAATGACAAAACAAAATAAAAGCAAGGTTGAAGTTCTATATCACTTCTTACTCAAGAATAAACCCAGACAGAGCGAGGATTTAAACATGACAATAAATTAAAATACACAAAAATCCTGACTTAGGAAAAGCTTTTCGAAGCATCACCCCAAATCCAGAGGCTAAGAGAGAAAATACCGATGTAGAATATAAATATTAGCATTCTGTGGATGTCAAAATGTATAAACAAAGTAAAAATAAACAACAACCTGTGATAAGTGTGGTATATTACAAAATCTTTGTTTTCTTAACAAGGAAGAGGCTTCAAAATCAGTAAAAGAAAAAAATCACTAGCAGTCAATAAAGAAGATGTGTGAAAAATGAACTACAGGTGAATAAATGGTTCTTAAGTTGATTCTCTTTGCTCTGTTACATTCATACGTAGGTAAATATTTATTTAAAATGTAAAATTATTTTTCCAGAATTCATAAAGGTAAAAACTATTAATTTCCTTTTGTATCTACCTACTGTGTAGATACAGTAACTGTAATAAATTTTGGGTGGAAACATAAATTCCTATAATTTATGGAAGGATAATTCTGCAGCACCTATCAAAATAGGGCTCATACGATTGACCTNTTAAAATGTAAAATTATTTTTCCAGAATTCATAAAGGTAAAAACTATAAATTTCCTTTTGGTGATACTGTGTAGATACAGTAACTATAATAAATTTTGGGTGGAAACATAAATTCCTATAATTTATGGAAGGATAATTCTGCAGCACCTATCAAAATAGGGCTCATACGATTGACCTTAAATGGTATGTTTGTTAGAACATATCCACAGATATTGGAGAAGGAAAGGGCAACCCACTCCAGTATTCTTGCCTGAGAATTCCCATGGACTGAGGAACCTGGCAGGTTACAGTCCATGAAGTCACAAAAGAGTTGGACGCAACTTACTGACAAAACAACAATAGCGACAATCCACAGACATATATATACTTGCCAAAACTTTTTAATTACTGCAACTCTATTGTACAAGATATAAGAAAATGTCTAAATGGCCATCAGAAAGAGAGGACCTGAGCAATTAGATCCACATCATCACTGCTGGTGGGAAGGAAAACAAGGATTCAGGGTTTAAATATGGCAAAGAGACATTTTCACTAAATTGTTCTTTTTGCTGTATGATATTCTAACAAGCACACACATTACCTCTTAAAACACACACACACACACACACACACACACACACATGCATACACACAAATAATATTGACTAAGGAAAGTAGCCCCATGGGAGAAGGAAAAGTGGAAAGGGCATATAATAAAGCCAAGCGTGAGACTGATTCAGAAAATATGAAAATTCATCCTGTGAGGTATATATCTGCAAAAGGTGGGACCCAAAATATATTTAATATGACAATAAGGGCATAGCCATATATACACATTTGTGTCAGTAAGATTTTTTTTTAAGTTTTCTGAAAGGAGCAGAACTATGTGTGACACGAAAGCTCTCAGATGGAGTAGAAGCTACATAATATGCTTAATAGTATCCTTACGTTAGAGAGTGACATAATTGACAAAAGCTCTCTTTTTATAAAATGTCCTTTATCATTCCAAAGCTTATCTCAGATTTTAAAACATATACTTTATAGGATATTGTTACAATGGATGCCAGGCTTTCTGACTTTACCGCTTAATTCAGTAATACAATTTTGAATGTCTACAAGCTAGGAAGAATGGCATGGGTGGTGTTTTTCTCTGCTGAGAAACTGAGTGACATTGTACTCTCTGACAATACAGTAATTCTATGTTCTAGGTAAATGCAGAGCTGCACAAATCAGCAAAACCAGGGGAGAGGAGAAGGATTTGTTTGTGAAACTGAAGAGCCACTAGGACATTTATCTCAATGAAAGCCACCGCCTTCTTGCATTTGTATCATGTCAGGTTCGTACAGCTTGTAAAACTCTCAAGCATAAATTGACATTTATTTTTGACTGGAACAGCAACGCTGAGCAGCAAGGGAAGCTATTATTATGAATGAAGAAACTGCTTTGTGTGATTAGGTCAGTGTCAAAGGAACCAGTAAACGGCAGAGCCAGCTATGAGAAACCGAGACAGCATATTAAAAAGCAGAGACATCACTTTGCTGACCAAGGTCCATCTAGTTAAAGCTGTGGTTTTCCCAGTAGTCAAGGATGGATGTGACAGTTGGACCATAAAGAAGGCTCAGTGCTAAAGAACTGATGCTTTTAAACTGTGGTGCTGGAGAAGACTCTTAACAGTTTCTTGAACTGCAAGGAGGTCAAATCAGTCAATCCTAAAGGAAATCAACCCTTAATATACACTGGAAGGTCTGATGCTGATGCTGAAGCTCCAATACTTTGGCTACCTGATGGGAAGAGCCAACCCTTTGGAAGACCCTCATGCTAGGCAAGACTGAAGGCAGGAGGAGAAGGGGTCGGCAAAGGATGAGATGGTTGGATGGCATCATCCACACAATGGACATGAGTTTGAGCAAACACCAGGAGATAGTGTAGGACAGGGGACCTTGGCGTGCTGCAGTCCATGGGGTGGCAAAGAGTTGGACAGGATTGAGCGACTAAACAGCAGTTTTGAATACTAAGTGATTCAAGTCACTGAACTTATTTATATTATTTATACATACTCCTGGTGGCTCAGATGGTAAAGAATCTGACTGCAATGTGGGAGACTTGGGTTCGATCCCTGGGTTGGCAAGATCCCCCGGAGAAGGGAACGGCCACCTATTCCAGTATTTTGGCCTGGAAAATTCCACCGACAGAGGAGCCTGTCAGGCTACAGTCCATGGGGTTGTAAAGAGTAGGACGTGACTGAGCAACTTTCACTTTCATATAATACAAAAATATATAGTCCCTCAGTGTTTTTGCTTTTGATTTTGTTTTGTTTTGCTATTTACTTTTTCTTCTTCTAAATCTGATTAACTCTTTTATGCTTTCTGGAAAAAAAATTTTGTTTTTAGCTTGACTGAGATTTTAGATCCCAGAGGAATATGGAGTCAAAAAGGATACACACACCTACCCACCCTCACCCTTCACACACATAGGGACAGAAAATATGTGTAAGGATAGAACATATATGATTGCTTGAGGAGAAAGGAAGATACTTGGAATTAAAGTAAAGGAAATTAATCAGTAAGGACCCACTGTATAGCACAGAGATCTACACTCAATATTTTATAATGGGAAATATTTTACAAGGGAAAAAATCTGGAAAAGAATATATATGTATGTGTGTATGTGTGTACGTGTGTATACACATATGCATGTATTCGTGTGTGTGTGTGTGTGTGTGTGTGTGTGTGCTCAGTTGTGTCTGATTCTTCATAACCCCAAGGACTGTAGCCCACAAGGCTCCTCTGTCCGTGGGATTTTCCAGGCAAGAATACTGGAGTGGGTTGCCATTTCTTTCGCCAGGGATCTTCCTGACCCAGGAATTGAATCCACATCTCTTTAGTCTCTGGCATTACTCGCGGATTCTTAACCAGTGTACCACTGGGTTTGCCCACGTGTGTATATGTCTATACAAGACCGAATCACTCTGCTGTACATATAAAACTGAAGCAACATTTTAAATCAACTATACTTCAATAAAAAATATTAAAGGTGTAACAAGAAGAGAATATGATATCTAATAGACAGACATTCCTGAGAACACAAAGCAAGAGATAATCAGGAAATGAAAGGTTCAGCCTTTGAAGGAGGAGAAACTTTTCTTACTCATCACAGGAGAGCAAAGAAGACAGGTGGAGAGAACTTTGGCCAGTTGGTCCTTAGTCTGCTTTCTTTAAGGTGGGTATCAAGACAATATTCAGATTATAATAAATTACAGATTCATAACAAATACATTGTATTTCATCACATAATGATATTTTCCACATAATGATACTCACATATATTATTATAAACCTCTGTTAGTACTAAGGAAGAAAATGCAATCATATCTGTCTTACTTTTAAAGTTTTAATAGATTTATTAGAAGGATAAAAAGATAAGCAAGCTACATTCAGAACAGACTGAGGGATATAAGATAGCTTAGTGATGAAAATATTTGATTCAGTAAAAATAAAATTAAATGTCTGAAAGGACTGTGTGAACTCTTAAGCCTTAGAGATAGGAAGATTTCTGTCACGAACACGTGTGTACCTGCTTTATCTTCAATGCCAGATTGCAAGCATCCTAAGAGTGAAAACTTCATTTTCTATCTATCTTCTATAACGCATTGTATAAAACATCAATGTTATATACAGCCTTTATATTCTTACACTAAAGAAACCATTATTTGATACATAAATCTACAAAGACTTATATGTTTGTGTGTTTCCTGAATCATACAGGCATGAAATGAAATAACTGCATTGGTTCTTCCACTTACAAACAGAGAAGGTTATTTAACGTAAAGTAAGTTTAACAATCATTATTCTATGACTTTTCCATGAAGATTAAACAGCTCACATAAAGCACAAGATACAACATACAGCCCACGGTGAACCTGCCATAAATGTAAGTAGTCATCACTTAGTAGTCTTCATCAATTGATGTATAAGTTGATCAAATGATGGTCACCTTGCCTAAAGGAAGAAATCATGCATATTACGGATGTTCACTGCGTCTCATACAATGCTATAGTCTGGTCATTCTCAAAGCAGCTATTCATACTTTTAAGTACTTCTTAAATTTGAAATGAACTACTGCATAGTTTTTCATGGTAAGATACAACTGAGAAAGCTTACATCAAGTTTAGTTGCATGATTTGACCTGACAAAATGTCCACATCTGTCTAAAAATGGACTCGACGTTTCCTATCAACTTTATGTCATTCTCCAAAAGTAGATCTGAGATACAAGACTCCAGATTAGGAGCTGTGAGCCAGAGTCCTCCCTGTGAAGTACAACGGCTCTCTCAAAAACAGGATACATCCTGGCTCCAAACTGCTTTTCACAATTCTTACATTCAGTACATGATTGAAATAAAGATCCATTCAGACTCCAGTCTCACTGCAGATAAATAAGTGATGAGCAAAGTCTCCAAAACAGGTGGAGCTCCTGATGGACGAACAAGCTGAATACATAGTATGCATGAAAGACCAATTTTGAGCACACTTCCTAAATCCCTTTGTTCTTCTTGGGCACATCACGTGATGTCAAAAATTCTTTTGGTGGAGGAGTTTTCTTTGAAGTTTTCATGGGATATGTAGGTTTGCTTCATTTTATTGTCTGAATAGTAATGTGGGACAAGATTCCTGCAGATTCAAAGCAACCGACTTACCTCATTCATACCTATGTTTGTTGTTTTTTTTTTTTCAGAATAACTTTTATCAGAAAAAAAGTGTTAGAAGTGCATTACAAAAATCTAAATGAATTTGTTATCCTGTGTCTAGAAAATTATCACGTGGTATTATTGGATACCTTGGCCATCTGATACGAAAAGCTGACTCATTAGAAAAGGCTCAGATGCTGGGAAAAATTGAAGGGAAAAGGAGAAAAGGGCAACAGAGAATAAGATGATTGGATGGCATCACTGACTCAATGGACATGAATCTGAGCAAACTCTGGGAGACAGTGAAGGACAGGGAAGCCTGACATGCTGCAGTCCATAGACACAATTTAGCAACTGAACAGTTATTGGATAAAAATAATTTTAGAAAAAACTTTCAGCATGAAATACTGTGTCAAAAAGTATGAAAAATAATTAAATCCAACAGAATATATGGTGTCACTTTTTTATATATGTAAATGACCACCGGTATGCAAATATCTATCTACCTACGTACCTACCTACCTATCCACCTGTCCATCTACTTATCACCTGGTTCAGATTGAATTTCATGGTAAGAAAAATACTGAAAGGAAATAAGACATCTTCTTTATTATAGGTAGCATCAGCATTAGTTCTGCAGTTAAGGTACGGCCCTGATGTAGGTCACAAGCATTTTTAAATTTACTATAAAGAAGAATTGCTTTCTGGGTACTCAACACAGGAAGAGACACACATAGATGTTTACCAGGTTGTACAGGACCAGTGACTAATTTATTCCAAGGCTTCTGTTTATTCTTAGCCCAAATTTAAACACTTATTTGGCAAACTTTCTCTCTTTGTAGTTCTGAGGAGTGCAGCTCATTCAATTTAAAGTTTTGTTATTAAATGAAGAGCCATGTCCTCACAGTCTAATGTGGTACACCGAACAGAAACTGGGATTGATCACGTGGCTGATTTAAACAACAAAACCCAACTGACTCATGTTACTAGTTTATTATTAGTTCATAGTTTCTTCATTTTGGCAGAAGGAGGTAAATACCAGTATCTTAATCTAAAACATTTTCTTATAAAAATACAAATGTAGGCAAGTAGGTGAAAAACACTTAAATAAAACTGTATGTGTATGTATGAATGCTTTAAAAAAAAGTGAGTTCTATTTTGGCACCTGGATGTGAAAATTAAAGACATAAGTGCCTCTATTCACAACAGCCAAGACACAAAGACAATCTAAATGTCCACTGACAGATGAATGGGTGAAGAATGTGTAGAATATTACTCAGTCATAAAAAGGACAAAATAATGCCACTTACTGCATCTTCCACACAACTAGAGATCATCATACGAAGTGAACCAAGCCAAATGGAAACAAAGCCCATATGATATCACTTATATGTGAATCTAAAACATGATACAAATGAGCCTATGGAGCCGAAACAGAATCACCAACATAGAGAAAAGACTGGTGATTGCCAAGGGTAGGGGGCTGGGGGAAGAATGGATTGGGAATCAGGAGCTAGCAGANACTGTATGTGTATGTATGAATGCTTTAAAAAAAAGTGAGTTCTATTTTGGCACCTGGATGTGAAAATTAAAGACATAAGTGCCTCTATTCACAACAGCCAAGACACAAAGACAATCTAAATGTCCACTGACAGATGAATGGGTGAAGAATGTGTAGAATATTACTCAGTCATAAAAAGGACAAAATAATGCCACTTACTGCATCTTCCACACAACTAGAGATCATCATACGAGGTGAACCAAGCCAAATGGAAACAAAGCCCATATGATATCACTTATATGTGAATCTAAAACATGATACAAATGAGCCTATGGAGCCGAAACAGAATCACCAACATAGAGAAAAGACTGGTGATTGCCAAGGGTAGGGGGCTGGGGGAAGAATGGATTGGGAATCAGGAGCTAGCAGACACAAACCATTATACACAGAATGCATAAACAACAAGGTCCTACTGCACAGCATGGAGAACTATATTCAATATCCTACGATAAACCAGAATGGAAAAGAATATTTTTTAAAGAAGAAAAGAATGTATATATACCTATGCATCTTTGCTACGCAGCCAAAATTAACACAATGTTGTAAGTCAACTATTGTTCAATTAAAAACAAAAGATATATGTACCTTCTTTTTATGCTTCTACAGATAGAAATTTGCCAGTGTCCTAGCCTGGGCCATGCACTTAGTTTATTTGGGAATGCCATCCCGGGAACATGTACAAGGAAGGAGGGAGTCAATGAGAAGGGAAACCAAGATGAGTTTCTGTTATGAAAGATGGCTGCCATTTTGAGGGACAGATGTGTGATCTCTGGAACTTTCACCGGATCCTTAGACAGACATTTCATCTGCAGGATCTGTGCTGAGNGAGTTGGTCATGGACAGGGAGGCCTGGCGTGCTGCGATTCATGGGGTCGCAAAGAGTCAGACACGACTGAGCGACTGAAGTATACTGATGCAGCTAGTGGGAGCCTGCTATATAACACAAGGAGCTCAGCCTGGAGCTCTGTGATGACCCAGAGTGGTGGGGCAGGGGGTGGGGAGGTATCCAAGAGGAATGGTATACCCATATACATAGAGCTGATTCACTTCACTCTACAGTAGGAACTGACATAATACGGCGAAGCAACTACTCCCCAATTAAAAAAAAAAGACAGATGATAGCTATAGCCAGCTATCANAGGAATGGTATACCCGTATACATAGAGCTGATTCACTTCACTCTACAGTAGAAACTGACATAATACAGTAAAGCAACTACTCCCCAATTAAAAAAAAAGACAGATGATAGCTATAGCCAGCTATCATAGTGAGAGTACAGTTACTATTTCAGACAGGTAAGTGCTCAGGTTTAAATCCCAGTTCTGCAAGGCAGTGGCTACACAACTTCCTCCCTTCCTTCCTCACAGAAGTGAGGTAAGTCACCTCACCTCTGTGTCTTGCTTTAAATCTATTTCATCAGATTATGGAGAATGTTAATAAATGTTCTGATTTTGTCACTCCCCTACATAAAACCCTTCGTAGCAATGTTATTGTTAGTTTACAAGATCCTGCATCGCCTAACCCCAGATTTTCCCTGTCTCATCTCCAGCCCCTACCCCTCCATCACCACTTCACCTTGTCACGTGGGTTTTTTTATTTTGCCTCTCAGACATGCAAATATCTTGCCTCCAGGGATTCTGCACTTACTCAGTCTGTTCACCTTGCTGTCCTAGGCAGCTCCTTCACATCCTGGGGATTAAGTGCAAGTCTGTCTTCTTGCTTTTGAGCTTATCTCATTGTCCCGGGTCTCTGGCTGCGTCCCACTTCACTATCTAATTATTTTCTACCTTGGACCACTCTTTGTTTCCTTCAATGTCCTTATCACAATTTAACAGTTAATGCTTTTGTTTTATTCTTCCTTGCCAGAGCATGAGGTTTGAAAAGGTGAGAGTTCTTTTTTTCCACAGTGTCTCACACTTACTTGGAACTTAAAACTGTTTGCACAATAATAAGCAAATGAGGGAATAGGAAAGTAGCTTTTACCTCAATATAAGAGACAACCTTCTAAGAAACCCATCAAAAAAGCATCTTACAAAGCAGTGCGTTCAAGCAACATTATAAATCCGAGTGCTGGAGTGAAAGTCTTCTTCATTTCTGTATCTTGATTTTTATATTTTTTAATGGACAGAAAAGGATCAAGACTGTTTTGTAACATAAAGAGTCTGTACTTCTGAATAATAATGATAGCACCGCCTTAATAAAATTCAAATACCTTATTCTCACTCTGCTTACAAAATTTTACAAACTTTATTCTAAACATGTTCTTCCTTGTCTTTATATTTACTTATTGGCTTTTCAAGATTTCCTTGCAGGCAGTTACAGCCCATGATAATCCAATCATGACTATGGTATGACACATTTGGGAAGCATTAGCCTGCCGATCAGATGGAATCTAATTTCCCATTTAAAAATGGATCCTGTTTTACAGAGAACCATTGGGAATAATCTACTTTCTACTGGAGAGCAACTGAAACATTTGAGAGGAATTCAGTCTTTTAGAGCAGCAGGGTATCATTTAGTAATTTACCTCCTCTGGGGCATTAATTGGTACCCTAAAGAACTGTAAGAGTTAATTTACCTCATACAGTGAACGCTTGAATCCTAAAAAAGGATGCCTAGTTTAGCTCAAAACAAAGCAGGATTAAGACAGAAACGAAAAGTAGCTTAAATCATGTACTCTAACATATTCAGGTATATATAAAAAAAGTAATTTGCTTAAGATGTCATTTTTATTCCACGGGTATTTTAGGAATTTGTAGTTATTAAGCTCCCTGGCCTTTTCCCCTGGTTGGGGAAAAAAAAAAAAAAAAAAAACACAGAATTCCTGCTGCCAAATATTGACACATTTGCAATTAATACAGGATGTTGAGTCATTCTCAAAGATCATGCTGCTAGTAATTTCTAATAAATACTCCTTCTGTGAAATTCTACTGAAAGCAAAGAAACAAGAACCATGAATCACGCATGCACTTGGCAAGCGTCTGTTATCCTGGGTGGCTTGGTGTCACACGTGGCCCTAAACTGATGAATCACTATTTCCCTTCAGTGACTTGGGGACAACTGCTGTTATAAACTGAAAAGGGGCATTTATTACCCACCAATTTCCTTGAAGAGATTTTCCTGTAACTCAAATGGTAAAGAATCTGCCTGCAATGCAAGAGACCAGTGTTCCATCCATGGGCTGAGAAGTTCGTCTGGAGAAGGGGATGGCAATCCACTCCAATATTCTTGCCTGGAGAATTCCATGGACAGAGAAGTCTGGAGCGCTATAGTCCGTGGGGTCACAAAGAGTCAGACATGACTAAGGGACTAACACACACAATTTCCTTGAAAGTGAAAGCCAACTCGAGAATTCCTATTAAAAACACAACACACTATTATTCCAGAGAAAAGATCTGTGGCTTTTTCTAACTTCTAAAAAGCCATTAGAAGACCAGAAGAACAGCTCTGACTGAACTGGAATTTGGCAATCTAAAATCGACTCACAGGACCCTCACACAATCCCCCAAGAGTAGACTGAGCAGATCCTTTCAGAATCGAAGGTCCCCTGGACCAATGGCCTTTGTAAATTCTTGGATAGAATAACAGGCTTTCCAGGTGGCTCGATGGTAGAGAATCTGCCTGACATGCAGGATATGTGGAGACATGGGTTCCCTCCCTGGGATGAGAACATCCCCTGGAAGAGGAAATGGCAACCCACTCCAGCATTCCTGCATGAGAAATTCCATGGACAGGGGAGCCTGGCGGACTACAGTCCATGGGGTTGGAAAAGAATCAGACACAACTGAACGCACACAGCAGCAACAGGCAGAATAATATCAAAATAAGTTGTTTTCCAAATTGAGAAGAATATGGTCACCATCTTTTCCAAATCTCAATTGCAATTGAATTTCCCAAGAACATTCTCCATTATCATTATGTCTGTGCAGTTCACATATCTTTTTTCAACAAGGAACTATATTTTGGTCATGTTGTATGTTCCCTGTGGCATATTTACACAGCAGCAGCAGGTGTCCAATAAGTATGAAATAATTAATCAATTAAGGTCTTCCCCTGTTGTCAGACAGAGAATTGATATTAAGAAATGATTATAATCTCCTGCTCTGAAAGTCAAATTTAAACCCAGCTGAAACCTGAAGAGAGAGAAGGATTTTGCTGGCATGGAGTCAGGAGAAGGTTATTTCTATCAAGGGAGACAGACATGGGAAAGGTTTAACACTAGGGAAAAAAAAGAGAAATAACAGGCATTTGAAAGTAGGTTAGAATGCCTTGAGCTTAGATTGTTTCAGGAACAGAAATGGTGATGGACATAAAGCCTCCAGAACTTAGAAGTCTGTATTAAAGTGCCTGTTATTTCATGTTAAGAGTGTTGCATTTTATCCTAACATAATTTGGAACTCTCAAACTGAGAGAGATCTTTTCAGATTTGTAAATCAAGGAGATCAGACTACAGGACTTTATATTACCAGGGAAGATTACTGAAATCATTGATATGTTTCTGATATCATCACAATTCATAGCACTGCTGAACAACTTTAAACATTCATGCATGTGCGTATGTGTGTTTGTGTGTACAGACACACATGCATACATTCAAATAGAATGTATCTTACAAAGTCACTTGGGAACTTATAAGCTACTGTCTTATAACAAAGTTAATGTCTACAAGTTATTTCTCAGACCCTGACACAATTTTAGAATCATTCAGCAAAAATAATATTGGACTATTCAGAGACACGTGCTTCTCCACAATCCTACAAATATACACAAAACTCTACGGCACTCAATTGCATTGTGTCTGTGGTTGGGCATGGCAATCTGCCAGTGAAGAAGACTTTGCTTGAATGAAATAAAGGAAAATGCTGCTTACTTGTTAGAATGTTCTGTGGTTACAAAAATTTCAAGAGTGAGAATTATAGCATGATGGAGTTGACAGACCTTAGAGAACGTGTAACCCAAACTTACTTCCACAAATGAGATGAGCTGAGTTCTCTGGAATGAAAGTAACCTGCTAGAGTCCTCGTGTCTATTTCTTGAGTATGGAGGAGCAAGCTTTGAAAGACTTGAGAGATTTCCCAGCGAAAGTGCAAGTCGTTCAGTCATGTCTGACTCTTTGTGACCCTATGAACTATACAGTCCATGGAATTCTCCAAGCTGCAATACTGGAGTGGGTAGCATTTTCCTTCTCCAGGGGATCTTCAAACCCAGGGATCAAACCCAGGTCTCCCGCGTTGCAGGTGGATTCGTTACCAGCTGAGCCACCAGGAAGGCCCTGGTGAGAGATGTCCCAGATCCACCATAAAATGATCTACCTACTATCTTCTGTGGTTTGGTGGTGCTTCTGTGTCTCAGGCTGGAAAGACCATAGCTCTGTTTCCAGCCCTACACATTCACTCTGCAAACTCCTATTCTTTCTAATTTACGGGGTCATTCTTCTGATCTTATAATTCCTTACGTAAGAGACTCATAATAAATGGGTCCAACAGCTTCCTTCTACCAGGGAAGTCTTTATAATTGAGATCAACCACAGCCAAAGGAAAATAGCAACAGCTGCTTCCCAGTCGAAATTTAGTGACTCAGTTTCTCTTGTCAAGATCTTATGAGAAGATGCAAAAAAACACCTGCTTTTCCTCATCTATGGAAGCATCAATAAAAATCACCTCTGGCTGCAAAGCCCAAGGACTGAGGAGGGTAAACCAGTGTCTTCCTTTCACTCACTTCTAGAATTCATTTCTTAATCTAAAACCACCTTGAGTCCAGTATAAGTATAGTGATTAACTGACCATCATTATTTCAGGCTTTCTTTTTTCCTTTTTTTTTTTTTTTTTTGAGAAGTACCCAGCTCTTTTAAGACTGATAACACTCTAGGATAATGAAATCTAAGCAACAGTATTTAGCCTGCTGTTATCAACCCCCTGCATGTGTTAATACCATCTTTTCTCAAAATTCATCATCCAGCTGCAATGATTCCTCTTGATCTTCTTTTCATTAGATGCCACAGATCTGTAACTCTTCAATATTATTCCTTTTCCCAAACACATCTGATCTTTGGTCAAAATGTTCTAAAGAACTCAGTTTTGCTTACATTGAAAAGATGTTACAATGACATTGATCATTGCAGTTGGGTGTTGCTTTTGCAAGAAAGGAGGCTCTGCTCGATGTGAGGAGAACGAACGTGGCAAAACGGTTTTCTGTGCAGCTACTGCTGCTAAGTCACTTCAGTCGTTTCTGATTCTGTGCCACCCCATAGACGGCAGCCCACCAGGCTCCCCCGTCCCTGGGATTCTCCAGGCAAGAACACTGGAGTGGGTTACTATTACCTTCTCCAATGCATGAAAGTGAAGTTGCTCAGTCGTGTCCGACTCTTAGCGACCCCGTGGACTGCAGCCTACCAGGCTCCTCCATCCATAGGATTCTCCAGGCAAGAGTACTGGAGTGGGGTGCCATCGCCTTCTCTGTGCAGCAGTGGTAACCAAAAGCATTGAGCTGGAGAAAAATCCTTTACAGTGGGCTCCCAAGTCATCATGCTTAGGAGTTTAAGGGAACAGAGCAAGTAAAATGTTTAAAGAAAGTGTGTGTGTGTGTGTGTGTGTGTGTGTGTGTGTGTGTGTGTGTGTGCGTGCGCACACGTGCACACATGGATGCATTTAAGGGGTGGAACAATGGCTTTTCAAAATCTACCAAAGCAGCAAAATCATATGAATCAATATTCTACATGCAATAGCAGTTCCAGGCTCATGTATAAACTCTAAAGAGAGTCTCTAACTCAGCAAAGGTTAAAAACAATAATGTTTAAAAATTGGCACATTTATCCATTTTGCATAATAGCATGTCTTATTAATAATTNCAGTATAAGTATAGTGATTAACTGACCATCATTATTTCAGGCTTTTTTTTTTCCTTTTTTTTTTTTTTTTTGAGAAGTACCCAGCTCTTTTAAGACTGATAACACTCTAGGATAATGAAATCTAAGCAACAGTATTTAGCCTGCTGTTATCAACCCCCTGCATGTGTTAATACCATCTTTTCTCAAAATTCATCATCCAGCTGCAATGATTCGTCTTGATCTTCTTTTCATTAGATGCCACAGATCTGTAACTCTTCAATATTATTCCTTTTCCCAAACACATCTGATCTTTGGTCAAAATGTTCTAAAGAACTCAGTTTTGCTTACATTGAAAAGATGTTACAATGACATTGATCATTGCAGTTGGGTGTTGCTTTTGCAAGAAAGGAGGCTCTGCTCGATGTGAGGAGAACGAACGTGGCAAAACGGTTTTCTGTGCAGCTACTGCTGCTAAGTCACTTCAGTCGTGTCTGATTCTGTGCCACCCCATAGACGGCAGCCCACCAGGCTCCCCCGTCCCTGGGATTCTCCAGGCAAGAACACTGGAGTGGGTTACTATTACCTTCTCCAATGCATGGAAGTGAAGTTGCTCAGTCGTGTCCGACTCTTAGCGACCCCGTGGACTGCAGCCTACCAGGCTCCTCCATCCATAGGATTCTCCAGGCAAGAGTACTGGAGTGGGGTGCCATCGCCTTCTCTGTGCAGCAGTGGTAACCAAAAGCATTGAGCTGGAGAAAAATCCTTTACAGTGGGCTCCCAAGTCATCATGCTTAGGAGTTTAAGGGAACAGAGCAAGTAAAATGTTTAAAGAAAGTGTGTGTGTGTGTGTGTGTGTGTGTGTGTGTGTGTGTGTGTGTGTGCGTGCGCACACGTGCACACATGGATGCATTTAAGGGGTGGAACAATGGCTTTTCAAAATCTACCAAAGCAGCAAAATCATATGAATCAATATTCTACATGCAATAGCAGTTCCAGGCTCATGTATAAACTCTAAAGAGAGTCTCTAACTCAGCAAAGGTTAAAAACAATAATGTTTAAAAATTGGCACATTTATCCATTTTGCATAATAGCATGTCTTATTAATAATTAATCTTTTTCACATTCAAATCAGAGATCAAATAATTTGACTCTGTATTGACTTTCATTAGTTTCCATTAGCTTACTGCTTGAAAAGCAGGTACTACTGATGTTTCCTAACACCTAGAAATGAGACAATAAGCTAGTTTATCTTCAAATGCTTAACTGGCCATTTCTAAAGGCACGGTTATATATTTTTTGGGCTGCCACAAGAATATGTAATGTCATTTTTTTAATCACTGGGTTCACTGATTCATTCATTCACATTCATTCCCTCTACCCTACATTTTATTTTTTTCCACTGAGACAGAATTTTTCTACAGCTGAAGCAGCGTCAGAAGTGAACACTTCACATCTCCAACAAAGAGGGAAGCACCCAGAGGCTAATTATGTCTGAGGAAACCAGAGGCTATTACTTAGTAAGCAATAGGGATACAAAGTAGTGAAGGTCAACGCTGGGGTTCTTACAGCAGCTAAAGTCAGTCAAACATCAGGAACTTGCATCCTAAATTCACAGACTGCTATAATTATTAACTCAGGGGATATTACAGGAATTCCGTGTTGAAAGTCTTCAAACAAAAATGTAGACTTTGAAACATAACCCATCCGATATCAATGGATAACGGTGCCCACAAAATAGAATATCATTTGACTTTGAAAAAAATATAATGTGTGTTTATGTGTTTACTTTTTTAAATATGCCTCTTCAATTGAGACTTTTTGCTAGATAGGGTGGTTTTCTTGTGTGAAGCACACCGGTAAGTCAAGGGACCAATTACAGACTCTGCAGTAAAAGTAATGATATTCATACACCCCTTGCCTTGTACTGTGCTGTACAAAGACGAGAGCAAAGCTTTAAAAACCAAAACCAAAACCTGAGAACTCACGAAATCCAATGGAAGACTGAAAAATGTGTTAAAAAGTTCTGGTCTGATAAACACCTATTTCTGTTCAACCCTCCACCAAGTAACACATGCATGAGTTAAAACGTGCTTAAGTAAGACAACAGCAAAAATATATTAAAATGAAAAGATGTTTGACAGAGGTATTGTGGACTCTGTGAATTAATTAGAAAATCTAACTTTATTTAGGGCTTCCCTCGTGGTTCAGAGGGTAAAGCATCTGCCTGCAATGCAGGAGAACCTGGGTTTGATCCCTGGGTCGGGAAGATCCCCTGGAGAAGGAAATGGCAACCCACTCCAGTATTCTTGCCTGGAGAATCCCATGGACAGAGAAGCCTGGTAGACTACAGTCCATGGGATCACAAAGAGTTGGACATGACTGAGTGACTTAGGAATTAAACAAAGCAGAACTCTTCTGTATTATTTTCTGATGGGATCTCTAAACATAATCTGCATGAGTTTCTGCATGAGTTTCAGAGATTACCAGACAGATTTATTGTGACAAAACAGGCACAAAGAGTTCAAGACCACAGACAGTTTTGAAAGGAGGCCAATAATACCCACAAGGAACATGATGATAAGCTGACTTTAAATAAAGCAGTGCTGCCACCAGGGGGCGCATCCTGGCCCTGGATGAAACAGTGTTACTGGAACCCCATGCTATTAAACAACATTTATTTCAGTTATCTGGCATTATTAGCATCACCCCCGCCCATTGGTCAGCTAATTAGACATAAACCTATTACATAAAAATTAATTTCATGTACTTTTTATTGCTTTAATCAAGTGTTTGCATATTTAAATTGTCATCTTGTTTATGGTGTAAAATACATTAAGTCCTCTTTTGAGGTTAAGACGAATTTTAAGAATGGATAAAGGAAAGAATTGATAAGCTTTATCTGTTCTGATGTATACAGAATTTGAACAAAGCAAAAACAAAATCTTTGGTACAAACTACAAGCACATTCTTCTGTTCTTATGTTTATAAACCACATATGTCCATTGAACCATTCATCTTTAGCTTCTTCAGCATTACTGGTTGGGGCATAGACTTGGATTATGGTGATACTGAATGGTTTGCTTTGGAAACGAACAGAGATCATTCTGTCGTTTTTGAGATTGCATCCAAGTATTGCATTTCGGACTCTTTCATTGACCATGATGGCTACTCCATTTCTTCTAAGGGATTCTTGCCCACACTAGTACATATAATGGTCATCTGAGTTAAATTTGCCCATTCCAGTCCATCTTAGTTCGCTGATTTCTAGAATGTCGACGTTCACTCTTGCCATCTCCTGTTTGACCACTTCCACTTTGCCTTGATTCGTGGACCTAACATTCCAGGTTCCTATGCAATATTTCTCTTTACAGCATTGAATCTTGCTTCTATCACCAGTATCATCCTCAACTGGATGTTGTTTTTGCTTTGGTTCTATCCCTTCATTCTTTCTGGAGTTAATTCTCAACGGATCTCCAGTAGCATATTGGGCACCTACTGATCTGGGCAGTTCATCTCTCAATGTCCTATTTTTTGCGTTTTCATACTGTTCATGGGGTTCTCGAGGCAAGAATACTGAAATAGTTTGCCATTCCCTTCTCCAGTGGACCACATTCTATCAGACTGCTCCACCATGACCCGTCCATCTTGGGTGACCCAAATGGCATGGCTCAGTTTCATGAGTTAGACAATGCTTAAGCTTAATGGTTCTATGAAGACCTATAAGACCTGCTGGAACTAACACCCAAAAAAAGATGTCCTGTTCATTATAGGGGACTGGAATGCAAAAGTAGGAAGTCAAGAAACACCTGGAGTAACAGGCAAATTTGGCCTTGAATACAGAATGAAGCAGGACAAAGGCTAACAGAGTTCTGCCAAGAGAACACACTGGTCATTGCAAACACCTTCTTCCAACAACATAGGAGAAGACTCTA